>OY856414.1:748228503-748721003 GCA_963693085.1 Alisma plantago-aquatica
AGTTTTTCTCTGATAAAACATGCTTCAGAGAAAGATATCAAGGTTCGATCCAACTGGAATCAAAAACCAAATCCAGAAAAGGAGTGTCCCACTCAAAGTAGAGAGTACAGTGCCATGAAAACTAGTGAAAAGGGTGAGAACATGGTGTAGACTAGTGTAGCTACTCTAGACAACAAGTTCCATATGTCTAGGGTTTCTCTTCCCTTGATGCACGTCATTTCCAAATAATGTAACGTCCCATACCACTGCACTATAAGTACATAACGACATCTAAGGACTTGCTATAAAACAAGCACCAGTCTAGACCTAGTTCCCGGACATCTAGGTGCTAGCCTAGAGACTACATAAAATCTAGTCTCTAAAAGATGAATAATCTAACCCTAAAGATTATTAAGTTCAAGGTTTTCTTTAGTTTTGAGTTGCATAATGAGAAAATGTCAGGATTTTCTATTATTCCTTCTATAATACGACATGTGATGTCCATGGATTTTCTAAAACTTAATCTATTGTGTGACATCCAAATTGAAACCTCACCTCAGTGAGAATCCCAATTTAAGCACCACACACTAGGATAAGAAGAAGAAAATTAGAGGAAGTCAGAAGGACAAATAGTAGCACATGCACATGAACAATAATAAAACCATACAACATATGTTCACCATTGAACATATAATTACAAAATGAATTGTTAAAACATTTGATATTACATATTGAACAACAGACTTATACATATAAATGTACTACCACTAAGCTATAGGATCTTAAGACAACATGTCCACCTGTACATCAGCTCGCCATGCAACTCACACTATCTTGGTTCTTTAAGAGCAAAACCACAACCTAAACAAAAGATTACATGTGGTACACGTTAGCACAATATTCAAGAATATTGAACTGAGTACACCTACATGTCTTTTATATACCTCTCATCATATATTGACAAAAGATAAAACTAATACTTGGCAGTATTAAACAAATATAAGAAAAAGTGTATACTTGCACAAATATATTCATTAACAAAAGAGAACACAAATTTTTAGCCCATTTTCCATTATATGCTTGTGCATCATCCTACCAATGGGATAGATGCATCCTGGCCTCATGATCTGCTTACTAAAAAGATAGATCATTGTACATGTTATCTGCTTACCAAAGAGATAGATCACTCACTAGCACTATGCTTACAAAAGAGATATAGTGCTTTCATATAACGGAACAGATATATTATGTTTCATGTGTTCATAACAATAAGTATGGAAAATCATGCAACATATCATATAAGAACAATCATTTCATCCAATACCATATGCCAAGTATTTTACTACACGTATAACACATGCATATAGTATACTAAGCCAAGTAAGAGGTAATGGCATACCTTAGATCAAGATATCCTAATCATCATATATTCCTGTGTCAACTCTAACCTTGGTCAATCCTGATTAAGACAAGATCACATACTATGATCATATTCTCATCATCTTAACCCTAGTTATGTCCCATTTAGGGTTTGCTTACTCATTTGGATATGTGCACCATTACTTACATTCTTGTCTTAGATTTATCTTATTGATGCCATTTTCCAGATTATGGTTCATTATCTGAACATTAGGTTCCATAACCTTTTTGTTCACATATTAATCCTAGTTTGTATACATTATTCAAATTAGGGTTACAACCCAAGTATTAAGGGTCAAATTCATATACCATGGATTTCATATATAAAATTGATCTCAGATTCACATATTATCTTTCAGTTACTAATATGAGGGTGTTATGTGAATTCCATCATTTTTTATCATTTATGTATTTTCTACATTTTGATTAGGGTTATTAGCCCTAATTATCCATATAAAGCAAATTACATGATTTCATGTTGAAAAATCATCATATCTGACATCATATGGATTACATATCATATTTTGGAGTTACTGATGAATTAACATAATTTTAGGTCACTATTTAGTATTTATTAGTCATGAAACAAGCATAATACATCTTACATGACATCACTATGATTTAAGCATAAAAAGACTAATATGATCATTCTACTATGTTCTACTCATTTTTCTAAGAATTTTGTTACCTTATTTGAATTTTTTTTGGTAAATTGTCTATTTTTTATGATTAATTGAAGATCTGAGCATTATTGAGGTATTTATGCCCATTGGGCCAATTAAAACTCACCATGTGGCCCTGAGGAGGGAGCACCTCCTTTTCTCGCTAGGACCCTCTGGGTCTGGGTCTTCAGTTGGATCCACAGATCGAGGGATCTCTTAGGCCGAGTCGACTCTCCTCTCATCACCTCACGATCTCGATCTTACAAAATCACCTATCTCCCCTACTATGAGTGGGTGTCGCCGCCTGGCTTGGCTCCGGTGAGAAACTGATGGCGTGATGGTTCTCCCCACTAGTCCACTAGGCCATCGTTCACTTTTTCCACGATGTAGATACCTCCGCAAATGCTCTTCTCCTCATCATCGGCTATAGAGTTCCTTCTCCACTAGGGCGCCGTCACCTGGGATGGCTGTAGTGGAGAGAAGAGGCAAAGTGCCTCTATTCCTCCTCGCACCCATCCAAAGCTCCAAAAGGCTTTGCAGTACCTCACTGAACTCTACAAACACCATCGATTGCAGTGGGAAGACCTCTACCCTCTTCTCAAGCTCAATCTCCTTCTCCAACAAGATGGAGCTAGTCGTCCATGGAAACAACCATCACAGGGCACACAAATGCCTGCAATCATCTCCTCACCCCTCAATCTTCCTTTCACCTCTCTTATATTCCTTCAGTCTCCTCTTTGACTCCTTGTTCTTCTTATTGTGCTCCCATCCTTTAGCTGTAAAACCAGTGGAAATGGGGTAAGGGAGTGGGAGTCTGATTTCCCTCGTCTCTCAACCACTACTCTCAAGTAAGGGGTCAGTCTGCTTGTCTCGATGAGACGAGATTAACTACTCCTTTAGTCTAACCTCTCGATCCATGATCTGCGATGTGGTGGAAGTGGGTCGAGGCCTCATCTTGTCCCCCACATTCTCCATTGCGTCGAGGGGTAGGAGGAGAACTCCTTGTCATCTGATCGTCATCCAAAGGCTGGTAGTGCCCCACAAACAAGTCGGATCCGTGGCTCTCATAAGTCTAACAGTGCCATCCATCAGATCAACTATGAGCGACCATGATTTGTCCAAGAAGACGCATCCCAAACCAAGGGGCGTGCGACACATCCATAATACCAGGACTTAGACTAAATAATTCAAAGTTCGATAATAAAAAACATCAAAATATACATTATTTTACCACTTTCAAACCTAAATACCGCCTTCTAGGAATATCCAATTTCCACCAAATTTTAACTATAGCTTCCTCACAACTCAAGTTACGTTGTACACAAGTTTGGTGTCAAAATTCTATTGTTTGATCATCCACTCAAATACCTCAAAGTACATTATTGATAGGGGTCTTAACCATGATATCAACCTCAATAAACTCTCAAGCTTTTCCCAAACACTTAGGACTCTCAAACAACTCAACATGCATGAATTCACTTATGTCATTGGACATTTAAGGATTCCAAAAATCCATTCCATCACATCATACACACCTTTAAAGATATTTCATCTTCAAAATTAAGCCAGAAATCAACTTTATCACATCATATACATCTTAAACGAAATTTTATCCTCAAAATTAAGCCATTATTGTACTCCAAGAAAAAACTGAAAGGTCTTCATGCACAACTAGGGTTCTACTCTAGGTGCAATATTCCCATAACATCATGTCCAAAACATATATGTACCACTTCTAGGAGGCTATTAAAGCATCTAGGGTGAACTTCCCCTTCAAATGGGTTTGGAAACTCATGTTCAGTCAAGACATATCTCATATGTTAGGGTTGCATCCTTATCTTTGCCCATGCATTAGGGTTCCTACATCATATTACCATGTTCTGAAGGAGTTAACTAAAGTTAAACCACTATATCAAGGGGTCATCAACATTATGTTGTGCTAACTATCAAATTATATTTTTCAACTTTATGAAGCACTAAGATTAACACCTCATGTAACATATTTCACTCATGTGATCTTATATCATTACTCATAATAAATTGCAACATTTACTAGTGATTTCATAATAAGATTAGCCAAGAATTTCACATTATCATCACTATTCATGTGTATGGTTAACCATTTATGCATTGATATCAATTAAACAATCTCTAGATTTCAATTATATCATATCCATATATCACATCTCGAGATTAGATCACATCCTTACATTTATTAAATCATGGTTTTGCTAAACAAATTTATGTGAGTGGCTTGTGAAACATATATCAAAACATCATCTAGTCCAACTGAGGTTCTCCTGATCCATATCATGAGGGTAGTGCCATGCTCAGTCTCTCTGAGCTAACTCAATTCTATGAGTATCTCATATGAAAAAACTTCATTTTCCCTCTTTGTTCTAGGGTTACCAGGTCTACCTCATTGGCACTAGTGATAGCTTTACAAGCTCTATCCACATAAGCACAAACAAAAACATGATATGACATACTCTTCATAGGTTCTCTACCTATGAGACATGCTATATCCCAACTCTCTATTTTATAAACACCACTAGAGTCCTACAAGGAACTACCAACCCAAGCATGAGGCTTCACATCATACTAGCATTTCATAACTCCTCTAGGATCTTGGGACTCTCTCTCCTTTGCCCAGATGGTAGGTTATTATATTCATATTCACATAATCATATGTAGATATCCTCCCTCTGAATCTAAGGTTTGGTCCTCCAAAAGGACATCTAGGGTTCAATAAAACTATAGGAATCATGCATAAGGCAACATAACTCTTTCACTCAGGAGTATTCTAGTTTAGGACATATCATCACACATATTTCTAGTCATTCTCATATCTTGGAGTTTAGGTTCTCTGACCTTCTCCATGTGGGTTTAATTCTCTCTAGAGTTAACCCTATAACTCGTCCAAACACTAGAGGTCCTCCTTCGTAATAGAGCTTGAGGCTCATACTGACTCACAACCTTGTCTTAGCTTAACTTATCTTATCTCATAAAATCCTAGTTACTTGCATCACCAAAACTAATCTTGCATCCTCAAAACTGAACTTAAGTCCTCAAAGAAAAACATTGATCATCATAAAACATCTTATATCATCTATATAAGACCTACATCATATCATCAAAACTTATTCCATCTATTCCATCTATCACATATTCCAACAAGGCTCTAGACATCTAATTTAGAACTACTCTCTCTTCTAGACTGATGTCACTCACTTTCACTTAGGTTGCACAACCACCTCCTACTCGTACATGTGTGGGGACACATTTTTTTAATACATATATATAATAAAATATTATATAGTTTTTCTCTAAGAAAGCATGCGTCAGAGAAAACTATCAAGGTTCGATCCGATTGGAGTCAAAAACCAAATCTAGAAATGGAGTGTCCTACACAAAGTAGAGAGTATAATGCCATGAAAACTAGTGGAAATGGTGAGAACATGGTGTATATGAGTGTAGCTACTCTATACAATGAGTGACATATGTTTAGGGCTTCTCTTCCCTTGATGCACGTCATTTCCAAATAATGCAGCGTCCCATACCGCTTGACTATAAGGATAGAACGACATCTAAGGACTTGTTGTACAACAAGCACCAGTATAGACCTAGTTCTTAGACATTTGGGTGTTAACCTAGAGGCTAGGTCAGATGTAGTCTCTAAAAGATGACTAATCTAACCCTAAATATTATTAAGCTCAAGATTTTCTTTAGTTTTGAGTTGCATAATGAGCAAATGTTAGGCTCTGGTATTGTTCATGCTCTGATACCACCTGTGACATCCCCTGATTTTCTAAAACTTAATCTGATGTGTGACGTCCAAATTGAAACCTCACCTAGTGAGAATTCTAATTTAAACACCACACACTAGGAAAAGAAGAAGAATATTAGAGGAAGTCAGAAGGACAAATAGTAGCACATGCACATGAACAATAATAAAACCATACAACATATGTTCACCATGCAACATATAATTACAACATGAATTGTTACAACATTTGATATTACATATTGAACAACAAACTTATACATATAAATGTACTACCACTAAGCTATAGGATCTTAAGACAACATGTCGACCTGTACATCAGCTCACCTTACAACTCACACTATCTTGGTTCTTTATGAGCACAACCACAACCTAAACAAAAGATTACATGTGGTACATGTTAGCACAATATTCAAGAATATTGTACTGAGTATGCCTACATGTCTTTTATATACCTCTCATCATATATTGGCAAAAGATAAGACTAATAATTGGTAGTATTAAACAAATATAATAAAAATCATATACTTGCACAAATATATTTATTAACAAAAGAGAACACATATTTTAAACTCATTTTCCATTATATGCTTGTGCATCTGCCTACCAATGGGATAGATGCATCCATGCCTCATGATCTGCTTACCAAAGAGATAGATCCTTGTACATGTGATCTGCTTACCAAAGAGATAGAGCACTCACTAGCACTATGCTTACAAAAGAGATATAGTGCTTTCATATAATGGAACAGATATATTATGTTTCATGTGTTCATAACAAAAAGTATGGAAAATCATGCAACATATCATACAAGAACAATCATTTCATTCAATACCATATGCCAAGTATTTTACTCCATGTATAACACATGCATATAGTATAATAATCCAAGTAAGAGGTAATGACATACCTTAGATTAAGATATCCTAATCATCACATATTCCTGAGTCAACTCTAACCTTGGTCAACCCTGATAAAGACAAGATCACATACTATCATTAGATTCACATCATCTTAACCCTAGTTATGTCCATTTTAGGGTTTTCTTACTCATTTGGATATGTGCACCATTACTTGCATTCTTGTCTTAGATTTATCTTACTGATGCCATTTTCTAGATTATGGTTCATTATCTGAACATTAGGTTCCATATCCTTTTTGTGCACATATTAATCCTAGTTTGTATACATTATTCAAATTAGGGTTACAACCCATGTATTAAGGTCAACTTCATATAACATGGATTTCATATATAAAACTGATCTCAGATTCACATATTATCTTTTAATTACTGATATGAGGGTGTTCTGTGAATTCCATCATTTATTGATCATTTATGTATTTTCTACATTTTGATTAGGGTTATTAGCCATAATTATCTATATAAAGCAAGTTACATTATTTCATGTCAAAAAATCATCATATCTGACATCATATGGATTACATATCATATTTTGGAGTTACTGATGCATTATCATAATTTTAGGTCACTATTTAGTATTTATTAGTCATGAAACAAGCATAATACATCTTGCATGACATCCCTATTATTTAAGCATAAAAAGACTGATATGATCATTCTACTATATTCTACTCATTTTTCTAAGAATTTTGGTACCTTATTTGTATTTTTTTGGTAAACAGTCTATTTTTTATGATTAATTGAAGATTTAAGCATGATTGAGGTATTTACCCTCATTGGGCCAATTAAAATTTGCCATGTGGCCCTGAGGAGGGTGCACATCCTTTTCTCGCTGAGACCCTCCTGGTCTGAGTCTTCAGTTGGATCCACGGATCGAGGGATCTCTTAGACTGAGTCGACTCTCCTCTCATCACCTCACGATCTTGATCTCGTGAAATCACCTATCTCCCCTACATTGCATGGGTGCCACCGCCTGCCTAGGCTCTGACGAGCAACTGATGGAACGATGGTGCTCCCCACTAGTCCACCATGCCATCATTCAGTTTGTACAACATGTAGAGACCTCCGTAGATACTCTTCTCCTCATCGTCGGCTGTAGAGTTCCTTCTCCACTAGGGCATTGTCGCCTATGATGGCTGCAATGGAGAGAAAAGGCAAAGTGCCTCTATTCCTCCTTGCACCCATCCAAAGCTCCAAAAGGCTTTGCAGTACCTCACTAAACTCTACAAACACCATTAATTGTAGTGGGAGGACCTCTACCCTCTTCTCAAGCTCGATCTCCTTCTCTGACAAGATGGAGCTGGTTGTCCATGGAAACAACCATCGTAGGGCACAAAATGCCTATAATCGTCTCCTCACCCCTCAATCTTCCTTTCACCTCTCTTGTATTCTTTTGGTATCCTCTTTGACTCCTTGTTCTTCTTACCATGCTCACATCCTTCAGCTGTAAAACCAGTGGAGACGGGGTAAGGGAGTGGGAGTCTGATTTCCCTCGTCTCTCAACCACTACCCTTAAGCAAGGGGTCAACCTACTTGTCTCGACGTGATAGGATCAACTACTCCTTTAGTCTAACCTCTCGATCCATGATCTGTGATGTGGTGGAAGTGGGTAGATGCCTCATCTTCTCCCCCACATTCTCCATTGCATCGGGGGGTAGGAGAGAACTCCTTGTTGTCTGATCGTCATCCAAGGGCTGGTAGTGCCCCACAAACAAGCCAGATCCATGGTTCTCATAAGTTAACAATGCCATCCATCAGATTAGCTATGAGCGACCAAGATTTTCCCACACACACATAGCCCAAACCAAGGGGCGTGTGACACAGCCATAATACCAGGACTTAGACTAAATAATCCGAACTTTGGTAATAAAAAACACCAATATACACATTGTTTTACCACTTTCAAACCTAAATAACACCTCTAGGAATATACAATTTCCACCAAATTTTAACCATAGCTACCTCACAACTCAAGTGACCTTGTAAACAAGTTTGGTGTCAAAATTCTATTTTTGATCATCGACTCAAACACCTCAAGGCACATTAAAGATAGGGGTCTTAATCATGATATCAACTTCAATCAACACTCAAACTTTTCCCAAACACTTAGGACTCTCAAACAACTCAACATGCATGAATTCATTTATGTCATTGGACATTTAAGGATTCCAAAAGTCCATTCCATCACATCCTACACACCTTAAAAGATATTTCATCCTCGAAATTAAGCTAGAAATCCACTTCATCACATCATATACATCTTAAAAGAAATTTTGTCCTCAAAATTAAGCCATTCTTGTACTCCAAGGAAAAACCGAAAGGTCTTCATACACAACTAGGGAACTACTCTAGGTGCAACATTCCCATAACATCATGTCCAAAACATATATGTACCACTCGTAGGAGTCTATTAAAGCATCTATGGTGAACTACCCCTTGAAAAGGGTTTGGAAACTCATGTTCAATCATGTCATATCTCATATGTTAGGGTTGCATCCTTATCTTTACCCATGAATTAGGGTTCCTACATCATATTACCATGTTCTAAAGGAGTTAACTAAAGTTAACTCACTATATCAAGGGGTCATCAACATTACGTTGTGCTAACTATCAAATTGTATTTTTCAACTTTATGAAGCACTAAAATTAACACCTCATGTAACATATTTCATTCAATGATCTTATTTCATTACTCATAATAAATTGCAACATTTACAAGTGATTTCATAATCAGATTATCAAACACATTCACATTATAATCACTATTCATGTATATGGTTAACCATTTATGCATTGATGTCAATGAAACCATCTCTAGATTTACAATATATCATGTCCATATATCACATCTCGAGATTATATCACATCCTTACATTTATTATATCATGGTTGTGCTAAAAAAACTTATGTGAGTGGCTTGTGATACATATATCAAAACTTCATCTAGTCCAACTGAGGTTCTCCTGATCCATATCATGAGGGTAGTGCCATGCTCAGTCTGGTTGAGCTAACTCAACTCTATGAGTATCTCATATGAACAAACTTCATTTTCCCTCTTTGGTCTAGGGTTACCAGGTCTACCTCATTGGCACTGGTGATAGTCTTACAGGCTCTAGCAACATAAGCACAAACCAAAATATGATATGACATACTCTTCATAGGTTCTATACCTGTGAGACATGCTATATCCCAACTCTCTATCTTATATACACCACTAGAGTCCTACAAGGAACCACCAACCTGAGCATGAGGCTTCATATCATACTAGCATTTATTACCTCCTCTAGGATCTTGGGACTCTCTCTCCCTTGCCCAGATGGTAGGTTCTTATATTCATATAATCATATGTAGATAGCCTCTCTCTGACTCTAAGGTTTGGTCCTCCAAAAGTACATCTAGGGTTCAACAAAACTATATGAATCATGCATAAGGCAACATTACTCTTTCACTAAGAAGTATTCTAGTTTAGGACATATCATCATACATATTTCTAGTCATTCTCATATCTTGGAGTTTAGGTTCTCTGACCTTCTCCCTGTGGGTTTAATTCTCTCTGGAGTTAACCCTATAACTGGTCCTAAAACTTGACGTCCTCCATCATAGAAGAGCTTGAGGATCATACTGACTCACAACCTTGTCCTAGCTTAACTTATCTTATCTCATAAAATCCTAGTTACTTTCATCATCAAAACTCATCTTGCATCCTCAAAACTGAACTTAAGTCCTCAAAGGCAAACATTGATCATCATAAAACATCTTATATCATCTATATAAGACCTACATCATATCATCAAAACTTATTTCATCTATTCCATCTATCACATATTCCAACAAGGCTCTAAACATCTAATCTAGAACCACTCTCTCTTCTAGACTGATGTCACTCACTTTCACTTAGGTTGCATGACCACCTCCTACTCGAACATGTGTGGGGACACATTTTTGTAATACATACATATAATAAAATATTATATAGTTTTTCTCCAATAAAACATGCGTCAGAGAAAACTATCAAGGTTCGATCCGATTGGAATCAAAAACCAAATCCAAAAAATGAGTGTCCCACACAAGGTAGAGAGTACAGTGCTATGAAAACTTGTAAAAAGGGTGAGAACATAGTGTAGACTAGTGTAGCTACTCTAGACAACGACCACCATATGTCTAGGGTTTCTGTTCCCTTGATGCACACCATTTCCAAATAATGGAGCGTCCCATACCACTGCACTATAAGGACAAAATGACTTCTAAGGACTTGTTATACAATAAGAACCAGTCTAGACCTATTTCTTAGACATCTAGGTGCAAACCTAGAGGCTAGGTCAGATCTAGTCTCTAACAGGTGAGTAATCTAGCCCTAAAGATGATTAAGTTCTAGGTTTTCTTTAGTTTTGAATTGCATAATGAGAAAATGTTAGTGTTTGCTATTGATCATGCTCTTATACCACATGTGATGTCCCCAGATTTTCTAAAACTTAATCTGATGTGTGACGTCCAAATTGAAACATCACCTCAGTGAGAATCCCAATTTAAAAACCACACACTTGTCTAAGAAGAAGAAAATTAGAGGAAGTCTGAAGGACAAACAGTAGCACATGCACATGAACAATAATAAAACCATACAACATATGTTCACCATTCAACATATAATTACAAAATGAATTGTTACAACATTTGATATTACATATTGAATAGCAAACTTATTCATAAATATGTACTATCACTAAACTACAGGATCTTAAGAGAACATGTCCACCTGTACATCAGCTCTCCATACAACTCGCACTATCTTGGTTCTTTAAGAGAACAACTACAACCAAAACAAAAGATTACATGTGGTACACGTCAGCACAATATTCAAGAATATTGTACTGAGTATGCCTACATGTATTTTGTATACCTCTCATGATATCTTGGAAAAAGATAAAACTAATACTTGGCAGTATTAAAAAAATATAAGAAAACATGTATACTTGCACAAATATATTCATTAACAATAGAGAATACCTATTTTAAGCTCATTTTCCATTATATGCTTGTGCATCTACCTACCAATGGGATAGATGCATCGAGGCATCATGATCTACTTACCAAAGAGATATATCATTATACATGTGATCTACTTACCAAAGAGATAGATCACTCACTAGCACCATGCATACCAAAGTGATATAGTGCTTTCATATAATGGAACAAATATATTATGTTTCATGTGTTCATAACAATATGTATGGAAAATCATGCAACATATCATACAAGAACAATCATTTCATCCAAACCCATATGCAAAGTATTTTACTACACGTACAACACAAGCATATAGTATAATAAGCCAAGTAATAGGTGTTGGCGTACCTTAGATCAAGATATCCTAATCATCACATATTCCTGAGTCAACTCTAACCTTGGTCAACCCTGATTAAGACAAGCTCACATGCTATCATTAGATTCTCATCATCTTAACCGTAGTTATGTCCATTTTATGATTTGCTTACTCATTTGGATATGTGCACCATTACTTGCATTCTTGTCTTAGATTTATCTTACTGATGTCATTTTCTAGATTATGGTTCATTATCTGAACATTAGGTTCCATATCCTTTTTAAGAACATATTAATCTTAGTTTGTGTAGGTTATTCAAATTAGGGTTACAACCCATGTATTAAGGTTCAACTTCATATAACAAGGATTTCATATATAAAAGTGATCTTAGATTCACAAATTATCTTTCAATTACTGATATGAGGGTGTTTTGTGAATTCCATCATTTATTGATCATTTATGTATTTTCTACATTTTGATTAGGGTTATTAGTCCTAATTATCCATATAAAGCAAATTACATGATTTCATGTTGAAAAATCATCATATCTAACATCATATGGATTACATATCATATTTTGGAGTTATTGATGCATTATCATAATTTTAGGTCACTATTTAGTATTTATTAGTCATGAAACAAGCATAATACATCTTGCATGACATCACTATGATTTAAGCATAAAAATAATGATATGATCATTCTACTAGGTTCTACTCATTTTTCTAAGAATTTTGGTACCTTATTTGTATTTTTCTAATGAACAAACTATTTTCTATAATTAATTGAAGATTTGAGCATTATTGAGGTATTTCCCTTCATTGGGACAATTTAAACTCGCCATGTGTCCCTGAGGAGGGCGCACTTCCTTTGCTCACTGGGACCCTCCTGGTTTGTGTCTTTGGTTGGATCTACGGATTGATGGATCTATTAGGCCGAGTTGACTCTCCTCTCATTGCCTCATGAACCCGATCTCGCGAAATCACATATCTCCCCTACTTTGCGTGGGTGCCTCCGCCTGGCTTGGCTCGATGAGAAACTGATGGCATGATGGTGGTCCCTACTAGTCCACTAGGCCATCATTCACTTCAACCACCATGTGGAGACCTCCACATATGCTCTTCTCCTCATCGTCGGTTGTGGAGTTCCTTCTCCACTAGGGCGTTGTCGCTTTGGATGGCTGCGACAGAGAGAAGAGGCAAAGTGCCTCTATTCCTCCTCATGCCAATCCAAAGCTTCAAAAGGCTTCATAGCACCTCACTGAACTCTATGAAGACCATTAATTACAGTGGGTAGACCTGTACCCTCTTGACAAGCTTGATCTCCTTCTCCGACATGATGGAGTTGGTCATCAATGGAAACAAACGTCGTAGGGCACACAAATGCCTGCAATCGTCTCCTCACCCCTCAATCTTCCTTTCACCTCTCTTATATTCCTTTGGTCTCCTCTCTGACTTCTTATTCTTTTTATCGTGATCCCATCCTTAAACTATAAAACTAGTGGATACTGGTTAAGGGAGTGGGAGTTTGATTTCCCTCGTCTCTTAGCCACTACCCTCAAGTAAGGGGTCAACCTGCATGTCTTGACGAGATGGGATCAAGTGCTCCTTTAGTCTAACCTCTCGATCCATGATCTATGACGTGGTGGAAGTCGGTTGAGGGCCTCATCTTCTCCCCCACATTCTCCATTACATCAGGGGGGGTAGGAGGAGAACTCCTTGTCATGTGATCGTCATCCAGGGGCTGGTAGTGCCCCACAAACAAGCCAGATCTGTGGCTCTTATAAGTTAACAATGCCATCCATCAGATCAACTATGAGTGCCCAAAATTTGTCCACACGGACACAGCCAAAACAAAGGGGTGTGTGACACATCCATAATAACATGACTTAGACTAAATAATCCAGACTTTGGTAATAAAAAAAATCAATATATACATTACTTTACCACTTTCAAACCTAAATAACTCCTCTAGGAATATCCGATTTCCATAAAATTTTAACCATAGCTTCCTCACAACTCAAGTGACCTTGAACACAAGTTTAGTGTCAAAATTCTATTGTTTGATCATCCACTCAAATACCTCAAAGCACATTAAAGATAGGGGTCTTAATCATGATATCAACCTCAATCAACACTCTAGATTTTTCCAAACACTTAGGACTCTCAAACAACTCAACATGTATGACTTCACTTATGTCATTGGACATTTAAGGATTCCAAAAGTCCACTCCATCACATCCTACACACCTTAAAAGATATTTCATCCTCAAAATTAAGGTAGAAATCCACTTCATTACATCATATACATCTTAAAAGAAATTTTGTCCTCAAAATTAAGCCATTCTTGTACTCTAAGGAAAAATCAAAAGGTCTTCATACACAACTAGGTCACTACTCTAGGTGCAACATTCCCATAACATCATGTTCAAAACATATATGTACCACTCATAGGAGGCTATTAACACATCTAGGGTGAACTGCCCCTTTAAAAGGGTTAGGGAACTCATGTTCAGTCATGACATATCTCATATGTTATGGTTGCATACTTATCTTTACCCATGCAGTAGGGTTCCTACATCATATTACCATGTTCTAAAGGAGTTAACTAAAGTTAACCCACTATATCAAGGGGTCATCAACTTTACGTTTTGCTAACTATCAAATTATATTTTTCAACTGTATGAAGTGCTAAGATTAACACCTCATGTAACATATTTCAATCATATGATCTTATTTAATTATTCGTAATAAATTTCAACATTTACTATTGATTTCATAATAAGATTAGCCGACACTTTCACATTATCATCACTATTCATGTATACGGTTAACCAGTTATGGATTGATATCAATTAAACCATCTCTAGATTTACATTATATCATGTCCATATATAACATCTCAAGATTAGATCACATCCTTACATTTATTATATCATGGTTGTGCTAAACAAACTTATGTGAGTGGCTTGTGAAACATATATCAAAACTTCATCTAGTCCAACTGAGGTTCTAGTGATCCATATCATGAGAGTAGTGCCATGCTCAGTCTCTCTGAGCTAACTCAACTCTATGAGTTTCTCGTATGCACAAACTTCATTTTCCCTCTTTGGTCTAGGGTTACCAGGTCTACCTCATTGGCACTGGTGATAGCCTTACAAACTCTAGCCACATAAGCACAAACCAAAACATGATATGACATACTCTTCATAGGTTCTCTACCTATGATACATTCTATATCCCAACTCTCTATCTTATATACACCACTAGAGTCTTACAAGGAACCACCAAACCGAGCATGAGGCTTCACATCATACTAGCATTTCTTACCTCCTCTAGGATCTTGGGACTCTCTCTCCCTCACCCAGATGGTAGGTTCTTATATTCATATTCACATAATCATATGTAGATATCCTCTCTCTGACTCTAAGGTTTGGTCCTCCAAAAGGACATCTAGGGTTCAACAAAACTATAGGAATCATGCATAAGGCAACATAACTCATTCAGTCAGGAGTATTCTAGTTTAGGACATATCATCACACATATTTATCATCATTCTCATATCTTGGAGTTTAGGTTCTTTGACCTTCTCCCTGTGGGTCTAACTCTCTCTGGAGTTAACCCTATATCTGGTCCTAACACTAGAGGTCCTCCTTTGTAAAAGATCTTTAGACTCATATTGACTCACAATCTTGCCTTAGCTTAACTTATCTCATAAAATCCTAGTTACTTGCATCATCGAAACTCATCTTTCATCCTCAAAACTAAACTGAAGTCCTCAAAGACAAACATTGATCATCATAAACCATCTTATATCATCTATATAAGACCTACATCATATCATCAAAACTTATTTCATCTATTCCATCTATCACATATTCCAACACGGCTCTAGACATCTAATCTAGAACTACTCTCTCTTCTAGTCTGATGTCACTCACTTTCACTTAGGTTGCATGACCACCTCCTACTCGTACATGTGTAGGGACACATTTTTTAAAATACATATATATAATAAAATATTATATAGTTTTTCTCTAGTAAAACATGCATCAGAGAAAACTATTAAGGTTCGATCCGATTGGAATCAAAATCCAAATCCAAAAATTGAGTGTCCTACACAAAGTAGAGAGTATAGTGCCATGAAAACTAGTGAAAAGTGTGAGAACATGGTGTATACTAGTGTAGCTACTCTAGACAACGAGCGCCATATGTCTAGGGTTTCTCTTCCCTTGATGCACGTCATTTGCAAATAATGCAGCATCCCATACCACTGAACTATAAGGACAGAACGACATCTAAGGACTTTCTATACACCAAGCACCAGTCTAGACCTAGTTGTCAGACATGTAGGTGCTAACCTAGAGGCTAGGTCAGATCTAGTCTCTAAAAGGTGACTAATCTAACCCTAAAGATTATTAAGTTCAAGGTTTTCTTTAGTTTTGAGTTGCATAATGAGTGAATGTTAGGCTTTGCTATTGCTCATGCTCTGATACCACCTATGACATCTCTAGATTTTCTAAAACTTAATCTGATGTGTGACGTCCAAATTGAAACCTCACTTCAGTGAGAATCCAATTCAAACACCAGACACTAGGCTTAGAAGAAGAAAATTAGAGGAAGTCAGAAGGACACATAGTTGCACATGTACATGAACAATAATAAAACCATACAACTTATGTTCACCATTCAACATATAATTAGAACATGAAATTTTACAACCTTTGATATTACATATCAAACAACAAACTTATACATATACATGTACTACCACTAAACTACAGGATCTTAAGACAACATGTCCACTTGTACATCAGCTCGCAATACAACTCACACTATCTTGGTTCTTCAAGAGAACAACCACAACCTAAACAAAAGATTACTTTGGCACATGTTAGCACAATATTCAACAATATTGTACTGAGTATTCCTACGTGTCTTTTATATACCTCTCATGATATCTTGGCAAAAGGTAAAACTAATACTTGGTAGTATTAAACAAATATAAGAAAAAGTGTATACTTGCACAAAGATATTCATTAACAAAAGAGAACACATATTTTAAGCTCATTTTCCATTATATGCTTATGCATCTGCCTACCAATGGGATAGATGCATCCATGCCTCATGATCTTCTTAACAAAGAGATAGATCATTGTACATGTGATCTTCTTACTAAAGAGACAGATCACTCACTAGCACTATGCTTACCAAAGAGATATAGTGCTTTAATATAATGGAACAAATATATTTTGTCTCATGTGTTCATAATAATAAGTATGGAAAATCATGAAACATATCATATAAGAACAATCATTTCATCTAATACCATATGCCAAGTATTTTACTACACGTATAACACAAGCATATAGTATAATAAGCCAAGTAAGAGGTAATGGCGTACCTTAGATCAATATATCCTAATCATCACATATTCCTAAAGTCAACTCTAACCTTGGCCAACCCTGATTAAGACAAGATCACATACTATCATCATATTCTCTTCATATTAACCCTAGTTATGTCCATTTTAGGGTTTTCTTACTCATTTGGATATGTGCACCATTACTTGCATTCTTATCTTAGATTTATCTTACTGATGTCATTTTCCAAATTATGGTTCATTTTCTAAACATTAGGTTCCATATCCTTTTTGTGCACATATTAATCCTAGTTTGTATACATTATTCAAATTCGGGTTACAACCGATGTATTAAGGGTCAACTTTAGATAACATGGATTTCATATATAAAACTGATCTCAAATTCACATATTATCTTTCAGTTACTCATATGAGGGTGTTATGTGAATTCCATCATTTATTGATCATTTATGTATTTTCTACATTTTGATTATGGTTATTAGTCCTAATTATCCATATAAAGCAAATTACATGATTTCATGTCGAAAAATCATTATATCTAACATCATATGGATTACATATCATATTTTTGAGTTATTGATGCATTATCATAATTTTAGGTCACTATTTATTATGTATTAGTCATGAAACAAGCATAATACATCTTTCATGACATCCCTACGATTTAAGCATAAAAAGACTAACATGATCATTCTACTGTGTTCTCCTTATTTTTTTGAGAATTTTAGTACCTTATTTGTATTTTTTTGATAAATAATCTATTTTCTAGGATTAGTTGAAGATTTGAGCATTATTAAGGTATTTACCTTCATTGCGACAATTAAAACTCACCATGTGGCCCTGAGGTGGGTGCACCTCCTTTGCTCGATGGGACCCTCATGGTTTGGGTATTTGGTTGGATCCACAGATCGAGGGATCTGTTAGTCCGAGTCGACTCTCCTCTCATCGCCTCACGATCTCGATCTTACAAAATCACCTATCTCCCCTGCTTTGTGTGGGCGCCACCGCCTGGCTTGGCTTCAGTGAGCAACTGATGGTGCGATGGTGCTCCCTTCTAATCAACCAGGCCATCGTTCACTTTGTCCACCATGTAAAGACCTCTGTGAATGCTCTTCTCCTTATCAACGGTTGTGGAGTTCCTTCTCTACTAGGGCACTGCCGCCTCGGTTGGTTGCGGTAGAGAGAAGAGGCAAAGTGCCTCTATTCCTCCTTGTACCTATCTAAACCTCCAAAATGCTTCACAACACCTCACTGAACTCTACGAACACCATTGATTGAAGTGGGAATAACTCTACCCTCTTCTCAATCTCGATCTCCTTCTCTGGCAAGATAAAGCTGGTCGTCCATGGAAACAACCGTCGCAGGGCACACAAATGCCTGCATTCGTCTCCTCACCCCTCAATCTTCCTTTCACCTCTCTTATATTCCTTTAGTCTCCTCTCTGACTCCTTGTTCTTCTTACCATGCTCCCATCCTTCAGTTGTAAAACCAGTGGAGACGGGGTGAGGGAGTGGGAGTCTGATTTCGCTCGTCTCTCAGCCACTACCCTCAAGTAAGGGGTCAACCTACTTTTCTCGATGAGATGCGATCAACTGCTCCTTTAGTCTAACCTCTTGAACCATGATCTATGACATAGTGGAAGTGGGCCAAGGGCTCTTCTTCTCCCCCATGTTCTCCATTGCGACGGGGGGGGGGGGGGGGGGGGGGGTAGGAGGAGAACTCCTTGTCATCTGATCGTCATCCAAGGGCTGGTAGTGCCCCACAAACAGGCTAGATCTGTGGCTCTCATAAGTCAACAATGCCATCCATCAGATTAGCTATGAGTGACCAGGATATGTCCATGTGGACACAACCCAAACCAAGGGGCATGCAACACATCCATAATACCAGGACTTAGACTAAATAATCCGAACTTTGGTAATAAAAAACATCAATATATACATTATTTCACCACTTTCAAACCTAAATAATTCCTTCTAGGAATATCCAATTTCCACCAAATTTTAACCATAGATTCCTCACAATTTAATCTACCTTATACACAAGTTTGATGTCAAAATTTTATTGTTTGATCATACAATCAAATTCCTCAATTTACATTAAAGATAGGGGTCTTAATCATGATATCAACCTCAATCAACACTCAATCTTTTCCCAAACACTTAGGACTCTCAAACAACTCAACATGCATGAATTAACTTATGTCATTGGACATTTAAGGATTCCAAAAGTCCACTCCATCACATCCTACACACCTTAAAAGATATTTCATCCTCAAAATTAAGCCAGAAATCCACTTTATCACAATGTGCATCGTTATATGTCCCTGATTGGAGGAATATGGAGGATCTGGTGGGATGGAAGCCATAGTTTTTATTTGATCATGTCCATGTCAACAACATCTCTATCATGTTTGACCAATATTCTGAACTTCTTGAGGCATAGAAGGCCATTCCTGATATTTTAGAGCTCACCTCTATCCTATCTAAGCCTCAAACACATCTGTCTGTGGGTCTCGGTGGTGGTCTTCTATATAAGAACCGTATGTGGGTTCTTGAACAGTTAGCTGTGATGATGAAGATTCTTAATGATGCACATGGGTCAATGTACACAGTTCATCCCAGCACAACTAAGATGTAGAAAGACCTACAACGCCAGTTCTGGTGGAGGGGCATGAAGCATTATATTACTAAATTCGTGTACAAATGTCTGATATGCCAGAGAATTAAGGTAGAGTACCAGAGGCCAGGTGGTCTACTACAACCCTTATCAATTTTAGAATGGAAATGGGAACACATCACCATGGATTTAATTGTGGGATTACCCAGGACTAAAAAAGGGTACGATACTGCATGGGTTATAGTGGATTGTCTCACCAAGTCAACTCACTTTCTCCCTATGAAGACTACAACAAAAGTTTCTAAACTGGCTGACCTCTATATATGGGAGATAGTATGTTTGCATGGATTTCCAACATCCATTGCCTTAGATAGGGACCCGAAGTTCACCTCAAATCTGTGGAAACTGGTTTAAGAAGAACTGGGCAGCAATGTGAACTTCAGTATATCCTACCATTCATAGACATACGGGAAGTCAGAGTGCACAGTATAGATTCTGGAGGATCTTCTGTTGGCTTGTGTTCTTGATTGAGAAGGATCATGGGACCACTATTTGCCTTTAGCTAAGTTTGAATATAATAATAGGTATCAGGAAAGTATTGGGATGCCTCCCTATGAAGCTCTCTATGGTCGGTCGTATAGATCTCCGCCACACTGGGATGATGTCGGGGAACACACCTTGATGAAATTTGAGGAGACGCAATTGTGTACAAACAAAGTTGCACTAATCAGGTAGAGGATGAAGCGGGCACATGATAGGCAGAAATCTTATGCAAATGCTCACTGGCAGGAATGTCAGTTCAAGGAAGGTGATTACGTCTTTATGAAGATCTGACCCATTCGAGCTTTGGCCAAGAACAAGGGAAAGCTCATTCTTCAATATGTTGGACCCTCTGAGACCCTAGAAAGGGTTGGTATATGAGCCTATCATCTTGCTTTTCCACCTCAATATAGTTCCATGCATAATGTCTTTCATGTATCAAATCTAAAGCCTTATGCCAAAGACCCTAGTCACATTCTTAATCCTAAGCCTCTCGAGCTAACAGATGATCTGTCATATGTTGAGTCCCCAGTCAGGATTCTTGACTTCAAGACAAAGGAACTTCACAGCAATCGGTGTATATATATGGTAAAAGTTCACTGGAGCCACAATGATCATACCAATGTCACCTGGGATCTCAAGTCTGAGGTTGAGCAGAATTACCCACATCTCTTTCGAGCCGCTCGAATTTTGGGGACAAAATTTTTAAAAATGAGGGGAGAATGTGATAGAGCGAGGTTTCACATTATTTACTCTCTCTTACAATTTTTTTATTTCCAATAATATCCTCCACAATTCCCCCCTCACTTTCGATTAAAAAGGAATCACCAATTTTAATATAAAGCAAATCCTAGTTTCATATGAAGGTAAATTATAAGTATTAATGTACTTAGTCGATAACCAGGATCAACATTTGAATTTCAATCTCAAATTTATATCATGGTTACGTCATGACATCATGAAGCTACACCTAAAATTTTGTTATAATTGAATAACCATTAAGGAGTTATAAGCTTTTGAAATTAGTGAACATTATATCTTTCTTTTTGAACCCAAGACCTAAGTTGTGGATTAATATGTGACATTTATATATCACACCTGCCCTCTTTATTTAGGCACAAAAGGCTTACTTAGATAAGGTATCTTAGCCACCTGATCTAATCACCATGAATTGAGTGGAGATCCAACAATAGGGACATTATCCCTAACCTCCAACAGGACTCGACCTTGACTCCAACAGATCCACCAACCCAATCACAATCCTGTGCGCCTGACTCCTGCATTATCTATGTGAGATAATTGGACGATAATCTCCTCTCGCCTAGCCGAACCAAATGACCCCCAACACATCACCTCTAACCCCTTGTCGAGTGAGAATGACCCCCTCCTTTCTTTCTGCTCTCACCTGGCAGTGGTGCCCTACTTAGGGCTTCCTCACACGATGACTCTCATGCCTATTTAAGGCCTCCCACATCACCACTTACCTCCCTTTCATCATCCTCAACCCCCAATTGCACAAAGAGGCGTCACGACCACCCCTAACCGAGGTACCCACACGTAGACTAACCAGAGTGTCCCCTCACTCCTGTGACTGCCTCCTTCCAATCAATCAAGGATACACACTCCAAGGATCCCGATGAGTCAAGAAACGACACCGGGTGGAGCTGCAAAGGCTAAGC
Organism: Alisma plantago-aquatica; assembly: GCA_963693085.1. NCBI lineage: Eukaryota > Viridiplantae > Streptophyta > Magnoliopsida > Alismatales > Alismataceae > Alisma > Alisma plantago-aquatica. The sequence continues at coordinate 748,250,810 of OY856414.1, forward strand.
TCTACCGCTGACGACATCTAGAGTAGCTCCAATCCACCTGAAGGTCACAAAAGAATCCCCAACCCGCCATGGAGCTTTATGATCCCTCAATCCAACTAGAGGGAAGGTAAATAACTGAAACCTCTCTGCCATTTTCTCCTTCACCTATTTGATTGAAATTTGAGCTTTTGGTCACCTCTGATGATCATTTTTTATTCGTTGCAATCTCCGTGACCTCACGTTCTCAATGGGCTTCCGAGAAAACCGCAAACAATCATCTAGATACCTCAACCATCACCATGTCTCTCGTTCCCTCACTACTTCCATAGTGTGAGAGGAGGAACCATCAAGTAGGTAGACTACACAGCGTGCCCATACTGGTCATGACTATACATTCAAGTCCCATGGGCACTCTCACCTTTTTACTCCTGTTGCTGACCCTCAGAGTCAAGATTCAGATCGTGAGTTAGTGGGATGGTCTGGGAATTCATATCCCTCACCTCATCTATGAAGCCAAGCTCACGTTTCCTATTTTTATTTTCATTTTATTCTTCTCACAATTACATGATTGGTTAGTTTTGTAAAATCCATAATAAATAGCTACAATATCCAAAAAATACCCATAAAATACTAGAGTTTTCAAAAAAATGAGAAGAATCTATATCAAATATCACTTGTATATAAGTCCAATGCTAGTTTGATGTATCCTTTTTATGACTTTGTTTTACGCCCTTTTTAACTTTAACTTTTAGAAAACAAATATGAATATAAATGTCAGTATTTTTTCTGAGATCTTGAAGTATCAGATCTGAGCCTGATTCCCTTGACTCAAAAGCCTAAAATGATGATCAATAATAGTTTCACATTAATATCACATGAATGACCCTTATCTTCTCTCTCCTTAAATAATGAGGATTAAGGGAAGACCAAACATCCTAAATACCTAAATCCACACCCTGATCCCTAACTTGAGAATTTTCCTATTATAATCTGATTTAATACCCAAGACACTAAATGAAGACCTTATTAAGACCAAAACCCTAATCTGAGGTGTTGAAAACACATTATGACACTAGGTCTTTATTCCTCTTTGAGGGTGATCTATTCACTTAATCTAGACTTGTTGAAATCAAGATCTGAGATCGAAGGTACGTGGATATAATTATAATACTAGTTTTGTTGGATGATCTAATTATGAGTAAATGCTTGGATGTAGTTGTATAATCTTGTTGGATGTATATTTTTAAATATTGCCTCTTTTCCGCCTTGTAGTTATTGATGGTTCATTAATCTCTCAATTAGAGAGGGAAAGTATTAATGATGACTAGCACCTCTCTAATGGTACAAGGTATATGGGGAGTTCCCTAATGGTACAAGGTATGTGGGGATAGGGCCCAATAATAAATGTTTGTGCAAATTCCACCATAGTAATACATGTCCATTTAAATGTGAATAATAAATTGGGTTTACCTGATTTTCTGCCTTAATAATGTTTTCTTTTTCTTCTTCTTTTTCAAGTATTTTCATTATGCCATCATAGTAAAGTATTTTTCAACCACATACCAACATATGGTGATCATTTTTTTTAAATTTTCTAGGTTCAAGGAATAAGTAAAGCATTGAAAAGTACCCAAAGATGCTAAATAAATCTATGGGAGGATATCTAGATAGATGGATGTTTCTTATCTCTATTTCTATTAGATAGTTACTTCTTTTCCTCTATAAGATGTATAGGATGAATTACCTCCCATGTATTTTTCATTCCTTATAAATATTCATTTCCATGTATTGAATACTTAAATGACTTTTATCCTCATGAATGTTGTTTTGTGTGGCTAATTAATGATGCTTGTGCACAATGATACAACTTCTTTTCATAATTTAGTCGACTATCACAATCTCTTATATTTTCCCTTTTGACATCTTTAGATATGGATGCACACATATCTGGGGAATGTCATTAGAAAGCATATAGGAATTGGGGTCTTCACGGTGTTGGTTGATGATAGAATCTCATCAGTCATGATATGTGATATCAAACAAAACACATAGGTACTTGTTAGAGAATAGTGTACTGGATAGACCCACCTTGAGAGTGATACATGGAGACCATGAAATGGTAGTTAGAATCAGCTCTCATAGTGATAGTGGTGATTGTGATTGTTAGACCTGAAGCCACTACACTCATCACATGTCACTCAGTGTATTTTGACATCATCTAAAATGATCTTGAATAAGGTTTTCCATATAAGTGATGCTGGAGTACATTGTGACACATGGGGATTGAGTGTGAGTGATGTAGATGAGATTTTTCCCTCCTATAGAGGATTGATATCCATGCCATTTGATAAATTAGACTGAGAAATGCATGGACATACTCATTTGACTCAATATATGATATATGAGCTCACATGCATCTCATACAATCTACACTAGTTCAAGGAACATGGATTGAACTTTGAAAAGGATGATGATTCCATACCTCAAGTCCAATAACAATATCAAAGAAAAAGGAACTATATGATCACAATAACACTGATCACAGATTATATGTTAAAGTTGTTCTCCAACTTTCCAATTAATTGGGTAGCAATGATGTGTTGTTGGATACCACTCATTGTTTGTGATGTCATAAATTGGTTATGGATATTCACTGCCAACATAACTTGGGACCTATAGGGTCACACACATAGGATGCATCTAGAATAGGAGTTTATTCATGAATGATTTTTAACTTGACTACTAAATTATTTATGTATTCAATTTAAATAATAACCGTTGAAAATTGGCTGATTGTACTATGAACTGATCAATTAAAGTGTTGAATCAATCAGTTCAAGTGTTAGGTCAATTTGAACAACATTGGCTAAATCATAAATCTAAAATGACCGGTTCAAAAGTGAATTGACCGGTTCAAACACTAAAATGATTCATGTTATGAACCACCCAGTTCAATGATCAATACGAATGGATAAAGGATTGATGCTGACATCATGTTTTGCATTTGTCGATTATTAAAAGCCATTACAAATGCAAAAAGGAAACATAGCAAGCCGATTGATTCAGGTGTTGAACTGATCAACTCATGTATGAACCGATCAGTTCAGCAGTGAAGTGACCAGTTCATGGATTGCATGATATAGAAAATTCATAAAATTGTGTCTCTTTGACTCTCGATTGATCTAGAAATCCTGACCCTAACCCTTCTATAAATAGAGGGGTAGTCGAGGCTTTCAAGAGATACAAATATTCTCTTTGACAAGTATTTCCCTGTGTAGTTTTGGTAACTAGAGAGCCTGAGCAAGTCCTACCCATAAAAGGAAGGGACATCAAGGAATAGACAATACGGGAGCACGAATCAACCCTAGAAGGTTGACATTATGAGGGACAACTCCTTCCCATTGGCTCTGGTAGAGCAATGTGGAGTTCTCAGTGGTTTGCATGGACTATGTAGACATGTGGAGGTCGTTGCCACCATGATAGGAGGATAAGAACCACCGCTATCTGTCGTGCTACACCAGGAGATGGTCGTCGTTAGTTGTTTGAGTGCTTCTTGAAGAAGAAGCACCTCATTCAAGAGTGGTCGTTGGATTTTCTCTAGGATCAGGTATGTCTCTTGCATACCTTCCTTCCCATTATACTGTTGTTGACGTGATCTACTATTTAAGGGGAATACAATAGTAGATTTTTTTGTTTTTGTTGCCATATTTGATGCTATATTTGCCAATAGTGGTATCTGAGCCATGTCAATTTACTATGTTTTAGGATTTAATCGATATGATAGCATTTTGGTTTGATCATTTATTTATTATATACAATGTGAATATTTAAACAGCTAATGTACATATCTGATTAAATACCACATATGGTCCATATATGTATATAAGATATATATATAAATATATAAATATATATATATATATACATATATATATACATTTATACATATATATATAAATATATATATGCATGTATATATTTACATTTTTATATAAATAAATATATGTATGTATATATTTGTTCATGTATATATGTATGTATATATATACATATATATGCATATATCTGTATGGTGGATGTAGGCATGGTTATGGCCAATACACCCGTAGATATTTGTGCTTGATTGGAGGTTTGTTATTCCTATTTTATATCTCAATTTGCATATTGAGCCTCTCTCTCCTTTTATATATGTAAAAGTATTTATGATTTACTTCCTATGCTCCCTTCAAATATAACTTGAGGTTTTTTGATTACAATGTAAGACCCTTGGCTAAGTGGTGTCACCTGTAGTGGTGATTAGGGTTTTCTAGGATTGGTGTGTTTTGACCTTGTGACCTTTGTTTGTTTGTCTCGACCTAGGTCATGGCCTAGGGTTTTTTGAGGGGGTGTCATGGTTGAGACACTTCTCCTTGGTGGGGTATTCATGACCAAGGTTGTCTTGGGTCGAGACAAAGGCTTGGAAAGATGTGTTTTGACCTAGGTTGCTTGTGGTGGTCTTGGTGTCACGACCTAGTGGTGTTGTTAGGGTGTATCGTGATCATGGAGAACCTTGGCGTGTCGCAGTCATGACGATCGGGAGTGGAGTTGCTTAGGTGTTTGAGATACTACCTAGAGTGTATCACTGTGTCTTGCATGCCATGTTTAATTAGTTGCATGTGGATGCATGTTGGTATTTTATGATGAAAAGTATCCCTTGGGTTCCTTAGTGTGTTGAAACCTCACCCTTTTCTCTCTCTCATCCTTCTTCTATATATCCCCTTATCCCTTCTTGCTTGTTACCCTTTTAGTCATTTATCTTCTTCCTACTTTTTTGGTTGTTCTTGGATCTTGGTGGATCAAGAAGGTTTTCCCTTGGAACTTGAGAAACCAATCTTCTCCTGCATGTGGAGGTGGTGGCCATCCGAGTTCATTTCCCATCTTTGGTAAGTGTTTACCTTCTAAGTTGATATCCCTTTGATCTTCTACCTTCATCTCCTTCTCTTTTCTTGACATTAGACAATGGTTCTTCCATGGTGGTCGTTCGTGAGAGTAAGCTCCCCATCACAAGGGTCGTTCCATGGTGGTCATTCTCAGCCTTAGACCTTGTATGGAATCGATTTTGACTTAGCAGTAGTCAGTTGGATTTGGGTAGTATGATTCAAATCCTCGAGGCATAACAAAATATGTAATCAGCCGTGTAGTATCTATCTTAGGTTCAAATACAAAAACATTTGATGAGGCCTTGGTTGGTTTCGTACAATATAATTGGTAGTGAATATACATGTTCTTCATATTCCTTTTATGGTGATAAGATGTTTTATAATCTAATTGCAATTGCTTATTGTGTTCGTGATAATTATGTGCTTATCATAGAGATGGTGCAGGTGAGACTGAGTTGCAATAAGAAGGCTAGTAGCTGACAAGGTTGGAACTGCTGCTTATGATCCTTTTTGTTGTCAGAGTCCTAGAGTCATCCCTGTACACTCAACTCTTTGGGATGGTGTTGGGGTGTGCTTTGTAGATGTGCTTTCGATACATGGCTTTGACTCTGGTGTTCCTCTTTATGTAAAGTTACAATGGATATGTATATATATGTTTGGGACATGTTATCTTGTAACAGGATGATGGCATACATCGTAAGTACTTAGTGACATGTAACGACTCATATGTAAAGTTTTTTTCTATTTGGGAGCTTACTGAAAATAGTTTTATTTTTTAGTGTTTTCCGGTAATCTATTTGTTTATGTTTTGTTTTCGCAGTTAGTTTTGAGTTATCTTGTGGTTTGTGGCAAGGGGTGTCACATTTATGGCAACCCTTACTCAAGGTCACGTTGGATGATGTAAAAATACATCAAACATCATGTGATGAGTGTTGTGACTTTGGTCTAGGAACCACAACCACCACTATCATGTGAGAGCTTATTCTAACTACCATTGCATGGTCTCCATGTATCACTCTCAAGGTGGGTCTTTCTGATACAATATTCTCTAACATGTACCTATGTGTTTTGTTTGATATTGCATATCCCGATTGATGAGTTACTATCATCAACCAACACTTAATATAGTCTTATTTATTATGGTTGTCTTCTATGATTCCATAGTAATATCTGACTAGGGACATGACAAGAATGTATGTATGCGTATCATACATATGCTCTCATTTCTTAGGTGCTCAAACTGAAGACATATGTCATTGTGTAACATTATTTTTTAGACACCTACTGTATATGTGTCATCAACTCATGGTTGAGACAAATATAATAGACAAAATTACCTTTGTCATTATCAAATCATGTATCTAATGCCCAATTATGATCATTGTATGATTTTCTCTTTGGGCATACAAACCAATAGACTCCCAGTTGCACTTAGAGACAATCACCAAAAAATCTTATTCTAAGCAATCTTAACATGTCCATCATGTTTCTACTACATAATCAATTTTATAGAGGGTTAGCAACATCTGTTTCTAGTCGGTATTTTGCAAGTTTCAAATCTCCTTGTTGTATGACTTCTTGTATGAGATGGAATTCTTATAGTATGTTATCTGAGATTCCTTCCCTATCTAGTAGCTCTATTGTTGTCACACTATTTATACTATGTCCTCAATGGTTAGAACCTACCATAAGTTCATCTAAATGAAGTTCTTGGTCTATATAGTAACCTCTTCTATTTTCAAAGAAGAAAGGTACTCAACTTCTATTGTAGATTAAACGACTATTTGTTGCTCGGAACTTTTCCAGCTTACACTTCTCATTTTAAGGTCATACACAAATTTATATTGTGTTCATTAATTTTATTTGTCAATTTTACAAGATTACATCAATGTAACCCTTTACACCCAACTCTTACTTATTACCATAATTTAGGAACTAATCCTTTTAGTGCTTCTCAAGTACTTAAGCATGTTCTTTATGGCAATCTAGTGACTTTCACTGGGACAAATATCCACTCACCATGTCCAATACATACGAGACAATGGGATGAGTACATTACATTGCATACATGAGAGATCCAGTTGTGAATGAAAATGACATCTCACTCATGTTTTCTCATTCTTCACAAGAACTGGGATGGTGGGATCTTAAGAAACTAATTCCATGGAATATGGACAATTTTTTATCTTATTGAGTTTTAAATGCTTAACCCCTTCAGCATCTTACCAATATATGTGCTATTTCTTAGGTCAAGAAATTTTCCAAATCAATCTCTATAGATCTCAATTCCCATCACATCAGATGCTTTGCCTAAACTCTATATAGAGAAGGTACTTTCCTTGCCAGGTTTTAACATTTGCAGTATAAGGATGTTATTCCCCATCATTATGTGAAATATAAATATGCTCCTACTAAATATTTTGTAATCACAAATTTCATTTTCATTTTTACTAGAGTCAAAATCTTTGACAATTTTGTCAAATCAAATATTACAACTATGATATGCTTGCTTCAATCTATAGATTGATCTTTGTTTCTTATAGACTTTATTTGCAATAACTAGATTTATAAACCCTTTAGTCTATGTCACAAGAACATCCTCATAATTATTTCCGTTAAGGAATGTGGTTTTAACATCCATATGTCAAGTCTCAAGGTCTTATTAAGCAACATTGATAAGCATGATCATGATGGAATTAACTATGGCTACTGGTGAAAAAATTTCATCATGTTAAACACCTTGAACTTGTTTGAAACCCTTCACAACCAATCTACCCTTATAGGTTTGTACATTACAATCCATGTTGGTCTTCATATTTGAGACCCAATTGCACCCTGTGGGTTTTACCCCTTTAGGTAGATCCACCAAGGTCATACCTTGTTGTTGCATATAGAATCCATCATTGTTCCCATGGCCTCAAGCCATTTGTCAAATTCTGGTGCATCAATAGCTTCTAGGTAGGTTGTTGGATCATCATCTTATATCCAATTGACTACCTTTATGAGTTAATTCCACAATAATTTGTGATTCTTCTTGTTCCTACTATACCTCTTTAATTAGGTTCAATGTTTTCTTATTGATCTTGAACTTTTTGAGTTCTACTATTCTCCCATTGATTCCTTCAGAATTGAATTCCTCTTAAGGAATCCAGCTATCCTGCCAACAAAACACTTTTGTTGTCGGATTGGAATATAATAGTATCCAAAAAAATAACATTTATGTGATTTTCTTTCCAATATACTATTTTCATATACAACCTTTAAATCCTAATCTTTTTAGAAGACATATCAGGACACCTCCCATGCCATATCTCATATAGTGTCTTTTTGAACTACTTAGACATTATATTGTATTAGTGTAAAGCATGTGCAAAAAAGGAATTGGAAGATTAGATATTTTTTTGATAATTGCACCATGACTTAACTGGGTGTGATTCCTTCTTTCTGATACATCATTATGTTTCAAGTGGAGTTTATTGTGATACACTATCATAGTCTCCTAGAAGGTCCTCAAACTATTGGTTTAAATAGTTGAACATCTATCATATCAAAGTGTCTTAATACTTATACCAAGTGGTCTATGTACTTCATTCATGATGTCCTTGAACACCAAGCGATTTAGATTTGTATTTCATTAAATATAATCTACCATATCTATTGAGATTATCAATAAATAAATTCATGAACTATTAACCACGTTTTACATTTATTCTAAAAAGTTCTATATACATTAGTATGTATGATCCCTAATATACTACTCACTCTCCCACTACATATAGTGAAAGTTGCCTTTGTCATATTGCCCAATAAATAAGACTTGCATGTCACTATTGGTTCATTAACCAAAAGAGTCTAGACAACAACAATTATGGATTCTAGGAATGCATTTCTCCTTTATGTGCTCTAGATTATGTATTCATTGTTTGAGTCATCAAGTCATTCAGTATATATGTTACACATATTTGTCTTCAAAGCTATCACATATATACTATGAGATATAGGGAATTGCCATACAAGATCTTATCTTTTAATATGAAACTTAAATTTAATCATAATATTCTTGTCCATACAAGATACATGGTTTTTTCATGAATGCAGGCATATAATAGAAATTCACTAATTCTATTACATACCCATCTGACTAAATGACAAATTCTAACTATAGTGGAAGCAACTCTTGATCTACACAATTCTAGCTCACTTCTTCTCAAGTCTTAAAGTGGAGATCTCTATCTCCTTCTTCTTCCTGAGTTCCTTTAAGTAAAGAAGACAATTCCTTTTCTAGTGTCCAGGATGGTGATTGTGGTGGCACTTGTTGACCTAGAGGTTATACATTGTCCATATTTTGATAATGACTTAACCATTCCATTCATATGTATCTAATATGTGTATTCAAGATTGATTTCAGGTGATTAGGTACATGAAAAGGATCAAATTACACAAGCCCTAGCTTGTCAAAGTTCAAATCAAAAGCAATGCAAGTGTACTAATTAGGAAATCCAAGTAAATGACCTTAGAAGAATTTTTTAATCACTTGTATTGATGTTATGACTTGTAACTAAGATGAGAAAATTATATGGGACACTTAGTACCAAGTTTTAATCACTTTTTAAGCACTTTACAAAATTGATCTCAAGATGTTGATCGGTCGGGTTACAATCTTGACCTATCCACTGGATCAATTCTCTGGAGAGTGCATCAGTCAAGTTGTGCATTCACAAAACTTGATCGATCGGGTTACTGACCAAATGCTATTTTTATTGGTCGGTCGGGTTTCCGCAGGACAAACTTGACTGATGGTTTGAAAATTGGGTTTGTCTTTTACTTGATCGGTCGAGTTACCTTTATTGAATCTTGACCGAATGTATAGTATGGAAAACATAGAAAAAGTGATTCTAACCGTTGGTGACTTGTTTAGACAAAAATAGATCTGTTGCCTTGTGCAAAAATGGCTATAATTCGACCCTAAGTGTTCCCCAACTCAAAGGGGCACCCACAGCTATAAACAGGACCACTTGAAGTTCATTCCAAGGTTGCTCTTTCATTGCATAGCTTGGTTCTAGCCTAGTTGAGAGTGATGCACCCCTTTGAGCCCCTTTCTCTCTCTACTTTCAAGTCAAATCCATGAGTATGAGTGAGTTAGGATATGTTGTAAGAGAGCTATCCCTTGTATCCAAGTAAAGCTCTCCACCTCCATCATCCTACCCGCTTTCCTGTTTGAAGAAAAGGCTTGAAGATCTTCTCTGAGTGAAGGAAATGGAGTTGTTGTTCTTCAAGGATGAAGAAAGTATGGTGATCCAAATCATTGAGTGAAGGACATAGGCAAGGTGGACGTTCAAGAAGGATAGGTAATTCTTGGAAGGCCAAAGACTTGAAGATGGAGTGGGTAAGTCCTTGTTAAAGGCTGAAGACTCCTTGGTTCAAGTGGGTAAGTTCCTTCGGTAGGTTGAAGATCCTTTATTGAGGTATTAAGTCCTTGGATGAATGTGGCTTTGTCTTGTAATCTTATGAATGAATATAAGAGCATCAAGATTGCAAAGTCCTAGAGATTAACCACCTCTAGGTAGTGGACTGACTCACTTCTAGTTTGAAGTGTGGAACCACTCTAAACCACTTTGTCTAAGTGTATGCTATCCTTGTCTATCACCCTTGCTATGCTTGTTAGTTAGGACTTCAAATTGGATGTATGCTTAAGATTTTGCATTTAATATAATTTGAAGGTCTAATCTATTTTGTGAGATTTTTGAAGCTCTATTCACCCCCTCTAGAGCCCTTGATCCAACAAGTGGTATAAGAGCATGTCTTCTCCATGCTGCTTCTACAAGTAGGAGAAGATGGGTGATTTAGCACTTGGATCTCTCAACTTGGAGGGAAACTTCTCCATGTGACCTCCAGTCTTCGACGACACCAACTTCCTCTATTGGAAGAGAAGAATGTTGTTCTACCTTCAAGGAGTAAGATATGAGACGTGGATGGTGGTGCACCTAAAGTATGAAGATCCAAAGGGGGAAATATCCACATAGATGAAAGCCCAAATGAAGCAAGCTCAACTCAATGCCAAAGCCGTGAGCATCATCTATGTAGCCCTCACCCCATCCAAGTTCAATTGGATCTCCTCGTAGGATACCACACATGAGATTTGGAACAAGCTATGTGTCACCTATGAGGGAACAAAGTAAGTGAAAGAAGAAAAGATATACATGGTTGATGGTCTCCTTGAAAACTTCAAGATGGGAAAAAAATGAAAGAGTGGTGGACATGTACAAAAGGCTTAAAGTCATCATCAATGGATTGGCAGCCCTTGAAGTGTGATGAATAAAGGCACAATAAACTCAAATATCTTGAGATATCTTTCAAAGAGATGGGAGCCCAAGGTGACATCCATTTAAGAAGTGTACAAGCTTAGTTAATTGTCAACCAAGGAGTTGGTTGGCAACCTTCAAGCTTATGAGCCAAGGCTTGATAAGCAAGAAGAAGAAGAAAAGAGAGAAGAGAAGGAGTCCAAGAAGATCAAGGACACAACCTTCAAAGATCAAATTGAAGAGATGGTCCAACAGAAACAACTTGCTCTGAAGTCCCCTACTCCTTCCTCAAGCAAAGATGAAGGCCCAAATGAGCATGAAGCTAACTAATCCAAGGGCAAGCACGACAAAGGAAAGTCTTCTTCATCTACTCCTAGGTGCTATGAATGTGGCCAAAAATGCCATTACAAGAGTGAATGCCCCAAGGCAAAGAAGAGAACGGACAAGGAGTATAAGAAGGAAGGCAAATACAAGAGAAAGGAGAAGAAAGAAAGAAGAAGAAAGGATGCAACTCATGCAGCTTGGGAGGAGTCTCCTCAAGTTCTTCTAGCTCTGAAGATGGAGAATGCCACCTTGTTCTCATGGCCTCTATAAGTGATGATGTAGGTGAGGTAAGTGAACTTAATTTGCATGAGTTGTATAAAGAAACTCTTATTTATATGCTTAATGCTTGCCGATCGTCTTTTATTAAATGCAAAGCTAAAAAGAAAAGGTTAGAAAAAATTATTGATGATCTTTATGCTAAGATTGAGATTTTTGATCAAAATGGAAATCTGCATCTTGATAGTATTGATACTTTGCAAGGGCAATTTCTTGATCTTGAGCTCCAATACAATGGAGTTGAAGTTGAGAATGGTGTCTACCTTAAGACCATTTATACTCTTAAGGAAGAGAACCAAAAATGTCAAGATGAGATTGATGTTCTTAAAACTAAAAATGTAGAACTTAACCTCACTGATGAATCTAGGAAGAAAGAAACTTATTATTATCAAAGAGAAATTCAATTGCTTAAATCTGAAAATGCTAAGTTTCTTGCTCAAATAAATGATCCATCCTCTAGACCTATCTTGCCAAGTAATGAAGTAGCTAGCACTCTAGAATGTGATTCTTTTCATACTAAAGCCCTCTGTTTAGAGGCCGATTTTTTGCATGCTAGATATGATCTTGCTAGCTTATCTTCTACTGTCATTAGTCTTAGTATCGATAATGCTAAATTGAGAGCTTCTTTGTAAAAGTTTCATACGGGAAAGAAATCCCTTAATGCTGTCCTAGAACACTCTACCAAACAAATTGGTACTAGTGGTTTAGGATATGATGGGACTGCACCTAAAGGTAAGAACAAGAACAAGAGTAAGGGTAAGAAGAAGACTGTGAAACCTCCTTTCTTCCATGGAGAGACTTTTGACTCTAAGAACCCAATGGTATGTGCTCATTGTAAATGTGATGATCATTATTCTACTTATTGTCCTTACAAGCCAAAGGGGACCAACCCAAAGATGAAATGGGTCCCTAAGCTGACCCTGAATCCCAAAGTTTGAGTTGGGCACCAACATCCTTATTTCATTCAAGTCAAAAGAAAGTGGATTGTTGATAGTGTCTTCTCAATGCATATGACAGGTGAAATCAGCCATTTCAACAAATTCATAAAGAAGAAAGGAGGATCGGTGACCTTCGGGGACAACAAAAAGGGTAAGGTAATAGGTGAGGGTGATGTAGGAAATGAGCTAAGTATTAAAAATATTTTTCTTGTTGATGGTTTACATCACAATTTGATAAGTATAAGCCAACTTTGTGATAATGGTTATCTTGTTCTATTTACTTCTTTAGAATGGTTGTTTCTAGATTCCCTCACTTACAATGTTATATATAAGGGAACTTGAAATGGCAATCTATATGTTATTGTGCTTGATGCTCTAAAGCCCATACTTGATAGATGCTTAGTTGTGGATAAAAATGATATATCTCTCTGGCATTGCCGGTTGGGTCATGTGAATATGCATGAAATGAAGAAATTGAGCAAAAAGGAATTGGTTTAGGGACTTCCTCAATTGGATTTTGAAAAGGATGAGGAATGTAAACCTTGCACACAAGGCAAACAAACCAAGTCCTCCTTCAAATCCAAAGGAATACTTAGCAACAAAAGAGCTCTTGAGCTTCTTCATATCGATCTATTCATACCTATGAGAACTCAAACGCTTCGTGGTTCCAAGTATTGTCTTGTATTGTCGATGATTTCTCTCACTATACTTGGACATTCTTTCTCATTTCTAAAAGTGATACTCTAGATGTTTTCTCAAGTTTTTGTAAATGAGTTGAAAATGAATCTTCTTGCCAGATTGTTTCTATATGTAGTGACCATGGGGGAGAGTTTGAAAATGATCTTTTTGAGTGCTTTTGTGAAAAATCTAGTTGCTCGCACAATTCCTTTTCTCCTCGCACACCTCAACAAAATGGGGTAGTAGAGATAAGGAATAGATCGCTACAGGAGATGGCTAGGACCATGCTTCTAGAATATGATATTCCAAAGAAGTTTTGGGCTGAAGCCGTTAGTACCTCATGTTTTGTGCAGAATCAAGTTTTTACACATCCATCTTTGAAGAAAACCCCCTATGAGTTATGGCATGGTAAAAAGCCATCCATCGACTTCTTTCACATTTTCGGATGTCCTTGTTTTGCTTTGAACACAAAGGATTCTCTCAACAAGTTTGATCCGAAATCATACAAGGCTTTCTTCCTAGGCTATAACACTTACAAGAAGGGCTTATAGAGTTTTCAATATAGAGCTATCTAAAATTGAAGAGTCCATTAATGTCAAGTTTATTGAATATAACCCTGCTATTGGAAAGAATTTTGTTGATAATAATATTTCAGATGACTTTATTCCACTCTTAAAAGACCTCAACATTGACAACAAAGGTAAGAAGGTGGTTGAAGCAGAAGATGCAGAGAAGAAGGATCCCACTCCTTGCTTTGCAAAGAATCATCCCAAAGAGCTAATCATTGGTAATCCATTTGAGAGGGTGAATACACAAGCTGCCTACAACAAAGAACAAGCAGACAATGCCTTCATCTCAAAGATAGAGCCAAAAAACATCAAGGAAGCTCTTGGAGATGACAAGTGGATCCAAGCCATGCAAGAGGAACTAGAGCATTTCGAGAAGAACCGAGTGTGGACTCTAGTGCCAAGACCAGGTGACAGAAAAATCATTGACACTAAATGGGTCTACCGCAACAAGCTTGATAAAAATGACAAGGTTGTAAGGAACAAAGCAAGGTTAGTGGCTCAAGGCTACAATCAGCAGGAAGGTATTGATTTTGTTGAAACTTATGCTCCTATTGCTAGACTTGAATCTATTAGAATGCTACTTGCTTTTTCTAGTTATAAAAATTTCTTCATATATCCAATGGATGTTAAAAGTGCATTTTTGAATGGTACAATCGAGGAGGAAGTATTTGTTTCTCATCTCTAGGATTTGAAAATGACAAGCTACCTAACCAGTTTTATTTGTTACAAAAAGCTCTCTATGGACTCAAACAAGCACCTCGAGCTTGGTATGAGAAATTAAAGAACTTTTTGTTAGACAATGGCTATGTCATGGGCAAAGTTGATTCTACTCTATTCTTAAACACACTTCTAGCAATTTTCTTATCATTCAAATTTATGTTGATGATATCATATTTGGAAGACTTAATCTTGATCTTTGCAAGGAGTTTAGTTCTCTTATGCAGAGTGAGTTTGAGATGAGCATGATGGATGAGCTTACTTTCTTCCTCGACTTTCGAATCAAGCAAACCAAAGATGGAAACTTCACCAACAAAGGCAACTACACCAATGAGCTACTCAAATGCTTTGGAATGGAGAATATGAAGCCGATGGACACACCTATGTCTAACACCACCAAGCTTGATAGAGATGAAGAAGGTGAGAAGGTAGATGAGAAGCTCTATAGAGGTATGATGGGAAGTTTACTTTACTTAACTGCCTCTAGACCTGACACAATGTTTAGTGTTGGCTTGTGTGCTCACTTTCAATCAAGTCCTAGGAAATCACATCTTATTGTTGTTAAGAGGATTTTGAGGTACTTAGCCAAAACTCAAAACTCTGGACTATGGTACCCTAAGTCAAGGGACTTTACTCTTGTAGCATATAGTGATGCTGATTACGGAGGTTGTTTGATTGATAGAAAATGCACAAGTGGCACTTGCTTCCTTCTAGGACCATGCTTGGTGTCTTGGTTTTATAAGAAATAGAGCATCATGGCATTACCAACTACCGAGACTGAGTACATTGCAGCCAAAATTTTTTGTGCCCAAGTCCTATGGATGAAGCAAATGCTCCAAGACTTTAACATAAATTTTGATGCTTCTCCTATCTATTGTGATAATACTAGTGCAATCAATCTTTCTTATAATCCTATATTGCATAGTAGGGCTAAATATATAGAGGTTCGTCATCACTTTCTTCATGATCACAATACCAAAAAGGATATTTATATCACACATGTGGACACAGAAAACCAGTTGACAGACATTTTCACCAAACCTCTAGCTAGAGAGAAATTTAACTTCATTAGATCTAAACTGCTCACAATTTTCTTTATATGATATTGACATGTTATCTAGATAATTGCTTTTATTCTATATGTCTTTCTCAAGCTTATATCACCTTGCTTGCCTAAAATTGCTAATATTTGCTTGTTGGCATGCTTAGTTTCACTTTTTTTGGGGCATTTCTCAAATTTTGAGTTTTTATCGCTAAACAGTACCCAACGATGAGTGATATGTGCCTAAGTATGTTCAACATACATAATAGACTTGAAAAATAAATTTAATTAGCATTCAAATGGATAGAAATTAAGTTTTATTGTTTTAGGTCAGGTTGACCATCGGTCAAGTTTCCCCCAGGACAAACTCAGTCGATCCGTGGCTGAGAGCTGTTCTGAAATGGACCAATCGGTCGAGTTTCTGAGTCACAAAACTCAACCGATCAGTAGGCTGAAGCCAACTTAAGTTGGGCTCGACCGACTATTCTCCCTCTCAACTAGAGAATAGCTGACTGATTCCCCTTCATCTAGCCCTAAGATCTAAACCCCAACCCTTACCTTCCCTATCCTGGCCCTTTTCTGACCTAGATAAGCTGCCCTAGACCTTCCCTCTTTCTCTTCCTTGGTGTGTGGATGGTTTAGGTGGTTTTCTTTGTGTGTTTGCTCTCTTCTTCTCCCTCTTTTCACCTCCATGGCTTCTCATAGAAGAAAGAGACCCACCCCTAGAAATGCTCCATCATCCTCTTCGTCTTCTTGCTTGGTTCCTTTTGATGATACCTCCTTTGTCTCAATAGAGGTTGTAAATAGGTATAAGGACCTTCTTTCTTTGAGTCATTTTCCATTTAGATCCTTGTTTGAGCCTAGCCCTAGGCCTCAAGTCATCATCTACCAAGTGGCGAAGTTGTTATCCATTCATCACCTATCATCCCTGGATATCAAGCGTGACTTCTTTCATAATTCTATGACAAGCACAAAAGTAGTTCACGAATTCTACGCAAATTTGCATTGAAATTACGACATCGTTGTACCCCCGCTGAATACTCAAGTGACCCTTACATCCATGATTGCTGAGAAGGGATTTCAAATCTATGAAGATATCATGAATGTTTTTTTTTCAGGAGACGATGAGAATGACACCTGGCGTAAGAATTATGGGGAGTATTTTGACCTTTTAGATCCTGAGGGTTTCTACAAGCAGAATGAGATCACTCTTCCTGATATCCATCGCTACCTAAAGAAACTTGATGTTCCTTACAAGACGAAGAGAACCCTACCCTCCTCCTCCCTTGATCTCAGAAAGTGTATATTAGCCCTAGTGGTCAACAGTGACATCCATCCAATGAAAATTTAAATGGATATTGCAGAGAACATTGCGGTCATAATGTACTGCATTCTACAGAATGTCGAAGTCAAATGGTCAAGATACATTCTCCCCCACATGACTTATTTTGACTCTGGAAAGAACACCCACGACACCCATCGACCTTACCCAGTCCTGATTTGTGGTCTGTTTCAATTCACCACTGAGAAATCACTCTTTTATGACTTCCATTACAAGCTTTCCAGGAAGGGTGTGTATATCAGTGAGACCATAATTCAGAAGTTTGTGCCTATCTTTGCCTCCACCACACTCGGTGCTTCACCCTCAACCTCTGCCTCTACTATCCTTGCCTCCACCTCTACCCAAGCTCATCCTCCTCATCCACCCCAACCTAGTTGTGCCTCATTTCGTGTATCCAATGAAATCCTCATGGTCTACATGATGCACCAACATGCATACAACCTCCATGTCCAGGAGCACCTGTACTAGGATTTATGTTCAATCATGTCAAACATGAACTTATCCTGTGCACACCGATACCCCAACTACCAGCCTTTCCCCGATAGTGATTATGCTTCCTATGCATATCATCATTACTACCCTACCCCCGAGCCTTCCACTACTGCTCCCACACCCTCTACTGTTGGTGGTCCTACTCCCGTCTACCTGCCATTGACTGCTGGCCCCTTGGCCACTCTTCTTGCCAGTCTTGGGGATTATGTTCCTTCCTTCCCTTAGGCCAATGATCTCTATGCTCTTGGTATGACTTGGGATGAGTAGAATGCTCATTTTCCTGGTCATGGTTTTGGCCCTTCTATGACGAGGAGATGCTTGACCAGGCTGATGCTGAGACTGTTGCTGCTGATGATGATGGTGGCGATGGTGAGGATGCTACTGATGATGGTGATGGCTCTGGTGCTAATTCTGATGATGAAGGCACTATTGTTTCACCTTCAAATGGAGACGAGGAATATGAGCCTGGAGCTGATGATGATGATGATGATGTTATAGACATAGGTAGTCTAGATGTCTAGTTGTCTCTTAGTTTTTAGTCTAGTTTGTTGATCATATATATATTTCTAGGCTATTTTGTATTAGAAACATATGGGCACATTATCTGATATGTACTATTTTATCTTCAATTTTCATCACTTCTCGCTTGTAGTTGCTTTTATGAGAACATGCTTCTGAGTTGTAACATATGTTATGTGCACTCTTGCTCTTTGATCAGTTATATCCTATGAGTTGGTGCCATATTTCACCATATTTTGATTATGAATTAGCTTGTGTGTTTCTTTCATCTCTGGTTGATATATGATATGAGACTTCATGTATGATTATCTGCTTGATTGTGTTTGGAGAAGACCTGATTTTATGCTCTTCTACCCCCCTCACTTTTTGATAATGTCAAAAGGGGGAGAGAACTTCAATGTCTTGAAACTCAATCATATTGCAATTCCTTGTCATACTGCTGCTTATTGTTTATGAGAACCTTTTCTTGTTCAATATATGCTTTATCATATGACTTGCAAAGGACCATATAGAACATGTATGCTATAATTGCTTTGTGTAGATAGACTAAATATGCAGGTTAAAGTAAGCATAGATTGAGGGGGAGCAATTCAAATTGTTGAAATCTTAAATTCCCCTAATTCACAAGGTAAAGATATAATTTCTATATCCTTTTCAATATGTTTGAGGAATGGTTTGTCATTGTCAAAAAGGGGAGAATGTTGACCTAGAGGTTATACATTGTCCATATTTTAATAATGACTAACCATTCCATTCATATCTATCTAATATGTGTATTCAAGATTGATTTCAGGTGATTAGGTACATGAAAAGGATCAAATTACACAAGCCCTAGCTTGTCCAAGTTCAAGTAAAAAGCAATGCAAGTTTGCTAATTAGGAAATCCATGTAAATGACATTAGAAGAATTTTGTAATCACTTGTATTGATGATATGACTTATAACTAAGATGAGAAAATTATGTGGGACACTTAGTACCAAGTTTTAATCACTTTTTAAGTACTTCAAAAAATTTGTCACAGGTTGTTGATCAGTCAAGTTACAATCTCGACCGATCCACTGGATCAATTCTCTAGAGAGTGCATCGGTCGAGTTGTGCATTCACAGAACTTGATCGATCGGGTTACTGACCAAATTCTATTTTCATTGGTCGACCGAGTTTCCCCATGACAAACTCGAACGATGGTTTGAAAATTGGGTTTGTCTTTTACCTGATTGGTTGCGTTACCTTTATTGAATCTTGACCGAATGTACTATATGGAAAATACAAAAAAAGTGATTCTAATCGTTGGTGACTTGTTTGGACAAAAATAGATTTGTTGCCTTGTGCAAAAATGGCTATAATTCGACCTTAAGTGTTCCCCAACTCAAAGGGGCACCCCCAGCTATAAATAAGACCACTTGGAGTTCATTCCAAGGTTGCTTTTTCATTGCATAGCTTGGTTCTAGCCTAGTTGAGAGTGATGCACCCCTTTGAGCTCCTTTCTCTCTCTACTTTCAAGTCAAATTTGTGAGTATGAGTGAGTTAGGATCTATTGTAAGAGAGATATCCCTTGTATCCATGTAAAGTTCTCCACCTCCATCTTCCTACCCCCTTTCATGTTTGAAGAAAAGGCTTGAAGATATTATATGAGTGAATGAGAAGGAGTTTCTATTCTTCAAGGCTGAAGAAAGCATGGTGATCCAGATCTCTGAGGGAAGGAGATAGGCAAGGTAGGCGTTCAAGAAGGATAGGTAATTCCTTGAAGGCCAAAGACTTGAAGATGTAGTGGGTAAGTCTTTGTTAAAGGTTGAAGACTCCTTGGTTCAAGTGGGTAAGTTCCTTCGGTAGGTTGAAGATCCTTGCTTGAGGTATTAAGTCCTTGGATGAATGTGGTTTTATCTTATAATCTTATGAATGAATATAAGAACATCAAGATTGCAAAGTCCTAGAGATTAACCACCTCTAGGTAGTGGACTGACTCACTTCTAGTTTGAAGTGTGGAACCACTCTAAACCACTTTGTCCAAGTGTATGCTATCCTTGTCTCTCACCCTTGCTATGCTTGTTAGTTTGGACTTCAAATTGGATGTATGCTTAAGCTTTTTCACTTACTATAATTTGAAGGTCTAATCTATTTTGTGAGATTTTTGAAGCTCTATTCACCCCCTCTAGAGCCCTTGATCCAAAAACTCTCTCCTTCATTGTTCACTCCTCCCTTAGCTTTCAATGTAGGAGACTTTGGTTTCTGGCTAGTTTTAGAACTCTTCTTAGCTTTGTCATTGCTCTTGGACTTTCCTCTGATGATCATCATCACATATTTAGGGTTGTCCTTCTTCATATATGCTTTAGATGTCCTCAACATGCCAAGTAACTTTGAAAATGGCTTGTCAAAATCATTCATGTTGTAGTTCATGAAGAACTAGCTGTATGATTCCAACAGTAATTGTAGAATCACATATGTGGACAACTCTTGACCCAAGGGAAATCCTAGTCTTATAAGATTCTCCATATTCCAAATCAAGTTGAGAGTGTGGGGACCTACGGGATGTCCTTCGGCCATATTGCTTTTGAACAATGCCTTTGAGACATCATATCTCTCTTGTCTTTCTTGGTTTTGGTACATGTTCTTAAGATGTGTTACCATCTCAATAGAATCCATGTTCTCATACTGTCTCTACAAGTCATAGTTCATTAAGAACATCCTCAGACACTTGACATTCACGAAATCTAAAAAGTGCTTCCAGTAAGCATCCCCATTAACCCTGTTGGATCCTAGATGGGTGATTAGATGCTCTAGAGGAGGGGTGAATAGAGCTGAAAGCACTTAAACAAAACTCATTAAACCTTCAAGATATATGACAAGATAAGGTTGCTAAATAGGAAATTTTTGTGCAACTAAAACATACATAGCAAGGATGAGAGAGATTGAACATACACCAAGAGACAATCTATTTAGAGTGGTTCCACACTTCAAACTAGAAGTGTGTCATTCCACTTGCCTAGAGAGGTCAACCTCTAGGACTTCCAAACTATTGCACTCTTATATTCATTCATAAGACATACAATACATGACCAAACAAAGGACTTACCTATCCAATACAAAGAGTCTTCAACCTTACCAAGGACTTACCCACTTTGCAAGGAGTCTTCCACCTTCTTCCAAGGACTTACCTACTCTTACACAAGTCTTCAGCCTTGTAGGGATTACCCACTCTTCTTGGATCTTCCGCCTTTGACTTCACCTTCACTCGGAGAAGCTTCCTCCAAGGACTTACCCACTTGAGCAAGGAGTCTTCTGCCTTCACCAAGGGCTTACCCACTCTAGCTCCAAGTCTTCATCCTTGATCTCCACCAAGGGACGCCTTCCCTTGTTCTTCTTCACCTCTCTTAGCCAAGAGAGAGAACCTTCATCTTCATGATTGAAAAGAGAGATGGGGAGGTGGTGGAAGTGAGAGCCTCACAAGATATACATGTAGGACTAGCTCTCTTATAGATTTCCTACTCACTCTAATGGATGTATCAAGTGATTAAGATTAGAGAGAGAGAGAGGGGTCTGTAGGAAGCACTCAACTATAGAATATGAACCTCACATAGAGTTTGCAATGAATGCTCAACCTTGGAATGAATCCCAAGGGGTCCTATTTATAGCTGGGGATGCCTCTTAGCCTTTGGGAACACTTGTGAATGAAAACTAGCCGTTTTGTGGCTTGCAACAGATATATGTTCACTTGTTGCAACTCCACAATGGCTAGAAGCACTTTTCTGCACTTTTCCGTACAATGCAATCGGTCGAGTTTCTGTAAGGGTAACTCGACCGATCAAGTAAACGACAAGGCCGATACTCAAATGATCGGTCGAGTTTGTCCTGACAAAACTCAACCGACCATTAGGAATCGAAATGGTCAGTTACTTGATCGGTCGATTTCTGTGTAAACATAACTCGACCGATGCAATCTCCAGAAAATTGATCAAGGATGATCGGTCGAGTTTTCAGGCTGGGAAACTCGACCGACAAAGTGCCTGTAATAAATTTTCAAAGTTGCATCTAAAGTTCTCTAATATTTGATCTAAGTGCTCCTGATATTTTTCTAATCTTAATTACAAGTCATACAATCATTACAAGTGATTTACAACATGATTCTAATGGATATGCATCATATTACAAAAATGTGCACTTGTATGACTTTGACTTGTCTTTTCTCCAATTTGATATGCGCAAGTTAGGGCATTTGGAGTGTGTCTATACCTAATCTGAAATCACTCAAGTAGAGACATTAGACACCAATATGTGGAATGGTTATTCATCATCAAATCACGGGTTTAGTCAATTTAGACGTGAGTCAACATTGACCTAATTGACCTTGAGTCAACATTCTCCCCCTTTTTTAAGATGACAAACCATTCCATAAATGTATTGAAAGCTTTCAAGTAAAATCATACCTTCAGAGATACCTAGGGGTTTCAATAGAATGGAGTTCATATGCTCCCGCTCAATTGATGTGCATGGAGTTTTCATACTCCCCCTCAATTGATGCTATTTCTCCTGCATGGTTAGCTTTCATAACATTTATAGAATACTATGTCTTCAACTCATATATGTTCTACACATATATTTCTTCTCCCCTTTACCTTCTCCCTTTACATGAACATACTTCTCTTCTTCATGTAAGACATGCCTTCTTCCTCTTTTTAAAAGAAGACATACCTTTCTCCCCCTTTGTCATTTCAAAAAGTGGGGTTATGAAGAAATAAGAAACATCACTTGTTAAAGAGAAAGGAGATGACGCAAATATATAAGGAGAGTAGAAGAGCAGAGATAGGGTCTTGTCCAAGCATAGAAAGAGAAACAAGTTAAAACATATACTTAAACAACCCAAAATGCAAGATAAAGTGCTGCAGAAAAATAATAAATCAAAATTTTGACCCTCAAGATGACGGAATTTGACCAAAAACCACCAGAGCTCATCGTGATGCAATGATCCTTGCTCAGAAGGTCATTTCTGCATGAAAAACACTAGTCTTGCACCAAAAACTGAAACTGGAGCAAAATCTGCATAAAATCCAAAAAAAATATTCCAATTTCTACATATAATGTAGCTCTTTGTGCCCTGCATCACAATGTCATGCAAGCAACTCAAGATAGTAGACATGCAGTTCAAGGAACAAGCTTGAGCAAGTATGAGACAAGATACAAGCATAGCATATAGATGAGAAAAGATGGCAATTTTAAACAAGGCTAGAACTACACGTATGTGAACTACTAGTAGATGATATCAAAAGTTAGGACTACTAGAAGGATCTAGATCATAGCAAGAGATACCAAAAGATACACAAGATAAAGCAAGCTATGAGTAGATGTAGAGATATATCCAAACAAAGAGATATGCAATTTTAGAAGCATGAAAGGATATAACTCACTAGATATGCATCCTTACCATAAGATGATTACCACTAAGAACCTCAAGGTTGTATCGAAACAAGATATACACCTAGATAGATGTAGCAAGTTAGAGCACAACGGAAGTAATTTAAGACACAACCAAGAGATCCAAAGAGATCATCATCAAAACCTACAAAACAACTCAAAGAAAGTAATTGCAAGATATAGATATACTAATTTAGAGCAATTAGAAAGATAGAGTTGTAAGCAAGATAGGAAATTTAGAACATGAAAATATGCATATATAAAGGTACCAAATGAGAGTGCCAAAGAATAAGGCTATTGGTTGAGAAAATTTAGTTGAGAGGGAAATTCTCATTCAGTTAGCCAAATGTATATTCTGTGCACAGTGTTATCGATCGAGTTCTGTGTAATGACAACTCAATCGATGACAGCTGCTGGAAACTCCCATTGGTGCCTATCGGTCGAGTTCCAAACAGGGTAAACTCGACCGACAGAGCAATTGTAAAAAAGCACATATATTTCATAAAAACATATTTAAAGGCATGCTAGAAATACAAACCATAACCAAACATGTCTAATTCAATAGCTCAAGTCAATCCATTTGCATGTACCTACAAGAACAAAGATGAAATGGTCCCCAATCATGTTATTTGGTCCGGAGGGGTTAGCTTAGCAACCCAAGTCCTATTTCTCTTGGATGCTTTCCTAAAAGGACAACAAGTAGAATAATGACCAATTTCATTGCAATAGTTGCATGTGCCCATAGTCTTGGAACTAGAGGATTCTCCATGGAATATTGGAGGTCCTTTATCTTTGTTGTTCCCTTGACTACTATCATACGTTAAACCATGTCTACCAATTTGCTTAGTAGTATGGTGTAGGATGTCATTAAGACTCTTTTTACCAACTAAGAATCTTTGCAAAGAGGATCTCAAATTGTCATTATCATGCTTAAGAGAAGTAATAGTAGAAGACAAATTATTGATATTATCTCTAGCATGCAAAAGATCATTTTCTAAGCAAAGAACTTTAGTTAAATGAGAATCTCTATCAATATGAAGAGCAGCAACATCATTCTCTCTACTAGTAGAACTAGAAGAAGATTTATGCACATTGATTTTAGCAAGCAAGGAGGCATTTTCTATTTCTAATTCTTGCAAAACAAAATCTTTGTCCTTGTTTTCAGATTTAAGAACATCAATATCATGCATGGGAGAATCAACAATTAAAGTATGCTCTTCATATTAGAGCTAGGCATGAGAGGTTGAGCTTCTAGAAATCTAATCTTATCAAGCAAACTAGCATTTTCAAGTTTAAGAGAATCTACTTGACTAAGACAATCATTTTTATCATCAAGCAAGAAAGAATTAGCATGTTCAAGATCATCTAGTTCTACATGCAAATTATTAACAATTTTAGCAAGCTTTATCTTTTTCCTTTTAGAAGACTTAAGAGAGGCACAAATATCATGAATAATAGCAATCAAAGATTCTTTATCTAGAGAGTTTAGATTTACCTCACTTAAGTCTTCACTTGTTGTTGCTATAAGAGAAAAATGGCATTCTCCTTCATCACTTGAGCTTGAGCTTGATCCTTCACTTGAATCTTCACTTGAGCTTGAGTTGGATGAGCCACTTGAGCTTGAGTGCCATTTCTCCTTCTTCTTGTGAAGATGGGTCTTTTTGCCTTGTGGGCAATCTTCCTTATAGTGACCCTTCTTTCCACATGTGAAGCACCAGATGGAGGAGGACTTGCCTTTGTAAAATCTACCATTGGAGTACATGGCATCTTCTTCAACTTGAGAGGATGGAGAAGCTTGAC
This sequence comes from Alisma plantago-aquatica, assembly GCA_963693085.1. Lineage (NCBI taxonomy): Eukaryota > Viridiplantae > Streptophyta > Magnoliopsida > Alismatales > Alismataceae > Alisma > Alisma plantago-aquatica. The sequence goes on from OY856414.1 coordinate 748,276,113, forward strand.
CAACAATATCCTTGATTTGAGCTTTGATTTCAGCCTTCTTCATTCTCTTGAGTTCTTTCTCCTCTGGTTTTTCTACTTCCTCCCTCTGGTCAAGTGTGGCTTCATGTGCTTATAGATTTCCAATGAGCTCTTCAATAGGAATATCCTTAAGAGACCTTTCTTCTTCAATAGAAGTCACCTTGGGTTCCCACCTCTTGGGGAGAGTTCTAAGGATCTTTGAGTTGATCTCTCCACTAGACATAGGATGTCCTAGAACAGCAAGACCATTCACGATGGTGTTGATCCTTGAGTACATGTTGGCTATGCTCTCCTCCTTTCCCATCTTGAAGTTCTCAAGTAGCCCTTTGAGCATCTAGACTTTGCTTTCCTTCACTTGATATGTCCCTTCATAAGTGATGCAAAGCTTTCTCCATACCTCATAGGATGTTTCACATGAAGAAATCCGGTTGAACTCGGTGGGGGTCATGGAGGCATAGAGGATGTGCATGGCTCTAGCATTCAAGGTTTCTTTCTTCAAGGTAGCTTCATCCCATTCTTCAATCTTTGTCTTTGGTAGCATGTATGGGCTGTTCACCATTTGCCACATCTCAAGACTTGATCCTTGTATGTAGAATTGAAGCCTTCTTCTCCAATAGAGGAAATTGCTCCCATCAAAGATTGGAAGGCTGGTCGAGTATCTCCCTCCTAGGTAGTCACCCATCTTCTCCTACTTGTTGAAGTATGCTTGGAAAAGACCCACCCTGATACCAATTGTTGGATCTAAGATGGGTGATTAGATGCTCTAGAGGGGGGGTGAATAGAGCTGAAAGCACTTAAAAAAACGCATTAAACCTTCAAGATATATGACAATATAAGGTTGCTAAATAAGAAATTTGTGTGCAACTAAAACATACATAGCAAGGATGAGAGAGATTGAACATACACCAAGAGACAAGCTATTTAGAGTGGTTCCACACTTCAAACTAGAAGTGTGTCATTCCACTTGCCTAGAGAGGTCAACCTCTAGGACTTCCAAACTATTACACTCTAATATTCATTCATAAGACATACAATACATGACCAAACAAAGGACTTACCTATCCAATACAAAGAGTCTTCAACCTTACCAAGGACTTACCCACTTTGCAAGGAGTCTTCCGCCTTCTTCCAAGGACTTACCTACTCTTGCACAAGTCTTCAGCCTTGCAGGGTTTACCCACTCTTCTTGGATCTTCCACCTTTGACTTCACCTTCACTCGGAGAAGCTTCCTCCAAGGACTTACCCACTTGAGCAAGGAGTCTTCTGCCTTCGCCAAGGGCTTACCCACTCTAGCTCTAAGTCTTCAGCCTTGATCTCCACCAAGGGATGCCTTCCCTTATTCTTCTTCACCTCTCTTATCCAAGAGAGAGAACCTTCATCTTCATGATTGAAAAGAGAGATGGGGATGTGGTGGAAGTGAGAGCCTCACAAGATATACATGTAGGACTAGCTCTCTTACAGATTTCCTACTCACTCTAATGGATGTAGCAAGTGATTAAGCTTAGAGAGAGAGAGGAGGATGTAGGAAGCACTCAACTATAGAATAGGAACCTCACATAGAGTTTGTAGTGAATGCTCAACCTTTGAATGAAGCCCAACGGGTCCTATTTATAGCTGGGGATGCCTCTTAGCCTTTGGGAACACTTGTGAACAAAAACTAGCCATTTTGTGGCTTGCAACAGATCTATTTTTACTTGTTACAACTCCGCAACGGCTAGAAGCACTTTTCTGCACTTTTCTGTACAGTGTAATCGGTCGAGTTTCTATAAGGGTAACTCGACCGATCAAGTAAACGACAAGGCTGATACTCAAATGATCGGTCGAGTTTGTCCTGACAAAACTCGACCGACCATTAGGAATCAAAATGGTCAGTTACTTGATCGGTCGAGTTCTTTGTAAACATTACTCGACCGATGCAATCTCTAGAAAATTGATCAAGGATGATCGGTCAAGTTTTCAGGTTGGGAAACTTGACCGACAAAGTGCCTGTAATAAATTTTCAAAGTTACATCTAAAGTTCTATTCGATCTAAGTGTTGATGATATTTTTCTAAGCTTAATTACAAGTCATACAATCATTACAAGTGATTTACAACATGATTCTAATGGATATACATCATATTACAAAAACGTGCACTTGTATGACTTTGACTTGTCTTTTCTCCAATTTGATATGCGCAAGTTAGGGCATTTGGAGTGTGTCTATACCTAATCTGAAATCACTCAAGTAGAGACATTAGACACCAATATGTGAAATGGTTAGTCATCATCAAAACACGGGTTTAGTCAATTTATACATGAGTCAACATTGACCTAATTGGCCTTGAGTCAACAAACCCAAGTTCCTATTTTCCTAAAGGGTACAAAGTAACCACCCTAAGTGTCTCTTCAATAAAAAAGGTAGAGAGTAACCATAGTAAGTATCTTTTCACCCAAGGGGTAGAGATTAATAACCCAAAGTGTCAATTCACCCAAGATGTAGAGAGTAACAACCTTAAGTGTCACTTGGCCCAAGGAGTACATACTAACTACCTTAAGTTTCTCTTAGCCCAAGGGTTGAAATTAACTACCCTTGGTGTTGAAAGTGGTTTTCTCTCATAAGTAAATAGAAATGGGAGGATCATGTACCCCTTCATATCTAACTTCCCAATTCCAACAACCATCTCATTAGAATTATTTAGTTACATAAAAATGAAAAATGTATGAAATGGTACACACACAAAATAGTCATAGACATTTTTGTATCAGATATTGCAGTAGTGTAGTATATTTACAATTTATATTATCATAAAATAAACTACTACCAACTAACAGATACACACAGTTCATCATTTGCATAGATCATCAACTCGTATATCCTCTTTTTGGTCTTGATGTGCAAAGGATTCATTGGTGTTAACTTTAACATGTACACTTAGAAATCCTAGTGTACTAAAATAGAGTCTTCATACTCAAATTACCTTTTCATATATATAATGAAATACTACTTTCTATTTATTATGTAATTGGTATATCATGTTTGATTTTCTTGTGATATCCTAGTAAATAGATCATATCTCTAAGTAGTCTTTTCGTAGAACACAAGTTTGGTACCTAACCCATCCATTGCTCCTATATTTTTATCAACCCATTTACACCTACAAACATCAACTATGAACTATATATAGTACACTTCCCATTTTTTTAATACTATAATGAAATCTTGTATTTTCATGGGTTTTTCCTCCCCATGAACACAGAGAAAATCATTATACAATGAACTTGATATTTTTCACAACACTCCTTTAATATTGACACTTTTTGTAGAATGAAAATCCATTTATGTGATTCACCTTGTATGTCATGGCATTCATTTTTGGGTTCTGGAACATTTGATGTTCTTAGTAACATTATTCGGTGTTAATCACTGTTGACAACTAACTTTTTCTTCAATGCACCTAATGAATATTTTATTATGCTCTCTAGGTAGCCAAATTGAATATTTTTGGGGATACTATGTCTTTAAATGATTAGTATGCTCAAAAACATAAGTATTGTCTTAACAAATTTTGTGTAAATATATGTGTGTTTTCATTTCCAAATCTCATGACTATTTACTATTAATCCTGATCCTAGAATGATCTCTTACTATAATGTCTACCATAGTGGCCTGACTTTAGATCTTCAATAATTGCAATATAGTGTAGGAAATTATTTTGAATATCCCCTACCTCCCAAGTCACATAACCCTAAATGAAACTCCCTGCCATAGTTATAATGTCAAACATTGTCCTTAAAAACACACATGTTCCATTCAAACGATTATATCTCATATAAGTAAATTATTGTGAATATACCCTACCTCCCAAGTCACATAGCACTCAATGATACTCCCTTGCATAGTTACAATGTCAAACATCATCCTTAAGAACACACATGTTCCATTCAAATGAGTAGATCTCATATAAGTAAGTTGTCCCTATCATCTTTACCTCCCTAGTAAAATGGACCATGATATCATAGAATGAAGGTTGGAACTACAAGTGAAGTTGGAATAAGGTAACACCACTTATGTCTTAAACTGGTGAGTTTTCAAGATTACACCTTTCTACATTCTTTATTGCATAAGAAACAAAACCTTCAATTGTAAACCTTACATGCTAATAGAAAAAATAAAAAATATTGCATTCAAGTATTAATAATGAAATTCAATTACGATCAACGTTAGATTCTTGAGTGACACTAATTTAATGTTATTGGAAGAGTAACTGATAACACCCAAATTAGCATATATTTTCTATGCATTTTATCTATAGTTTTGTGCCACATTAGTCTTAATATGCACTCTTTTGTTCATGTTTTATGCTTTCTGTCTCAAATTAGATAAAAGTAGTAAAAATAGCCAATAATGTAGCTAATTAGCCAATTTTTGACTTGTAGGCACCGAAACTGGCCAATTTTAGGACTCTCAAGTACCGAACCTGAAAAGACAAGAATTCCAGCAGCTGGCCAATACGGCTTCTCAATACAGTCTGGCCGATACGGCTGCCTGATACGGCCGGCCCGATACGGCCTGCCCGATACGCTTGCCTGATACGCTTGCCCGATACGGCCTTCCCGATACGGCCTGCCTCATACGGCCTGCCCGATATAGTTGCCCGATACGGCCTGCTCGATACAGCTGCCCAATACGGCCTGCCCAATACGGTTGCCCGATACGGCCTGCCCGATACGGTTTCCCGATACGGCCTGCCCGATACGGCTGCCCAATAAGGCCTGCCCGATACGGCCTGCCTGATATGGCCTACCCGATACGGCCTGCCCGATACAGCTGCCTGACACTCCCCCTGCCCGACACGGTCTTCGAGCGACAGTCATATTGGCCCACCTGATGCCTCAAGATCGAAGCCACAGATGAAGGACACGTGGACCAATAAAAGCTACAACTCCCATCAACTCGCTGCCTATAAATAGCAGCTGCCAACCTACAAAGAGGGGGAGCAGAGGGAGGACCCGGCAAGAGCTAGTGCCTAGACCAAGGACCTAGTGTGTCGAGTTCCCCAAAAGTCTACTGATCGATACAGGTGTCGACCGATATAGCCACCGACTGATACGGCCGTCGACCGATACGGTCGCCGCCCGATACGGCCGCCGACCGATACAGCCGCCGACCGATACGGTCTAGAGAGAGAGTGAGCTGAGGAGTCTAGAGGGACGAAGAGAAGACCCAAGGGCCGAGATCCGACCTGCATAGAGGCCGAGGAGCGAGAGCCACCTCTCCTCTACGGGCTATATCTCTTCCCTCTTCTCTTTCATTCTACTGCATTCCTTTGTTTCTTGTACAAATGATGTTTATCCATCTTTGTTCGGTGCTATCTATGCTTGTCTATGGCTAGTTAGCTCCTTCTTGGCTATGTAGCCTGATCTGGGCATGTTTATATACTTTTGCCTTAAGCAAGTAGATTCATATTAGATCTAGTATGTTGCATGTTCTATTTTCTCTTTCCAAGTTATGATTGCTAGTTTGGTTGATCTCTTACTCGCTTGAACTGCTATTTCTTCCTGTATCGAGAGATCTGTTGTAGGAATAGCTAAGAGATGATAGTTTGGATCTGAACCCGAGAGGAGGACAATCCAAGGTATTCTGTTCCTAACACCCTGGAATATCCTAAGACCCGAGAGGGAACTTAGTGTATTCTGAGGTGTTGATATTTCATTCCTCGAGAGAGGGTCATTGACATATTGTTGATGGTTTTAGTCACACATCGCGAGAGCGAGTGGGACGACCCCACATGACAGATGCCACCGTGCATACTAGATGCTTGCTTGGGTGTTCAAGGGTTGTCTACGCCCGAGAACGAGTGCATAGACTGCCCCGTTTGTGGTTACATAGCCAGGAACTCTCTTTCTCTGATTAGTAGACTCACGAGCTCTGTTTTGTTTTCTTTTCTTTGTTTTATTTTATATCGTGACAACCCCCTAGACTAGTTCAAGCAATTACTTTTATCAACTATCGTCTTGGCTTATCTAATTAAAGAATGAGATCGGCGGCGTCCTAAACGTCACCACGTCCCTGTGTTCGACCCCGTATATCTACTTCGACCCCGTAATAAAGTCGCGGGGGCCTAGAAGATTTCGGGTTATAAATTTAAAGCTTGATTCCTTCCTTTGTCCTGGGTTCATTTCTGGACGCGTGAAAAAGGCCGATCAACTTTTGGCGCCGTTGTCGGGGACGTGGTTTTTCACGTTTACACGCCTAATAGATTTTTGTTCTGTCACTATAAGCCTGTATATACATGCATAATTTTCCTCTTGCTTTACACATACTTGTTCATATATACTAAATCACTTTTCTTTTTCTCATACCTTTTTCAGCCATGGACCTTGCTTTTGCAAGACAAGTCATCTTGTCCACCTGTCCTCCCGAGTTTTTCTGCAGTTTCGACTGCTGGCAAATAATTGAAGGTCGTGCTCTGCAACTAGTCGAGTTATACTCACCTCCACCATCATCATATGTTGAAATTCCAACAAAGGAAACTGCCAGTCAACCATCGATTCATGTGCTATCATGGGATCAAGAACTGATCAAGGCAGTGGAGTTAGTTGGAGAAAGTGTCAAGGCAGTCACCTCCCTAGTTCCTCATATCCAAGAAGACGTCGATCCAATGCAACAACTGCTAGAAGAGCAGGATCGTCATCTCAAATTAGCCACCGAGGCTGCAGATTGCAGTAGAAGTCTAGTTCAAACTGTTGAGCGAGGATTCGTTCAAGCACATCAGTTTGGTACAGCAGGTCAGCAACCGATGTGCATGGCAGAATCGACGGGTCTCGAAAGCATTGCTGCTCAAGTACAACAACTTCATGATAAAGATGTTGAACAAGGCAGGAGGCTCCAAGAGCTCATCGATCTGGTTACAATTCGGTTACAACTGCCATTACAAGACAATGAAGATGTTAGTCATCAAGACCATCCCATTGGGTATGAAGTGGAGTATGAATCACCATCCTATTCAGACCATCAACTAGATTCACCAGGATTTTTCTGTGAAGACCAACCCACTTGGGAAAGCCCTTCATTCTATCCAGATGACCCAACTGATGAACCAATGGAAGAAATGAGTCATAGACATGAATGGGTCTATGATGACGATGATGAAGACTCGAAAAGCCAATCGACATTACAACCAGAAGGTTAGTTTGAGGAACCATAGTCAGATATTGAACCAGACCAGAGTGACATTTCTCATATTGAGACCTGTCATTTCTCTTTGAGCAGTACGCCAACCATGGTTTGGAACAATTTGTTCGATGATGACGACGACGACAGCTTCTCGACATGGAGCAGTGAGTATAGTAATGAAGACAAGTTGGAGCAGCACGAGCCATCATTCGCCACCACCCCTTTACAAGGCTTGGTGGACGTCAAGGGAGTAGGATGGATGGTTCACTACAACATGGCTGCTGAGCATGAAGACACCCCTGACTCACGCCAGGTGATAAGCTTGGGGTGGTAGAACCACAAACAAATTCTTCAGGGGGGTACTTTTTTCTCAGAAGATGATTGAATGACTCAGACGGTACATGAAGATTTATCTGAGCATCCAACCTCAAGTGTAGAGATGGAGAGAGAAGATATGAGTCCTCAAGATAACGTCCAACCTCTCTCATCTATCTCATCCTGTGTCTACATCCCAGGACCTTCATTTTCAAAATCATATAATGAAAGGTACATTGAGGATGATTTGCCAAAGAATTCATCCCAGTGCAGCTCAAATCAATTCCAGCACAAAGATGACTTCACCGAGTCGCCAGAATTTACTTTTCTTCTTCAGACTCGGCAGGTCCAACACATCCGCCTATTCTACTCATTATGTAGTGGAACCCGTCAGCAAGACACAGGTGACACTGGTCCCAAAGCTGAGAATTTGGGATCCCAGTGTCGGTATCGTGGGGCAGCCACCCCCTTTTCTATTACCCACCCTCCCACCCTTTTATTACAATAAATTTTGCTTTTCATGTTCTTGTTAGTTTCTTTCCTCTAACTGTTTTATATCCTTGCATCCATGCATCATCTTTAGAACTTCAATAACTGCCATTAACAATCATGCATTCCTGCCTCACTATTTCAAGTTTAAGTCTTTCTCGAGGACGAGCAAACTCTTAAGCTTGGGGTGGTAGGCTTCGCCCTTCTTTCTCTTCACCCTTCTTGCATGCATGTTTATTTCTTGCATATAGCATAAGCTTGTAGCTTCACAATTATGGCTATGTGGTGCGACTCTAATAGATAAAGGCTTGACTTTATGCCTAATTGCATAGTTTTCATCTTAAAAATTGCTTGACCTCTCGCTTGACTTGCTCTTTGACTCTTTCCTTGAGTTTGGTAATAAATCTAAGGTTATGTCCCTTTTTCATAGCTTAAAGCTAAATTCCCTTGATCTATGTTGTGAATGACAAATCCATGGTAAAGGATCGTTGGAATGGGCTAAATCATGATTAAAGTCTCCTGGCTACGAATTTCACAAGCTTGCCTCTATTCTAAGGATTCTTGAATCATAATTGCTACTTCTCACACAGGTATCAAGCGGATTATGATGGGCTTTGATCTATGATCAAGATGAAATGTTGTTCTAGATGGACTTCATGCCTTCTCACATTAGATTGAGTCAAAAAGATGAAAAATATAAAAATGTGCAAAAGAGGCTTGGCCGCCCACAAAATCCCAAAACTATCTATATAGTTCTCACCCAAGCCTAAAAATAGAATGCATATGATAAAAGCTTGAGTCTAAATAATAAATGAGCGCTTGTTTTCTCTTTTAGGAGAGTTGAGGATGGTGCCCATCCGGTGTATGACTGCGCTCATGAACACGGGTATGTCGCGCCTGGTAGTATCACTCCAAATGCTCATTAGAGAGTCACTAGGAACCCCTAGGAGACCTATGAGATCATCTCAGTAGCAGGGTTGGTTCGAGCACAGTACGAGGAGTTTGTCTCACTGCTTTGGGCCAACTGGCTCAGACTGCAGGGACTGTTGCTCGCTACATGGACCAACCTGATGTAGATCGGGATTCTCAGAAGTCATTAGAGTCCTTTGCTTTGTTTCTTAGGACATGAATAAGTGAGAGGCAAGATTCCCAATTGGTATGCATGGATTCATGCTGATGGCTCATTGCTCATCACCTGCATGATCACCTGTGTGACAACTCTTTCATGTTTAAATAGTTATGGTTCAAACCCTCATGAGTATCAGCATGGTATAGTGAATTCGCTTAATCTTGCCTGGACGCTCTTTGATCTTGCTTTTGGTAGAATATTTGCATGATTGGTGGGGGTTCGCTATGAAATGACATGGATTAGGAGAATTGATGTTTTAAACCATTTTTCTTAACCTTAGCATTTATTGCCAATCTTAATTTGGATGTTATCTTTTTGTTCTTTGAGCACAGCCTTGCTTGAGGACAAGCAATTTCTAAGCTTGGGGTAGTTGATAACACCCAAATTAACGCATATTTTCTATGCATTTTATCTATAGTTTTGTGCCACTTTAGTCTTAATATGTACTCTTTTGTTCATGTTTTATGCTTTCTGTCTCGAATTAGATAAAAGTAGTAAAAATAGCCAATAATGTAGCTAATTAGCCAAATTTTGACTTGTAGGCACCGAAACTGGCCAATTTTAGGACTCTCAAGTACCGAACCTGAAAAGACAAGAATTCCAGCAGCTGGCCGATACGGTCTGGCTGATACGGCTGCCCGATATGGCCTGCCTGATACGGTTGCCCGATATGGTTGCCCGATACGGCCTGCCCGATACGGCCTGCCCGATATGGCTTCCTGATAAGGCCTGCCCGATATGGCTTGCCCGATACGGCCTGCTCGATACAGCTGTCTGACACTCCCCCTGCCCGACACGGTCTTCGAGCGACATTCATATGGCCCACCTGATGCCTCAAGATCAAAGCCACAGATGAAGGAGACGTGGACCAATAAAAGCTACAACTCCCATCACCTCGCTGCCTATAAATAGCAGTTGCCAACCTACAAAGAGGGGGAGCAGAGGGAGGACCCGGCAAGAGCTAGTGCCTAGACCAAGGAGCTAGTGTGTCGAGTTCCCCAAAAGTCTACTGACAGATACGGCTACTGACCGATACGACCACTGACTGATACGGCCGCCGACCGATACGGCCGCCGACCGATACAGTCTAGAGAGAGAGTGAACGAAGGAGTCCAGAGGGATGAAGAGAAGACCCAAGGGCCGAGATCCGACCTACACAAAGGCCAAGGAGAGAGAGCCACCTCTCCTCTGCGGGCTATATCTCTTCCCTCTTCTCTTTCATTCTACTACATTCCTTTGTTTCTTGTACAAACAATGTTTATCCATCTTTGTTCGGTGTCAGCTATGCTTGTCTATGGCTAGTTAGCTCCTTCTTGTCTATGTATCCCGATCTGGGCATGTTTATATACTTTTGCCTTAAGCAAGTAGATTCATATCAGATCTAGTATGTTGCATGTTCTATTTTCTCTTTCCAAGTTATGATTGCTAGTTTGGTTGATCTCTTACTCGCTTGAACTGCTATTTCTGCCTGTATCGAGAGATCCGTTGTAGAAATAGCTAAGAGATGATAGTTTGGATCTGAACCCGAGAGGAGGACAATCCAAGGTATTCTGTTCCTAACACCCTGGAATATCCTAAGACCCGAGAGGGAACTTAGTGTATTCTGAGGTGTTGATATGTCATTCCTCGAGAGAGGGTCATTGACATATTGTTGATGGTTTTAGTCACGCATCGCGAGAGCGAGTGGGACGACCTCACATGACAGATGACACCATGCATACTAGATGCTTTCTTGGGTGTTCAAGGGTTGTCTACGCCCGAGAACGAGTGCATAGACTGCCCTGTTTGTGGTTACATAGCCAGGAACTCTCTTTCTCTGATTAGTAGACTCACGAGCTCTGTTTTGTTTTCTTTTCTTTGTTTTGTTTTATATCGTGACAACCTGCTAGACTAGTTCTAGCAATTACTTTTATCGACTATCGGCTTGGCTTATCTGACTAAAGAATGAGATCGGTGGCGTCCTAAACGTCACCACGTCCCTATGTTTGACCTCGTATATCTACTTCGACCCCGTAATAAAGTTGTGGGGGCCTAGAAGGTTTTGGGTTATAAATTTAAAGCTTGATTCATTCCTTTGTCCCGCGTTCATTTCCGGACGTGTGAAAAAGGCCGATCAGTAACCATGTGGTACCTAAAACTAACACAAAATATCCCAAAGTATAGCTTCTTCTATCAAGATAATCATAACAAGTAGGAGGTGAATACTTTTGTTGACACTTCTTTGATATGGATAATTCTTTCGCCTAATTAGGTTAATCCATTTGATATTTCATTGAATCTTTCACCTTTCTGGTATGTTCAGAAACATACCATTGGGACTTAACATACATGATACATGTACAATGCTTAATTACGTAACAATTCCAATACATAATATCCCAACATGTTCATCATATATTTTATACCAATCTATCATCAACTAGAGGACATTATTGTTTCCTAACAAACACATTATCAACGTCAATAAAACCTTATAAGATAGTATTCTGAAAAATTGTTTTGGGGGCATTCACTTCCAAATTATACTATCAAATGTGTTGTATAAGTTTCTAAAAGATGCAAAAATGGTAGAAATTCCTATTAGCCAAGATATATATAGTTTCAACCATATTTTTACTGTCACAATGGTATTATCCTTACATATTGGACTGGTTTAATATCTAGAAATGTTCCCATATGTTAAAAATTCATTAATAGTGAAAAATAATATAGATTATAATTCAAAAGTTTCTTTATGTGAAGCAATGAAGGTAATAATTTCTTCTTTCTATAGCTTGATCAACTCATCATTTATAAATTGAAGGGGATTATCAAAGGCATTCTAGGTTGTTGTGACCCTAAATTACCTATGAAAAAATGGCATACTTATTCATTATTAACATCCCTGGAGTTATATTGTACACAACAACCATAGTAACCCTAGTACTATTTTTGGTTCATAATATATCATAAGGTTTCATCACATTTATTTAGAAAAAAGTCTAAAATTCCTCACTTCCAATTAAATATAGGAGAAAGCTAGAACCTATTAATTTGTTTTCTCCATCGAGGTTTTCTCAAATTTGTATAGTATTTCATCAAGCATACTTTTATAATTTGTTTCATTATAACAAACATTGTTCATCTTCTTCCATGAACTTTTTCTATCAATATACTGGTCTCACAATCAAATCCTATCCACGAAAATACTAGTTAGTATAGCCATTTACATCCCCCTTTTAAAAAGATGGATTTTATTTTTGAAACAATGTTGACTTTTAAATTGTTACTATGACTTCTAAAAGGATAGTACAACCTATATTAATGTCATATCTTGTGTTCCTTGATAAATCTTGTTAACTTGTAGAGTGGTTAACTTATCTCTCTACACTCCAATGTGTAGTGATTTTAAACGACCAAACAACTTTGATCATTTTCTAATAAAATAGACATATTACTAGGTCAAATGTTAGTCTAATTGAGGCTACTAGGTATTATCATAGTGAAACTAGTCATGAATAATAATAAATGCTTTCCACCTATCCCATTATTGAACACCAACTTGCACTATAGAGTTTTCCATGTGTCCAATTTTGAGGAACATTTCCCTATCATTCTTTACTAAATATTATGGACAAGTAAAGAAAAAAAGAGAAATGAGCTTAAGAAAATATAACAAAAAACCTACTAAAAATCACAATTTCTTGGTGTTCATTAACAAATCCATGTTAGGGACTATATAAGATTTACCCCTATTGAGTTAATATAGGAGAAAGCAAGAACCTATTACACATCAAAATTTAAGTGATATTGATTGGGGTCTAAGAATAGATCCAAAATAGGGAATACTAAAGACTATTCCTTGTGAGTAAATTTAGGATGAGTTTCTGGGTCAATAATGATAAAATCAGTCATGACCAATGATAAATGTCCGATATGTATTCTTTTGTTGAACATTAATCTCATGAACTGAGTGTATAGTTGTTGTTTCATTTTTTAGGAAGCATTTTTCATTAGTTCCCCATGTACATTATTATACATAGGAACATTTAACCTACATATATAAAAAGATCATAAATGAGATTGAATAATTTCTTGGAAGCCAATCACATATCATACACTACATCCTAAGTGAGATGGATCAGTATTCAAGAACAATACCTACTAGTTATGTCCAAGTTTTTATCTTGAATACTAAATCTAGAAGGGTTTCTCTAGATCATATAATTTCAATATTGAACATATTCATACATTTTCAATTACTAGTTAACATATTATAATTTAAGTTTGACATTAGTTAACTTTGGTTGGTTTAGGTTATGTTATATCGAATTACATTAGATCATGTCAAGTTTGATCAAATAAGACAAACTAGGGAAACATCTATGATCCAAGTTTTATTTTAGGGGATGTAAATTAGTGAAGTCATGTTATAAACACAAAATTTTCTTCATAAGTATTCATATACACATATTTACAAGTTACAAAAATTTCAAACTCTATAACCCAATAAAAATAAGTAGAAAATTGTATACTAGAACAAAATCATTTATACTTTATTTGACGTATTTTTCAGTCAACAATTTTATAAGAAGTTGATAGAAAAAATATACTTGTACTAAGATAGACATTTCCAACATAATAAATAACTAAGTACAAAAGGAGATAGATGCAAAGCTATAAATACCATCATCAAGGGTAACATTAAATGGAAACAACAAGAACAGAGGTACAACAAGAGGAAGTTGTAGGTGTAGGGGACAAAAACTATGTTGTCATAGTAGGGAGTAGCACATCGTATCGACAACAATAGAGAAGTAGCATAATAGAATTATGATCAACTAAAATAATGCAGTAGACAGAGGGAAGAAAGGAAGAATAATGACAATAGGGAAAACAAGAAGTAGTGTACAAAGAAGCACCTTAAGAGGAAACTGTGGATACAAGCAGTTGGAGCCAAAACACCAACTATGAGCATTAATAATACTAGAAGCAGAAAGTAGGCTCAGGTAAAGTAGTTGTAGAAGTGGTATCTCGTGGAAGTATAAACTAAGAGAAATCTTGGTGACGATGCCACCACCAAAAGCAATGAGATCATTATCTAGTAATGGTCAATAGATCCAACTATACAATCATAAAAAACATTATTGGTGGAGTTAGTTTGTGAAAAGTTAAGAAATTTGGCCAAACCAAGGGTTTGTGAGATGGGAGGAAAAAAGAGAAACGAGGTTTTGACATGATATGCATTTTTAGGTTAAGTGGGGGTACATGGTGATAATATATACTAACTAAGGGTCCTTAAATGTAAGAAGGACCTTGTCTTTTTGTTTAGTAATGTGTCATTTATACATCAATCACTAGGAGCTACAATTAAACGTATAAAAAACCTTTACATATAAGTAACACTCAGATTTTTCTTGTGAGACTACTTTCACTTAAAGAAGCATTAGTTGTCATGGAGACTAAAGGATTTTGTCTACATGTATAAGACATCCAAGGTTTTGACATGGAGGAGTTTTTCGTTTGAAAATCATATTTTCAACCTATGTTGATGTTTTATAATGGTGACAAATAATAAAGTAAGTAGTTCCATGACCAAAATTTATAGCAGTGGAGAACAAGGATTCTCCTTGGTTAGGATCTACCAACCCATCTTTGCCCCTATACTTCTCTTTTTTGAATCTCATATGGGAACTATTTCTTTGTGTGCTTCCAACTCACCCCTATTCTTTACTTTTTTCTACTTCGTGACATATATTCTTGTTTCTTTCGTATAAGCTTACTCCAAAGGTTCATTGTTCCCCTTTGGGTATTGGCTTGAGGTGGTTTTTGCCTCATATTTATAAGGATAAGGTTTTCATACATACCCATACTTACTCCATAAATTTAGGACCACGACTGTCAAGGTTAGTGAAGTTACAGTCCTCGTCATTACTTAGATCTCTTTCAATCATAATATACTTCCTTTGAATTTACCTGGTGAGGGTATACCACAATCACTATAGTTTATCCACACCTTTAGGAGTCCAAATCAAGGCTGATGACATCAATACAAGCTTTAAATGTTTTCAGGATATGAAGGGACTAGTCTATAATTCAACTCACCAAATTGTGAAGTTTTTATGTATTGAGCTTATGGATTTATGCTTTCCAAATTTTATTCATAAAACATGCAATCATGCCACTCAAATACCCTTCATTTTTCAACACATCAGCCTCAAATTAAGTTTACAATAAAACAATCCCCATTTTCAAGCTTTCCCCAATGTTCATGACAAACTAGTGGCCAATGAATTGAATCATGCATTCCTAGAAAAGCGGAACTTCAAATTAATCTTCAAATCTATAATATGAACTACCTAATGCATACCAAATTTTTTATTTACAAATAAATTCTTAAAAGGGAGGTATCTGCTTTTTTCATAGACTAGTTACATGACTTTATTTTCCAAAAGAAAAATTATCTAACACCATTTAATGTTAATAAAAAACAATTTCACTACAAGAAGGTTTACACATTCAACAAATATTATACTAAATTACTTCAAAAAAATTCTGAAATGTCTTCTAACTCCTTGAAATCACCTTTCACTTACTGATTAAATGTCTTCAGATCAACTCACCATTTTCAAGGCATAAATCATAGAAAATACTTCCAATTAACTACAATATCAATGAAAAGTTACAATATATGCATAAGCCTCTTTGTAAATTCTTCCTCATCATACCATCCCTATACTTAATGGAATTTATGTGTTGAATTAATCTGTTGTCGAAAACATAAGACAAACTTTAATTTGGCTATTGAGCTCCATTACAAGGGGAACTATAATGGAACATTTATTTTTAAGAGCTCCATTCCATTATCTTTTTTGGGCAGAAGGTCCAATTGGTTATGGATGATGCTATGACAACTCCCCTTTCATCTTCCACCCTTTTTAGGTCTGTGCTCAACAACAACAAGTATGACTTCACAACAAGATGACTTCACTCTGCTACTAGTCCATCTAGAGGTTGAAAATGTTCATATAGGTTTGAAGGATACAAGATCCGAGAATAACATCTATGGGACTCCATCCTCGTCATCACCAATAATGGACTAGAAAAAGATTTTTCAATTGATTAGAAATCCCACAGTTATACCAGATCTGCAAGAACAATGGATCATGAAACCATGCTTGAAGATTAGATTGATTAGTCTTTTCAGATAGATCTTGTCAAACATTGACAATCTTAAGATAAACCTCATGATTGGTAAAGGCAGAGACACACATGGCTCCAATAGAAGATGGGCTGCTGGTATTATCAAAAACAACCACGGGTATATCAGATTGGCGTTCAAGTATTGAATGACTGAATTAGATTTCATTCAGGCCTATATTCAAGGTTGTATAGTGGCACTGAAAACCATGGATGAGAAGAACATCAATCTCTCTATGATCAAAGTTGCTGACATAAAAGTATATGAGACTGGGGAGGCTCAATAGGACCATGGAGAGCAATTATTTTTATTAGATAAATCAAACAAATCTTGGAGGAGTTTGCTATTATAAGCATCAACATTAACAAAGTTACCAACTCCACCCCCAAGGGAGCTAGGTAGATGAGGCTATCACCTAGATGACACTTTGATCTGCACTAAATCAACCCTTCCACCCATGCGACTTAGATGTATCATAATCTTGGAGAAGAAAGGCACACCATACATCAATACAAGCTAGACAAATACTAGATGAGTATACAAGTTGGGTATACATGCATAGAAGTTTATATTGAGGCTTGTTATTGGGTTTTCTTTAGGATCATACCCTGGGTAGACAAGCATATTTGTGTTCTTTTGATGACTTTGCCTATAAGAGGTAGGATGAATAAGATGATCTACTAGCTTAAAATTAAAAAAAAACTTAGATAATTATTTTATTGCATTTCAAATTATTAGGTATCCGCTTCTCAAGATTTATACAAATACCAACACCTTATTGATGCATTGGGATTGTATTACTAAATTTGTTAATATCTTGTACATTTGTTTGATGAAAGAAGAAACTTATCTAAATTAACCACTCATGTTTCAACAATAACTTCTAGTTTTCTTCCCACATTATCTGCTAACCACAAATTATCTCAAATTGGACTAAAAATCTATCTAGTTAGAGCAGTTAAAATATATGATTTGGGTCCTTTTGTACTTTTATTTTAATATTTGTGTATGAAATGTTGCACATGAAAATTTTTGTTATGAGTTTACTTTCTCAACATATTAATAAACCAATCATGTAAAAGAGATTCAACATGATTGTATAGCGATCATGAATCCTCAAGAAATTATAATTAAGATATTTTTAATATTACATGAAAAGAGATATGTATGATCGACAAATGTAGGATACATATTCGTCAAATAATGCAAAATTTCCCATGAAATTAGCCTAAAATATTTTCAAAATCAAGAACCAACAACTAAAATTATACTATAATATTGCAACATGATAGTAGGTGAAGCTAAAATAACATATATTTTTAGTTGCTAAATATTAGATAAATAGAACTAACATATATCATAATGACTAAGATGAGAAATTATGCTCTATATCAAGAAAATAGATGGATTACATATTTTTCTTACTTCATCTAAGTATTGAGAAATTTATTCTAAGATATTGGTCATTATAGTTGTTCAATGACTTAAGTAAAAGATATAAAATCAGATATTGTTTAGTAAAATCAAACTAAAATACAAACCTAATATGAAATATTGATTAATATGTTGGAATTAAGAAAATCTACATAGATGACCCACTATTACTCTTAACCACTTACCTTTAGCTATTAGCCATAATTTGATGTGAATAGAAGAAGGTGAGTTCTAAGATAGGAATAAGTAAAAACATGAAAATATTGAAAGAAAAAAACTCCAAAAATTACCAGTGACACAAAATGATCAAGTGTATATAAGATTGAGAATCCAAAATTTTAAAATCCATGACAACTAAATGGTGTTGCATCATTATTAATTAAAGAGAGTTTACAAATACTTGAAGATGTGATAATGAAACTAACAATGTGGGAAGGGGTGTTTGCACCCACCTAAATTTAAATTTACACAAAATCTTTTGATGAACCCCTCCAACACACATAAGACCAACTCGTTCAACCAATGACCCAAAGGGAATAGCAACATTAGGATCAAAAAATACTATCAAGCAATGTGATTGCACGAGTAAGATCTCCAAAGACAATTATATGTTGCATTTCTAGGTTGGGTGAAGTATCTAGAAAGGTGTTGTTTTACTAAAATGATGTCCTTTTTGATATCATGATTTTGAATGTACACATTTTTCCTTTTTTCTACACTAAATCCAATGGTAGATCTTATACAGAGAATAATATACCTTTTCTTATATGCATTGCTGGAACTAATATTTAATAAAGAAAATAGTAATCACATTAATGATAATTGTTTTAGAAACATAGAACTAGACATATGGGTACAAGATATAACCCTATCATATACCAAATAAATGACCCAATGAGTTGGTGATATAACCTTTGATATAAAGTTCTCAGTGTCTAGATCATCGTTCATTAAAAGAGAACATGGGGTTTCCCCTCCTAACCAACCCACAACATTAGAAAAGTTAGATATTATTTGTAGAAGTAGCAACTTCCACCACTAGAAGTAGGAACACCTTGACCTAGGCCATAAGAGTAAATCATCGAACAAGATTGGTGTTTCGAGGTGGTGAGCAAAGCTAAATTAACACTATCATTTGATTCTTCAAGCTAGGGTTCAAAGGAGATAACTTCTTTGGAAGCCACTTCTTCACCTTACACTTAAAATGTGAAGGTCCAATGAGGGAAAAGTCACCTTCTCCTTCATCTTTTAGGCGGTATCAAATGTGACAGGAAAGACTTGAGAAAAAATAAAGTAGTGTGATGCTACCTAACAATTGGTCTAGATTGAAATTTACATGTTATCTAAGCTAATATTCTATTCACGTGATATTTTCAAGAAGCTACGAGTGATACATCAACAATCTCCATCATAAAAAAATTTAAAGGACTGTAGTACATGTGAGATAGTTGTTCTTATTGGATCTTAAAAGAACATATTATTTTGAAGTATCTAAATAGTTTACCAGTTTATGGATCATACTGTAAAGTTTCGTACTACAAATAAGGCTTATTATATACAAAGAATCATTCCATAAGTTGAGACCTACAAATAATTGAGGGAATGTGGATGGAAGACTTACATAAGGCATTTCCAAAAATAGGATGCATTGGAATTGGTGTTTAACTTTTAGATTTATGTTTGTAGTAGTTTTGATCATTATATGTTTAAATCAATAGATTTTATTGTATAAAAAGAGGAAAAAACTTTTCTTAACATGTAGTGGGAGTGTACTCTAAGTATCGTAATGCCTCACCCACCAAGATTATGTGGTTTTTTTATACTATCTTAGTTACAAGTTGACAAAGTTTGTTGGAAGCTAAATCACTCCAAAATATTTGTTGATGTGAATTTATTTCTAAAAAGTTGATGGTAGATGAATGTATTTGATGAAGTAAGAGAAGTGTTGGTGAGATTTTCATTAAGTAAAGTAAGGTGTTCTGCCCAACTAAGAAATTTGGTCTTCCAATCTACAAATTTCAAATGGACTCTAGAGATTATGGGATCACAAATTGAATTTCTTGACTTCAACTAAAAAAGTGGAAGACGAATGTATTAATGAAGAAAATTTCCTTTTAACAACCAAGAGTGTATTTGAAATGAGTAAAGTTCTAGAGAGAGTATTTGTATGATGGCCGACATAGGGTTTGGCTGTGGAGGCTACGGTAGAGGCCGTGGCGGTCGGGGATCTGCACACGTTAATCGGCCACCAGAGAGCTCGTCCCCTGTAGTGGAGTCAAAGATGATGACTGAACCAAGTGAAGGCGATGTTGCCATGGAAGTCCCACCATCTGAAGTTGACAAAGCCATCCCACCATCAAACAGCAGTGATACTAGAATATCATACAAGGATGCAATCACCGGCGGTGCAGGAGGAAAGCTAATGTATCTAAACCCAACATCACTGGACCTCATCAAAGACACAGACATTTCTGTTGATGTTTCTGGTGTCCTTCCTTCAATCACAATCCATCGAGAAATCATCCAGCTACTCCTAGAGCCATGGAAGTTTGTCATCTTCGTTAAAGCAATAGGGATCAACATTGACTTCCAAGTCGTGGTCAATAAGATCCAAACCCTTTGGCGGCCGCTAGAGCCCTTCAGGGTCATCGATCTAGAGAAAGGGTATTACATTGTCCAACTTGCCAATCAAAATGATTACTTGGTCACTATGACTGGAGGCCCTTGGATGGTTTTCGGGAATTACTTGTCGGTACAGTCATGGTCTCCATTGTTCCGGTCGTCAGATCCAATCCCAAGGAAGCTTGTGGTATGGGTCTGGGTGACTGATCTACAAGTTTTCTTATATCAAAACCAACTACTATGGAGTGTGGGGAACTTGATCGGGAAAACTATCAAGATTGATTCCACCACGTCCCATGGTAACTGAGGTAAATTCACTAGAATAGCAGTGGAGGTTGATACTTCTAAGCCTCTACTCCGGACGGTATTCATCAACAATGAGCACTTTAAACTCCAATACGACAACTTGCCTTCAGTCTGCATGATGTGTGGATGTGTGGGCCATACTGACCTTGAATGTAAGTTCCTTCCATCAACACAGGACCCAACCACTGCCTCTACGTCAATTCCCATCCCTCTCCCTGGTGGCACATACACGATGGCCATCCACGCCTAGAAACCAGAGAGGCGGAAGGCACAAGTCCAGAGCAAAGATCCTCAGAAAACATAAGGGAAATATTCAAGACAAGTTCCAGGATGATGATATCCCCGTCTCGATCTCAGACGACAATGAGTCAGATGGTGATTGAGAGATGGCAATGAGAAAAAAGAACAAAAAACCAACCAAGAAATAGGCATCGATATCTAAGGTATCCAAGACATCCACTGATGAGAATGCCAGGAAGAAGAAGGTGATTTCCCAGGATGACACGACAATCACCCTCGTTGAAGATGAAATCAGTAAAGGGAACTTGCCCCCCAATGAGCAAGGTGACCCCTTTTAGTTCTACGCCTCTAAGGCAGATGATAATCCACATCACAGGCAAACCCTCCTTCGATAGGGACAAGGCAGGAATGGTTTTGTGATGCTGTGAAATAGGAAAATTGTGTATCAATAGGTCCAAAGCCCCAACAGAGTGCGCAAGAAGGAATGCACTCTAGACCTATCGTAGGGTGCACCTCCTCCATTAGAAAATAGTGGGGAAACTCAAACCTTGGACTTCTCTAATGAGGCAGTACCCCCCAAGCAGATACAAACATGGATGTTGACAATAGTGTGATAGCAGATGCACAAGGGGTGGGCCAGTGTGCTGCTATAATCTAACTTTCCCACCTCATTGCTTCATCCCCTTAATGAATTTCTTCTGTTGGAAGATCCAAGGGGCGAGGAAAATTGGCAAGGTTGGCCTTATGAGGGATTTCAAATCTTCACACAAACTCCAAGATCTTGCAATTCTAGAGCCACAATGCAGTGGCCAAGTTGCAGCAAACATTTTTAAAAAGATTGGGTTTTCCACTTCTCATCGAGTCAAAGCTATTGGGTTTTCTGGTGGCATTTGTCTTCTATGGGATAATGCACACAATAACATTGATATTATTTGTAGTCATCGGAAGTTCATTCAGAACAAAGTCAATAACTCATGGTTCCTCACTGTGGTTTATGCTAGCCCGAACCCCATCAAGCGTAGATTCCTTTGGAACCGCTTGGAAGAACTCTCAACGTTGATCAACCCAGCCTGGATCATCATGGGAGACCTTAATACTATGTTGGACATTTTCAAGAATATTGGTGGTTCTCACTTTGATAAATCAACATCTAATCGCTTCAACAAATGCCTCCTTAACACTGGCCTTTTTGATGTAAAGAGCCAAGGTCAGTTCTTCACCTACCACAGGGGACGTGTGAAAGAACGCATGGACCATGATATTATTAATGTTGAGTGGCTGCAAGCTCATGAAGAAGCCACCATTACTATTTTTCCTTGAGTTAAGTCAGATCACAACCCTCTTCTTCTATACTACAAGACCTCCACATCACGGAAGCAACAAGCCTTCTAGGCCAAGGGTAGCTAGAGCCTTACCCCATCTTTCCAATCCAAAGTCCTTACTACTTGGGATAGTAATGTCCCTTTCAATGAAGCTCTCAACACCTTCAAGGTGGTTGCGTAGAAATGGGACCGTAAAAGAATGAAAAACCATCATAGGGAAAGGATATGTTGTTGAAATGCATCAACGAATGTCAGGTAGCCTCGCAACAAAACCTTAGCGTTGATTCAGTTGACAAATATGTCTCCTGTAGGAATGCTATAATCAGCTACTCCTAAGGGAGGAAGCTGAATGGTAACAAAGAGGCCACATCGACTGGCTCACTTTGGGAGAAAATAACACCAAGTTTATTCACTCCTATGTCAAAGCCAGGCACCATTTCAATAGGATTACCAATCTTAAGAACAAGGAAGGTGACTGGGTAACCACTCATCAGGACATTCAAGCTCTCATAATCAACTACTTCACTAAATTGCTCACCTCTAACTTCAGGCCTAACCCCCAAAATCTCGTTGAATATGTAGGTGTTTTTCTGACTCTTTCATGGGATTGCTGCAACACACTCTCTACTCCACCTACTACCAAAGAAGTTTGACACACCTTCTTTCTTATGGCCCCTTCCAAAGTGCTGAGTCCCGATGGTGTCTATAATGAGTTCTTGCAAACCAATTGGAACACCATTAGGAGTTCAATTATTTACACTCTCACAAGTATCTTTTCTACGCAGATCATTGAAATAGAACTAGTAGACTCACACATGGTCCTTAACCCCAAGGTCAAGACTCCTCAGCGATGCAGTGACCTTCGCCCTATTTCTCTAAACAATAGATGCTTCAAATTTCTCTTTAAAGTCCTAGTTGAATGCATTAATCCTTTCCTCATGGACTGGGTCTCACCAGATCAATCAGCCTTCATCCCTGGACGCCTGATGAGTGACAATATCCTTCTCTTGCAAGAAATTAGTCACTCAATGAAATCACGTTCTGCTAGGAAGAACTGGATGTGTATTAAACTGGATCTATCTAAAGCTTTCGATCACATGAACTGGGATTTCATTCAAGATACTCTACGATGAACTAGCATTCCAACCAATATATTTAACATCATCATGCAAATTATTACCAAGGGCTCAACCATTGTGTTATGGGAAGGACAACCACTTCAGCCATTCAAGGATTCACAGGGAGTCTGGTAGGGCAACCGTATTAGCCCCTACATCTTTGTTTTATGTATGGAGTGTCTAAGTCAAGAAATCAATAATGTGATGGGCAACAATAAGTGAAAACGGATCATCCTCTGCAGAGGGGGCACTAAAATATCCCATGTCCTATTTGTCGATGATATCCTCATTATGGGTGAAGCTTCCATATCCCAAGCATCCACAATTAACAACATTCTCTATAAGTTTGCTCTTGTATTTGGACAAGTTGTCTCAGCTGAGAAATCAAAATGCTTCTTCAGTGCTAATACACCTAGACTTACAATCTGGGCTATTTGTAGGAAGTTGGGCATTCCTTGGACCTTGGATTTGGGTAAATACCTGGGCGTTCTGGCGTTGCATCACCGTATCAATAAAGCTACCCACGCGTATGTAATCTCTTCACTGAACAATCAGATGAACAGCTGGTCGATGAAGCACTTATCCCTTGCAGGTCAGATTACTCTTGTAAAGTCCACTCTCCAAGCTATCCTGACACACACGATGCAAATAGTGCACCTATCACGCTCGTTGTGTGATGACTTGAACATCCATGTATGAAGATTCATATGGTCGGACAACTGGAACCATAACAAAATGCCCTTGTTGCTTGGAAGAAAGTTACATCTAATAAGGATCTGGGTGGCCTTGGCATCAAAGATGCATGGGACTGAAACCAAGCCCTCATGCTCAAGAACGTATGGTCTTTCCTTAACCAACCAGGAAAGCTCTGGGTCAAGATTATGTGTGAAAAATACATGCACAATGGTGTCATCACTAAAAATCATGGGTCAACGATGGCAATAATACGAATGTGTGGTCTGATCGCTGAATTATGGGACAGTCCATACATGATCTCCGCCCTGACTTCCAGGTGACCGTAGGCCTCGAATCACTAACTTTTAGTTCTATGACTCTATAGAAAGATGAGTGGGACTGGGACTTTATCCATCACTACTTTCCTCGCTCTACTTGGAGCTACATACTTTCAACTCCCGCCACTACTACAGAAATGGCTTATAACGTCACTTTTAAAAGTGTCCGTTGTATAAATACACCAACACCTAGAACCTAAAGCGTCGGTTTAATAAAAAACTGACATCTATCTATGAAGGGAGACCAGACACGGGTATCGCTTTTATTCAGTGTCGGTTTCCTAATAATAAACCGATGCCTAAAATTAACCGCCAAATCCAAAATTTCACGTGAAAAAAATTACTTCCAAAATTTAACATATGGCGTCGGTTATTAACTACTAAACCAACGACGAAAGGTTATTCGCGAGATAGAAATTGGGCACATTTTGGTCGTCGGTTTTACTACAATGACCGACGCTTGTGGGTTTCCCGCGTTGTTCCCGGGAAATTTTTCACACCCTTTGAGCGTCGGTTTGTGAACGAAATCGACGACTATGGTCATTAATCAAGAACAATTTTTTTAATTGACATATGTAGATAGACGTCGGTTTTTTCCTAGTAAAAACCGATGACTATCAATGAGAATAGGTTTCGGTGTTTTTGTAGAATTGACACCTTTAGTTTTATGTGTCGGTTTCATTTAAGAACCGACACCTAATGTTAACACAACAGCAACCGTGCGAGCCCGACTCTTCCCCGTTCTCTATTTCATTCATTCTCGCGCTACTCCAGGGTTTGGTCCGGCGATTTCTGGAAATTTCTCCTCTGCCCCCACCTCTGCCGCCGCTTGCTCCGCTCGCTTGTTGGTCCTCTGCCCACCTCTGTTGCCGCTTGCCCTCTACCCCCAGCTGCTCTGACGGCCTTCTCTCCTACTCCGATGGCCTTTTCTGCTGCTCTGGTGGCCTGCTCTCCCCGCACCGCCACCGCTCGCTGCTGATACTCTCCCCACTGACGCCGCCAAAGGTACATGCTCTACTCTTCTTCCTCCGCCCTCAAGTAGGTACCCTGCTCCGCGACCGAGGTGTGTGAAATCGTAGGTTGGAACGGCCGTGCTGGGCAGCACGACCGTGTTGGTAGCACGGCCGTGTTAGCTGATTTTGTGCTATATTGCTCAATTATAATCGAATAGCATGTAATATTGTGCTATATTACTCTTCTAAAATTATTCTTATAATGTTGAATCGGGTCAATGACCACACATGCTATTGTGCCTGAATTATGCCATGTATGTTTGTACAAAGTGAATCTTATCGCTCTAATTGTGAATTATTGCATGTTTGAAACTATTGAATTCTTGATTTATTATTTAATAATGCTCTAATTGTGAGTGATGCAATGTAAGTGAGAAAATACATGTAGTGGATATGTACTCATTAGCCTACAAACCCATCCAAGATTTACTCATTAGGAGTAAATCTTGGATAGTCCCCAGTTTGGGACTGTTCTTGAACACCTAATCTCACTTAGGATGTAAGTGTATAATGTGTATTGGGTTTTCAAGAAAATTTTAGTAGCATTTCCCCGTTTGTTCTCTAAGTACATATGTACTTGGAGAACAACGGGGAAATGCTGTCGAAATTTTCTTGAAAACCCAATACACATTATACACTTACTAGTGAGATTAGGTGTTCAAGAATGGGATAGGTGGTACACATTTATTATATATAAGAATGACAACACATGTATTTGTTGGCCTAGAAACCTATCCAAGATTTACTCATTAGGAGTAAATCTTGGATAGTCCCCGGTTTGGGACTGTTTTTGAACACCTAATCTCACTTAGGATGTAAGTGTATAATGTGTATTGGGTTTTCAAGAAAATTTCGGTAGCATTACCCTATTTGTTCTCTAAGTACATATGTACTTAGAGAACAGTGGGGAAATGCTGCCAAAATTTTCTTGAAAACCCAATACACATTATACACTTACTAGTGATATTAGGTGTTCAAGAATGGGATAGGTGGTACACATTTATTATATATAAGAATGATAGCACATGTATTTGTTGGAATAAAGTTTTAACCATGCAAAAACTCTAATATGTTAACCCTAGACCCTAATCTTGTTGTAATATATACTTGTTTTCTCTTTGATCATAGAATGGATAGACCATGGATGTCCATTCACAATCGCTCCACCCCCAGAGTTTATATCTGGTCTTGACCAGTTTATTAGATTTGCCGAGGAACATTGGAAACAACCTGGAGATAGGTTCTACTGTCCATGTAGGCATTGAGGTAACAACTTGAAAGTCAGCACTACTGACGAAATCAAAAGTCATGTCATGTGTAACGGGATTATATAAGGCTATACAGAATGGTACTAGCATGGAGAGATTTCAAACCTGAAACCAGTGGATGTCGATAGCAGTGCTTGTGTGGAAGAAGAAATTGCCTCTAATGATGTAGATGTGAATGAACCAGTTCCAGTAGACATCGTTGATGCGATGTTGGATAGTTGTGGGGTAGAGCACACCGATCCACCTCCCATTTTTAGAAACATTGTGCATGATGCTGAGATATCATTATAAAGTGGTTTTACTAAGTTTATGAAGCTTAGCGCTGTGTTGAGATTGTATAAGCTAAAAGCTAACAATAGACGGAGTGACAAAATCTTCACGCCATTGTTGTATTTGTTGAAAGAAATGCTTCCTGAAGGAAACGAGCTACCAATCTCAACATACCAGGTAAACAAATTGTTGTGCCCAATGGGAATGGATGACAAAAAGATACATGCATGCCCGAATGATTGTGTATTATTTCAAAAGGACTATGTGGATTTGAAAGATTTTCTAAAATGCGGTGCGTCACGGTATAAATTGACAACTTCGAGGGAGTCCAAAACTGGTTCTCCTGCCAAGGTGATGTGGTATCTACCTATAATATCATGGTTTCGATGCTTGTTTGCCAATCCGATAGATGTGAAGAATTTGAGGTGGCATGCAGATGTTAAGAAAAATAATGATGGAATCCTACGACATACGTTTGATTCCCCACAATGGAAGAAGATTGATCTATTGTACCCTAAATTTGGTGAAGAAGTCAGGAATCTAAGACTTGGGCTTTCTACATATGGGATGAATCCGTAATGGACATTGAGCAGCCAACATAGCACTTGGCCAGCCATGCTTGTTATATACAATCTTCCTCCCTGGCTGTGTATGAAAAATAAGTACGTAATGATGTCGTTGTTGATATCAGTCCCTAAACAACCTGGAAATGATATTGATGTTTATCTTGAACCTCTGATTGATGAATTAAAGAAACACTGGGGTGAAGGTATGATGACCTATGATGCTTCACGAAGAGAGACATTTTGTTTGCATGCTATGTTGTTTTGCACTATTAATGACTTTCCAGCATATTGGAATTTGTCTTGATATAGTGTCAAAGGAGCTAAAGTGTGTCCTATATGTGAAGAGAACACTGATTCAACAAGATTAAAACATGACGGTAAGACTATATATCTCGGTCATCGAAGGTTTCTTACAAAATTCCACCCGTATCATAGGAAGCGCAAAGAATTCAATGGATTGAATGAAGAACAGAGTGCACCTAAACCTATACCAGGGGAGGTTGTTTATGAAAGAGTAAAACACTTTGTCAATGAATTTGGTAAGAGATCACAATGTACTATGGCCACACGGAGTGACAAATCTTTATTCAAGAAGAAGTCAATATTTTGGGATCTTCCTTATTGGAGTTCTTTGATAGTCAGACATTGTATCGATGTCATGCACGTTGAGAAAAATGTCTGTGATAGTGTCATTGGTACTTTGTTGAATATACCAAGTAAGAATAAAGATGGGATAAAATCCAGACTGGACCTACGTGAAATGGGAATAAGGTCAGAATTAACAGAATTTCATGAAATGGGAAATCGGAGAACATACTTACCTCCCGCTTGTTACACATTGTCTAGAAAGGATAAGAAATCTTTTTATGAATGTTTGGTAAATGTTAAGGTGCCACAAGGTTACTCATCCAACATCTGTAGATTGGTATCAATGAAAGATCTGAAGTTGATAGGTCTTAAATATCATGATTGTCACACTCTAATGCAACAAATATTGCATGTGGCAATTAGATCTATATTGTCGAAGCATGTAAGGTTTGCAATCACCAGACTTTGTTTCTTTTTCAACAGTCTGTGTAGCAAAGTTATTGGCCCTGATACTCTCGATAATTTGCAAAGAGAAGTGGTTGTTACCCTATGTCATCTTGAGATGTATTTTCCTCCGTAAGTTCTTTGATATCATGGTACATCTTGTTATCCACTTGACTAGGGAAGTGAAAATGTTGGGACCAGTTTTCTTGCATTGGATGTATCCCTTTAAACGATACATGAGAATTTTTAAAAGTGACGTTTGAAACCGTTATCGGCCTAAAGGGAGTATTATTGAGGGTTATGTGGTGAGAGAGGTTATGGATTTTTGCAATGACTTTCTCAGTGGTAATGACACTCCTGGTAATGACAAGAATATTGAGGAGCAATTTGGCAAAGGAATTTTGGGATCACGGGTGAAAGTAATCAGCCGTGAGTAGTTGGAACAAGGTCACTTGTATATTTTACACAACATGGATGAAGTGAGTGTTTATATCGAAGAACATACCAGTTTCATCAAGAGATAATATCCTCGAGCCAATACAATGTGGCTTGCTAGAGAGCATAACAAGACATTTATTAAGTGGTTCGAAGATAAAGTCTTACATCAACTATCTC
The DNA here is from genome assembly GCA_963693085.1 of Alisma plantago-aquatica. Lineage (NCBI taxonomy): Eukaryota > Viridiplantae > Streptophyta > Magnoliopsida > Alismatales > Alismataceae > Alisma > Alisma plantago-aquatica. The sequence goes on from OY856414.1 coordinate 748,305,222, forward strand.
AAACACCAGATGATATTACTGAAACTATCAAATGTCTCACCTTTAAACCGAAATTGAATGTTATGTCTTATGAAGGGTATGACATTAATGGATTCACATATTATACAAAGTGCCAAGATGATAAGAGTGTCGTCCAAAATAGTGGGGTCACCCTTCAAGCGTTGACTATGTTTTTTGCAAGTGCAAAGGATAAGAGTCCACGTGAAGCTAAAATGTCATATTACGGTGTCATTGATGACTTATGGGAGTTTGACTACATAGATTTCAGAATTCCGCTCTTCAAATGTAATTGGGTTGATAACACCAAAGGAGTTATAGTGGATGAATTGGGTTTCACTTTAGTGAACTTTGAAAAGATTGGCGAGAAGGGTGAACCATTCATATTGGCATCACAGGTGAAACAAGTATTTTATATCGATGATCCTGCAAATGATAAATGGTCAGTTGTTCTTCATGGTAAAAGATAGTTCATTGAAGATCCTATAGATGAAGAAGAGTACTATGATAAGTATGATGACTCCAGTCCATTCTCAGTTGGGTTGCCAACACCAGCAAATATTGAAGCTAATGATGACTTGTATGTGCGCGAAGATCACAATGAAGGATTGTTAATTGATAAAAAATTGCAATATTAGAGGCATGTTTATATTTTTTTATATGTTTTATGTTTTTGAATGTGAACTTTACAATGTGAATTACTTTACAATGTGAATGTGAACTTTACAATGTGAGCTTTACAATGTGAATTACTTTACAATGTGAACTTTACAATTTTAATTACTTTACAATGTGAATGTGAACTTTATAATGTGAATTTTACAATGTGAACTTTATAATGTGAATTTTACAATGTGAATTACTTTACAATGTGAATGTGAACTTTACAATGTGAGCTTTACAATATGAATTACTTTACAATGTGAATGTGAACTTTTAGGTGGCTGAGCATTCTCCTGATGACCATGCTGATGATTATCGTGAGGGTGAGGACATCAATGCGCCGCCTCACAATGTAAGTTTTTAAAATATATATCATATTTTTATATCTATATGTCCATTTCTAGTTATATCCTGTAAGTGTGTTTATTTTGTCAAATTTTAGGTTGATGATGCAAATGTACCCTCTGAAGCACTTGAGGCACTTGATGAGCAGCACCAAAAAGTTGACAAGAGAAGGGGCATTACTATGATGAAGAAGTTAATAGCGCAAAGGGGCAATGAACCCAAACTTTTTGTGGATTTTGATAATGTAGGAAATGCAATTGGAGTGAATCGCAATTCGTTTGTTTCATATCTTGGGTATGTTACTCGTAGACATTGCGGTTGTAAAATATATTCTTGGCATAAAGTTCCTAAGGGGAAGAAAGACGTAATATGGAAGGATTTATGCGTGAGTCATTATTAATTTGCAATTCTATTTGTTAGATTACTAATTTTTTGGATACTAGTTAATAACAATTCTATTTTGCAGAGTATATTTGAATTGGATGAAAAGTTGCATCGTAAATGTGTGATGCAATGTGGTGGGAGAGTCCTAAGGAACTATAGGACAAATCTCACCCATAATACATAAAAGAAGGTGACAAGAGGAAGAAGACATCCACTGAACAGTGGAACTTCCTGGACCAAGAAGAATGGGATGCATTTGTTTCTTCAAGACAAACTGATGAATTCAAGGTATTAGGCGTCACCCCCAATTTAATTAATAAATGTTATATTCACCTATTCAAGATTAACATTTAGTGTTACTAACCAAATCATTAATGTGCATACTAACTAGGCCCTCAGTGAGGCACAAAAAGCAAGGCGTGCACTGAATGTGCATGACCACACAATGGGTCCAAAGGGGTATGCAGGCATTCACCAAAGACTACAATCTGAGGCTACTGCTCAGTCTTCCGCTACTCAAGAGTCCTCTACTATAGGTAGCACACCTCTACCTCACCATGATGTCTGGATATTTGGGAGGCAAAATAAGAAGGGAGAAATAAGGAAGCCTGCAACTGCTGAGGCGACTGCAAAAATGGTAAAATACAACTCCTACAACAATTGTTCGAATATTGATTATTTGTGGTGTTTACTTAATTACAAATTTTTGTTTTGGAAATTAGCGGGAGCTGCACGAGTTGAGGAAACAAGGAAAGTTCATCCCTGAGGGCACAAGGGATGAATTGACAGTTGCTCTGGGTAACCCAAAGCATCTTGGACGTGTTAGGGCTGCAGGCGCTGGTGTGGGCATCAAATTGTTCTTTGGGCCATCCCAGCACAAACATGTCCCAAAAGCGGGACTTTCACAAGAAGAGGTAACATATTCTTTCTTTATAATGTTATTGTAAAAGAGAATCCAATAATCAGAAGCTAATGTTTATTTTATCCATGTATAGGTATATAAGCTAGTTGATAGAAAACTCGAAGAAGCAATGAACAAGTGGCAGGCATCTCAGACTGACACTCAGCAGACAGTACCTATGGCATCCTGCTCTACTCCTACTACAGAGGTTGGGAGTAATCCTGTAGACCCACCACCTAGCACATCCAATGTAAGTATTTTTATGACATAATAACTAGTCTTTTCAAAATGATATGTTTTCAAGATGATATGTATATATGTATATAACATTCTTTACACAAAAATTTGTAGGGGTTGAAGCCATGCCGTCTAAAAAGTAAAGAATTTGTCGTTGCAGAGGCGTCGGCTTACCCATCCCTACCAGGGGAAATGTTTCATGGGTCTCCATTACCAACTGGTTGGGTTCGTGTGAGCCCGCTACATATATTCCCCAACTGGATGGATCTTCCATTGCCATATGCCCACCCAGATTGTGAAACACTTGGTGAGGCAGAAGGCGGAGTGATATTGTGGCCAAAATCGGCTATCCTCTATACTGAAACTGTATGCTAAATTTACATTACGTTAAATTGTTAGTGTGTGTATATGATGTCAGTTGATCTAAAATTATATATATATACATGTTAAAAAGAAGACACCCACATCATCTAGGCCTCCACCTCCACCTCCTACATTACCAAATTGGGTTCCACAGGACCTACCTGTCCCATTAGGTCCTGATTGTAGGGGTATGGCAATATGGTTAGGCGAACATGATATAAATTTCCCTATAACTATTTCTATAGATGTGGATGTTGCAGGTCAATCATACGAAAGCAACCTGTTTATACAAGATATTTTGGAGTTGTTTTGATATGATTGGCTGAATACATCTGTGATAGAGCTATGGATAAGGTGAGATCTTCTTTATACATCCATATACCTTGTGTAGGATCTGGTGATCTGGTTTTTTATTTATTAATGCATATGTAATACATGTTTTGTAGCTACTTAGACAAGATATGTGCATATTTTTCATTCAAACATGTAGGATTTTTTATTCCATCTTTGATTAGTCTAGTAGCTAAAGACCCTCCGTCAGTTCAACAATACAGTTGTGATGCTTTTACAAGTTTTGCTCAAAATAAGAAGTCGTTGATAATAGCTCCATTCAATGTGGAATAAGTTTACTTTGCTTATAATTTGGACTTAAGAAAATTACATTTTTTTGTGGATTTTGAGTTATTAATTTTTAACTTTTTTACCTCTAGTGGTATGCATTGGGAGTTACTAGTTATTTTCCCCGAGACGTTCACTGTATATTATATAGATCCTAAGGGGACTAAATTGAATTCAAAATATGGACACAAAATGAAAATGGCATTATTTCGGTGAGAAATATTTCATTTTCATATCCGTTAACATATGTTATTACATTACTATTTAATTATGCAATATACTTTGTTACATTCACATGTAGGGGTTTAGATGAGTTCAAAAAGGCGGGAGGAAAGGTCCCCAGGAAAAAGAACCAGCAAATAATTTGAACAAATGTGGAAGTAAGTTCCCGACTGCAATGTATATATTATTTATGTGAACAATGCTTAATTATTTTTATTTTTTAATATTTTGTATGTTTCAATTTATAGTGTGCTACACAAGACAATGGATGGGCATTGGTGCAATTCCGCTAGAGGTGCAACACACTAGCCGATTTGACCCGACTAGATGCGCCCCACGAGGTCGGAACACACGGGATGGGATTATGCTTTCGAAATTTATAAATCTAAACTAGGTACCTACATCTACTAAAACACTACACCCGCAAGCGCATGGGGTTGTATCGTAGTATAGGAAGGTGGCAAGTAAAGGGTCGATCCACAAGGAAAAGAGGGGGCACTAGAGCTAGGTTAGTTTAGCTAGGTTCCTACTGCGGAGACTAGGGCTAAGGATTTAAAGGTTAATTTGATTGTTAACTAAGGATGAATAAGAAATCAGTTAAAGGCAAGAATGAAATCTATGTTAACCCTAGACTAGATTAAGGCTAAGAAGGCAAGAAAGGGTTAAGCTGGGTATGAAAATGCAAATTACACTAGGACAAGCAAGAAAGAAGAAAAAGAGCAATTAAAGAGCTACACGAGGCATGAACAAGATAAGAGCAAAGCAAGAAGCTAAATAAGCAAGGAAAGAACTAATTAAGCTAGGCAAGCACAAAACTAGGGTTTCAAGGAGTAAAGAGATGTGTGGGCTGTTTAGGGGTATGAACTATCACTTAAGTTGGGGGTGACATATGAAAATTATGATTCCATTTATATTATCCAAACCAAACAACAATTAGAGTGTAATGAATTAACCTAAGCTACTAACTGGCCATGTATATGCTAGATTGTGCATAGGGGAACTAGTCCCTAACACCCCCTACTACCCTTACGAGGCTCAATTGGGTTAGGGATTAGGTACAATTCAATTAGAGTCTAATCAAGTCTATGTTTCTAGATTAGACATTCCTAGGGCAATTAGGGGCCGAGGGTAGTAATGGGGAGGTGGGATTAGGGTTTTGGACCCCAATTCCCCCACATTCTAGCCTTCAGAAGGCTCCATGCTAATTGCACCAGAATTACCTAATCTAGCTACTTAGATCTCTCACTTAGGTTTAGGGAGATTGATTAGGATGTAGGAATATGGGAGGCAACCTAGGGATCCAAGAATTGGACCTAGGGGCAAATCCCAAAATTCACACATATAAGCAATTTGCCTAAATAGGAGCATCCTTTTATTTTGTTTTTGCTTTTTTTTCTTTTCTTTTCTTTCTTGCCCTTGGTATAGATAGGGCATATGGTGGATAGAGTGAAGCGGGGAGGTAGAGATATGGCCACCCTAAACTTTTGGAGGTGACCAAGGCTGATTATGTGCACTAGGGCATCTTTTTATGAGGCGGAGGGGTATGAAGATGGTGGAAGAATAGTCAAGTCAAAGAGGGGTCATTGGTATGATTTTCCACATAAGACATCCTACATGAGAATTAATCCAACACTTCATCCAAGATATCACACCACATGAATGAACAAAATGAAATTGATATATCAAACAAGTAATTCCACAAACACTAAGTGTTCAAAGCTTGCTCAATTTCACAATTCAACCAATTCAATCACAATCCTAAGAGAGGTGATGCACATGTAAAAAGTCAAACATTGATACCACAGCAACAAACAATGGTGATTCACTTGCATTTGTCAAAGGTCAACACTTTAATTCAAAACAGTAGAGATTGGGTCAAAACACAATTTTTAGACAAGAAATTCCAAATTTGGGCAAAATTGGCCAAAATGGTGCCAAGTTGCCTCCAATCACATCTAAGCCTATATTATTGAACTTAAAACATTAAACAAGCAAATCCTAGCTAAAACATGTAGAAATTACCAAAAATCTACATGATATGCAATGCATGGCAAAAAGAGCAAAATTTTTGAAAATTACGAAAAAAATGACAATAAGGTAAACTACATGGAATGCAGGTGTGCAAAGTAGTAAAATTCTAGACTAGATAGCAGGACAAGCAAAAGAAATGAAAAGCAACAAACAAAAAGTAAAATAGCAGATGAGATGCAAAAATGAGTGAAAGAAGAATGATGGCATACCGCCCTACCACCCCAAACTTTTGAACCATGTTGTCCTCAACATGACACTAAAGTCTAGGGTGATAGGGTAGATGATCACTGCGGAGGTGATGGAGGTGCTCCTCCCTACCTGTAGTAGGCACCCCAGTAGTCAGATTGTGGAGGCAGATAGTTGTCCTGGAATGCTGACAAAGAACCCCACCAATCTTCACCCCATTGCGGGTTCCTCTGGGCCTGTGCATTTTGGAACTGATAAAGGTGGTTGACCTGATAATGCATCTGCTGGTGGTCCAACCACATGGCATCTTGAGTCCTCTGAATGCCCTCCTGTGCCTGTAAAATCCTCTCCTGCGTCGCCTAAATGTTCTCCAGTTGTGCATGAATGGTACCCATGTCATATACATTCACTGAAGGCTGTTGTGGCTCTGACGCTCCTATTCTTTCTTCTCTTTGCCTTACCCGTCTTGCCGCTCTCTCCTCTGCCGTCTGCCTCTTCTCTATCACCTATGAAGGCTCTCCTAGACCCCCTGCAAACCTCACTTCAGGGATTGCCTCTCCTTTGGGGTTCTTCTCCTCGTACCTCCTCAACTTTTGTAGAAAATCTGGCATTGGTCCATACTGTGCCATGAGGGGAGGAGTATGGTATGGTAGCTCTAATGCGACTCCTGGGTAGGGTGGGTTGATTTGGTAAATGATCTTCTGATCCGTAACCGTAATCATGGATGAGCGAGCCAGGTAGTGCAAATCAACCAACTTGCCACCCTCTTCCTTTGTATATCATGTCATGTCATGCCCCAAGGCAGTGGCAATAGATGTTACAATCCCTCCCATTACAAATGGATTTGTGCTCTTGGACGGGATTGTCCTCATGTGATCAATCAATAACGCCCCCAGGTTCACATGTCTCTCTTTTATCATCCAACCAAGCACAAAAAGATCTTTGTTGGTGCAGCTGCCTTGATTTTCGTACCTGCCAAAGATGGTGTTTGCCAACACCTTCTGAACATAGCGGAGAAATGGGCTATGAATACCACTTGTCTTTGATTTCCTTGATACAAATGTACTTTGTCCGGTGAAGCACTTCCACATGGCTGGATACATGGAACTAGAGTCATTTTTTGTCCTTCCTCCATCTAGGAGGGCAGCCATCTCTCCACTTGAGGCAAAAATCTGATTTAACATTTCTGAGGTTATCTTCCACCTCTTATCCCCAATCGTTACCTCAATTGCATTCTCGCCATCATTTGTTGTTTTCTCTAGCATGGTGAAGAACTGCTGCGTTAACTCGATGTATGATTCCTACTGCAGCGTCAATATCTCAAATAGCCCCAATTTTTCCATCAATTCTTGAAAATAGGCATAGAACCCCATTGCATCCATTGACGCCTGGCATGCGTATCGAGTAGCTAGCACTCTGTGTGTCAGGCACCCAGGGTGCTTGGGCTCCTTTTCCCTGCCTGTAGTAACCTCTGGCTGTGAAAACGGGCATTGTGGAGGGCTTGGCTGCTGCTCAATATCAGACATCTCAGTATCATCTTCATCACCTAATACGATGCGTCGACGTGGTCGTCGTTGTATCTCGGGTTGCGGCTGTGTCGTGGAGGAGACAGACGACCGTGCGGCTGAAACTGACGGCCGCGCAGTTGAGGCAGAAGGTCTCTCAGATGAGACGGAGTGTCGGGAGGCAGACGACGGTGGCTGCGACGAAGATGGTGCCCCCCGCTATGGTTGTACGGAGGCTTCTTCAGCAATAGGTTCCACAATGGCATCCAATTCCACCTCTGTCAACTAGGGGTGGTTGTTCCTTAGCTTCCTTTGGTAGGGGATGACACCCCTAGTCTTCTCTATTGCCTTCCTTGCAAACTTCTTCATTCTTGCTCGAAAATTGAAGTGGAATTAGAAAATTTCGGATTTCTCCTAAGAACGGGGCTGTTGGGGTGGAATGGAGAGAAAGTGGTGCGTTTGTGGATGGAAATGGGTGGGATTAGGAGATTAAGGTAGTGGAAATGGTAGGGGAATGATTGTGAATGGTTTGGGAGTGATTTGGTGAGGATTCGAGGGCTGGAGAAGGCGGGCAAAGTGCTGCACGGGCGCTAGGGCGCAGAGCACGACCGTTCTGTTCTTCGGAGAAATGAGCAAGTGAATAGAGATTTTGCAAAAATTGAGTTTAAGTTGCTGGAATCGGGCTGCGGCACGGCCGTGGTGGATTCATGTACCACGGTCGTGCTTCCCTGGTTCGAAACTTAGTCGATTTTCTCAATTTTCTAATCATTTCCTTGTTGAACGTGAGTGCACCACCACGGCCGTGTTGATGTACCACAACCGTGTTGGGCACTGTAACAGCAGTATGGCACTCAAATCTTCTTCAAACATCAAAATTGCTCTCAAGTTGATATTCTATTGACTCTTTGTCAAAATTTCATGTATTCTTCTTCATTTCACTCTGTTCTCACCTGCACATATCAAAACTATACAAAAACTATCAAATATGAGTGTGTGTGTGTGTGCTTTATTGGAAAAATGTAAAAACAAAGCAAAAGTATCAAAAACATAGATTTGGTCAAAAATTCCCAAACCTAGGTGGTTTGCCTCCCACAAGTGCTGAGTTTCTTGCCTTCAGCTAGGCTTCTTGGTGATTCTTCATTCATTCATCCGTTTGGCATTCTCATGTGTCCATTCTTGCAAAACACGTGTTGGTTGTTTACACAAACGAGTTTCAATCTAAGTAAAGGATAGTTTACTCAACTTAACCAAACTCCGCAAGTATACGGAGGTAGTATAGTCAAGGTCGAACACAAGGAGCTTAGCTAACTTAATTCAATGCAACAGTACCAACGTTCAACAATCTAGACCGATTTTTAAGGGTATAAAAGATTTGTTATAAAAGAATAAAAATTAGATTTTAACTACAGGAATTTCATATTTTAATTAGCAAGCAAGGATCACAAGGAAAGTTCGATTTCAGAAAGTTAAGGGATCTTGGACATTAGGATTTCACTCACATACCATAGCAATCAAGAGAACAAATAATTTAAACATACATAAGATCATGTTTCAAGGAAAAGTTGTGTTACATTTCACATCCCGGAGTAAATCCAACGGTCATAACTCAAAACAACACTCCCGTGCATGAATTTTGTTTATGATCACAAACAGTTCCTCAACTCATTCTTCTCTACTCTCGTAGAAGAAGAAGAGTTGCCAAGAAAAGCGCCTCCATACATTCCTACTTGTCTTCTCAAACTAGGCAAGAAGGCAGAAAATATGCATATAAGGTGGCCAACAATACATGCAAGAAAAAGAGTAAACCGGCACTCTAATGGTAAAGAAACAAGAACAAATGCATTTAGTACGAAATTACTTGTTCATTACATGCTATGACATGGGAGTTACTCTCCCATGCCCAAGAAAAAGGAGTCTACTCGTCCATAATAATGTACAGTAGATTTGCTATAGAATTTTTAGTGCTAGACATGGTTTACAGAAGAAAAGACAAGGAGAACTGAAGATGTAACCACAAGAAGCAAGAATTCCGGCTTTAGGACGAAATTCCCCTCCTTTAGCTTCTCCAAGTCAGACTAACTCCTCTCTCAAGAAGTTGCTCGGAGTTGGGGACGCTTGGCCGCACCTTGAAGAAGACAATGGAGAAGTGGAGAAGAAGAAGTAGTCTCTTTATGCAAGAAACCACCTCAGATTCCTCCAAAATCGCCTTCCTCTGCTCTCCTCTGGCTCTGGGACAAGAGAAACTCTCCAAATGACCGAACGTAACTGACCCTTTTCTTCCCTCTTTGTTTTAAAATCATATTCTAAAATTTTGAATTTCTGAAACTGCCAGGTGCATGCCGTGCATTTTGGGTGCACGCCGTGCACCTGCAGTGCAGTTTGCACCCGGATGATCCGTGCACCTGCAGTGCAGTTTCCATCCGGATGATCCGTGCACGGCGTGCGCTGAGGGATTGCACGTCGTGCGACTTTCCAGAACTTTTCTTCATCAGTTTGCACTCCAGATGCACGCCATGCATCTGTGTGCATGCTGTGCGTTCACCCTTCTGTACATTTCTGGAATCTCGCACGCCGTGCATTTTCGCCGTGCATGCCGTGCATTCTCTTGTCTAAACAGACTGCTTTTTTCTTTAGAAAGTTGCACGCCGTGCACTTTGTTGTTTCAGTGAACCAGTCTTTTTCTGGAATGGTGCACGCCATGCGTCTGAGTTGCACGCCGTGCATTCTTCTATTTCAGTAGAAAATATATCTGAAGTCAGTTCTTTTTGTGGCAAATCTGCAATACAAGTTATGGGATAAGTAGAATGATAAAAAGATGGCAAAACTAATATGAAAGAGACTGAATTATATCAGAAAGAACCAAATTTGGGTGTGATAACATGTGAAACGATGATGTATAATTCACACAACAAATCCCCCTAAGCTTAAACCATTGCTTGTCCTCAAGCAAAAAGAGCATAGAAATATAAATGAAGAATTGTCAAGATCATGAATAGATCAAATGAAAGGAAAGATGTGTATAAAACCAAACCAACCATGATCAACATGTTTATGCTCATAGCCATCAATTCAAGTCAAACACCCAAGAAAGAGATTTTTAGTTCAGCAAGGGTGGTCTCAACTTATTCAGTCAATCAATTAAACAACACTAGGTAGAATTTGGATGACTAAACCAAGCAATTAGTGGATGTGCAACTCAAACTCTCAACTATTAAGGATACAAAAGATGAAATCTTAGTTAAAAATTGACAATTTTTTGCTGTACTCTCCTTCTTTTCCCAAAAATGATATAACAAAGGATTATGGGTTCCGACACTCAACTACTAATGTAGGCTTATGCACACGTGGAATGTCGGTTGGGGTATTTTACCCTCTTTTAAGACATACCACCTAACCATTGTGGCCATATCGGACTTACACTAGGCTAGCATGGTATGTGGGCAGTTTAGCCATCTTTAAATGGGGTATAAGAGTTTTTTAAAATATTTCAAAACATAGGAGAGTCAACTGAATTGTAACATTAGCTAGATTTCATTCATTTGTTTTGAAAAAAAATTCATTGAAAGAGTGGTTGCAAGTGCACTAAGAGCTTGGCAACATCATCCTGTATTCTAAATTATGTTGTAGAGTTAATTTACTCACAAAAATTGAAACCATTACATGTTGTAAGCAATCAAGGATGTGAAAGATGAATGTTCAGGCTAGAAGCATAAACCAGAGTTAAGCACATGTTGAATGGTCAAAAGGTTTCATTTGATTAATGCATGTCTTTTACAATTTCTTCAAATGATATTTCTCATCAAAAGAGGACAAACAGTTAAGCATAGGAGTTCTATCCACATATAAAAGATAAGTCTCATATCAAACTAGACTTGCCATCTGAAGAGAAAAACTAAAAACAACAACTGAAAAGTGAAAACAACACAAAAGCAAAAGCAAATAACATGAACAAAAACTAAAAGAATCTAGGATACCAATACCATCCGGTTGCTCCCCCCTAACCTTGAAATTAGCAGTGTCCTCACTGCTTTAATTGAACTTATGGAGTTTACAACCGGATACCTGTCATGAATAGATCAGAAAAATGATCTACCGCCTCCCTGCTTAGGAAAGAACTGACTAATGATGTCAGGGATGTCCATCAGCGTGGCGGATGATTCTAGTTGCTACTGCTGGTGGTCCTGGGGCTGCTGGTCCTGTGGGAACTCATGTTGTGGAGCGTCTGGAACTGTGGTCTCCTGGCGGGGGGGGGGTGACTGGAAAGACTGTGGTGCAGCGTAGTGGCCTTGCGAGATGTGCCACACATCCATCCAGTTGACCATGCCATACATAGTTGAGTATTGTGCACTCAAATGGTCAAACCTGGTGTCGTACTGCGCACCCATCTAGTCTAGACGGGTGTCCATATGATCGAACCTCCGCTGTACATAGCCGTAAAGGTGTTGAACATCTGGCATTGTCCAGTTGTACTCTGTCTGAGTACCAATGGACGGTGGCAGAGGAGTAGAGGCTCCTGGAGTAGGCCCTGGTGTAGAGCTGCTGGCACCCCGGGTGGGTGTCTCCTCGTCAGTCTCTGGTTGTAGCTCTACCTTCTAGGTTGCCTTGTTCTTGATATCATTCCGACTTGCATCGGGGATTGTGATGAACTTCTTCTTTGTGATAAAAACCTTGAACTTGGATGTGTTGTTGCCATGTCTGGAGATCAGACCGTAAGAGATGAGATAGTTGATATCGACAAGGTTCTTCCCCGGTGCAGGTTCTAGGGAACCTACATCCAAACCCAGCTGCATAGCAAGGATGCTAATTAACCCGCCACACATGATGTCACCGCCTCCCTTTTCTTTTGCTTTTTAGTATCAAGCAGCTTGTTTACAATGTAATATCCAGAACCTATTTGCTCATTTTGCACCAAACACCATAAGAAGAAAGGGTCAGTTTTTCCCACAACACCTTGAGTTTCGTTCTTCGCAAAAGGTCATGTGCTAAGAAGACGATGAATAACTTGGAAAATAGGATTGTGGATGCTAGAAGCCCTAGCATTCCTTGCTCTATGCACTGTATCAGAAGTAATCTCAGACCAGAACAGATCGATATTGAAAGCGGGAGGATAATCAGTGTAACTGCCAAAATTGCATTTAAGCAAAGTGCAAAACCGCTCAAGATTCATAGAAAATGGTTTGTCCAACAGGCGAAAACTGATATTCTAATAAGGGATGTTGCGGCATTGTGGGTCACTTTCGGCCTTAAAAGTAGTGAGAAACTCGTACACAAGGTGGGGGTAGGTCTTAGCAACCCGGGTGCAGAGATAGTGTAAACCCAAAAATGTTAAGTGATTGACTACCTCATCTTTGAAACCTAGCTTGGTAAGGGCTTTCTCGCACATGTACCGTGAAGGCAAATCACGCCTTTTGATGAGAAATTGGTAGTCGGCGCCTTCTTCTGGCTTGACCCTGAATTGAGTTGAGGGTATGAATGTCGTAGGTGCTAGTGCGGAAGATCCTGCGTCAGTAGAGGAAGTTGCAAAAGTGGAGTGATATGTTGGGCGTCGACCAGACTTCTGTTTGATCGGTGCCATTGAATCTGTATGAGTGCACGGTGTGTCTTGTTGATGCACGATGTGCAGATGTGTTGATCGTCTTCTTCAGATAGCCAAATGCACGATGTGCAGGTTGAGTGCACGGCGTGCACATGTAGATTTGGGGCAAAAATCAAGATATGCACAGACGGTAGCTAGGATGCCCAACGTGGATGCTGGTGCGGTCGGCAGAGCTGCTGTTGAGGCACTATGGCTTGCTTGGTCGATTGAGAAGGTACTGCGGTAGCTAGGAAATGTCGGTGGCTCCGAGGTTTTAGCTGATGTGTGAGTTGCTGCTTGCTGCGGCGGTGGGGTGGCTTTGAATTGCTAGCTGGAGTTGTATTTGTTTCTAGGGTGGCGTCGGCGGGTTACGGCTGGCTTGACGACGGCGAGGCTGGAGATGCTTGGAGAAGAACGGAGAAAGCTCGGCGGGAGGAGAAAAGGCGGTGGTTGCTAGCTGCTTTGGTCGAACGGTGGCTAGATGTTGGTGCGGAGCTGCTGGCTGGGCAGAGGAGATGTTGTTGGCGTAGAGAAGAAGGCCGAGCTGTGCACGGCTGCGGAACGCTGGCGCACGGCTGTAGAACGATTGCGCACGACTACAGTCGGAAACAGATCCGTGCACGATTGGGCTGGCTGGCACACGACTGCTAGCTGGAGGAGGAAACGGCGCACGGCTGCTAGGGGTCGGGGTGCACGACTCTAGGGTTGGAGTGATTAGGTCGTGCACTCCGGCCCTTTTTGTCTAAACTTTACTTAAAAGTGCACGACGTGCGTTTTGAATGCACGACGTGCGCTTTTGTAAAGTTTAGTTTTCCACTTCGCCCATGCGTCCAGATGCACGGCATGCGTTTTATAAGTGCACGTCGTGTGAGTTTCCAGAAACTTTGCAGATTTCAATCACCCAGGTGCACGGCGTGCGTTAGGAATATGCACGCCGTGTCAATTTCCAGAAGATTTACAGAATTCTCGAAGACCAGGTACACACCATGCAGCTGATAAATGTACGACGTGAACGTTTCCAGAGAGTTGTCGAACTTTTTATTTCCCAGATGCACGCCGTGCGTCTTGACAATGCACGGTGTGTTAGTTTCAGAAAATTTCCAGAACTTCAAATCTCCAGATGCACGTCGTGCGTTTTCTCCGTGCACGCCGTGCAAGATTGCAGAAACTTTGCTGCAGATCCCGCATACCAGGTGCACAGCGTGCAAGGTGAAAATGCACGTCGTGTCAGTTTACAGGACTTTTCCTGTCATATTTTTTATTGAAGTGCACATCGTGTCTTCAAAAGACACGCCGTGCACTTTGCAATTTCTGTAGAAAATTGCAGTCAGTCAGCAGTAAACTACCACAAATTGAGTAGAAATCAAGTCTAGATTATTACATTCATCCATAACAGGCTTATTAATGAAATTAAAGAGTGTTTTTTATTCGAAAAACTTTAAGGAAATCTATCCTAATGTGGGATCAACTTCCACGAGGTCCTCCATTTAGAGTCTGGAGTAAGACTTCTTCTAAGACTTTAGGCATCTTGGAGGGAGCAAGAAGCTCCTTTCTCCCCTTCTTCTCTGCTAGAGTAGCGTTTGCAACATTGTCCATTGACTTTGAAGGTTCCATCCTTGCCTTGGAGTTCTACAACTCCATATGGAAAAGTCTTGAGTACTAGGAACGGACCGGACCACTTGGATTTCAACTTTCCTAGAAAAAGCTTCAATCTAGAGTTGAATAACAATACTCTATCTCCTTCTTGGAAGTCTTTCCTGCGAATTCTTTTATCATGCCAAGCCTTTGTTCTTTCTTTATACAACTTTGCATTCTCATATGCATCAAGACGAAGTTCTTCAAGCTCCTGCAGCTGCAACAGACGTTTTTCTCCTGCTCTCTTCATGTTGAAGTTTAGGAACTTAATTGCCCATAAAGCACGGTGCTCCAATTTGAGCGGAAGGTGACATGATTTGCCATAAATTAGCTTGAAAGGAGTAGTCCCAATGGTGGTTTTGTAGGCTATGCAATATGCCCATAATGCATCATCTATCTTTAGTGCCCAATCTTTCCTTGAACTAGAGACAGTCTTTTCAAGAATATTCTTTAGTTGCCTATTTGAAATCTCTACTTGCCCGGATGTTTGGGGTTGATAGGGCGAGAGATTTTATGAGTCACACCATACTTGGAGAGAAGATTGTTGAATTGTTTCTCAGCAAAGTGTGTACCTCCATCAGAAATAACCACACGTGGAACTCCAAACCGAGGAAATATAATCTTTTGAAAAAGCTTAATTACAGATTTGGCATCCGGTGCTTGGGTTGGAATGGCTTCAAACCACTTAGAAATGTATTCACAAGCAACAAGAATATATTGATACCCGCAGGAAGATGGGAATGGTCCCATGTAGTCCACTCCCCATACATCGAACACCTCAACCTCTAAGATAGAGTTGAGTGGCATGTCGTCTTGGCGGGATATGCCTCCTATTCTTTGGCACCTATCACAAGATTTGACGAATAGATTGACATCTTTAAACAATGTGGGACAATAGAAACCAGCTTGAAGTATTTTTGCAGCAGTCTTTTCTCCTCCAAAATGGCCTCCATAAGGAGAGGCATGGCAATAAGCAATGATGTTAGGAACTTCCTCTTCAATAACACAACTCCGGATTAGCCCATCACTTCCATGCTTGAATATCAATGGGTCATCCTAGTAATAGAATTTTACATCATGAAAGAATTTCTTCTTTTGTTGATACGTCAAATTTGGAGGTAGCTGTCCAGTAGCAAGAAAATTAGCAATGTCTGCAAGCCATGGTGCTTGAATGGATGACAATGTGTAGAGTTTCTCAATAGGCAAATGATCCTCAATCGGCAATAGATCTCCATCCTCTGTGGTCAATCTAGAGAGGTGATCAGCAACACTATTCTCAGTACCTTTCTTATCTTTGATTTTGAGATCAAACTCTTGCAGAAGTAGTATCCAGCGAATAAGGAGTGGTTTGGCATCTTTTTTATTCAGCAAATACTTAATGGCAGCATGATCAGTGTATACAATCACCTTTGATCCTACTAAGTAATGTCGGAACTTGTCAAATGCATATACAATTGCAAGCATTTCTTTCTCCATGGTTGTATAGTTGATTTGTTCTTCATCGAGAGTTTTGCTGGCATAATAGATGGCATGGAGTTTCTTTTCTCTTTGCTATCCCAAAACTGCTCCCACTGCATAATCACTTGCATCACACATGAGTTCAAAGGGAGAATCCCAATCTGGAGGTTGGATAATTGGTGTTGAAATGAGAGCCTCTTTGAGTTTGGAAAAGGCTGCTTGGCAATCGTCATCAAATACAAATTTTGTATCCTTTGCAAGGAGGGAACACAACGGCTTTGCAATTTTTGAAAAATCTTTAATGAATCTTCTGTAAAAACCTACATGTCCTAAAAAACTGTGAATGTCTTTTACTGAAGATGGAGTAGACATCTTCTCAATTGCTTCGACCTTTGCCCTGTCCTTCAATACTCTTGTTAGATACAACATGTCCTAGCACTACACCGGATTGTACCATAAAATGGCACTTCTCCCAGTTTAGGACTAGGTTAACCTTTTTACAGCGGGCTAAGACAAGAGATAGATTCAATAAGCATTGATCAAAAGAATCGCCGTACACACTAAAATCATCCATAAAAATCTCCATTATGTTTTCAATAAAATTGGAAAATATGGCCATCATGCACCGCTGAAAAGTAGCGGGAGCGTTACAAAGACCAAACGGCATAAGGCGATAAGCATATGTTCCATAAGTACATGTGAAAGTGGTCTTCTCTTGGTCGGGAGGATAGATGGGAATCTGGAAAAATCCGGAATACCCATCCAAGTAACAGAAATAGGAATGTTTGGCAAGACGTTCAAGCATCAAATCAATAAAAGGCAATGGGAAATGATCTTTGCGGGTTGCTTTGTTCAAACGCCTATAGTCAATACACATACGCCAGCCGGTAACCATGCATGTTTGTATTAACTCATCATTGTCTCCTTTGATAACAATTGCACCCCCCTTTTTAGGTACCACGTGAATGACACTAACCCAGGGGCTGTCACTTATTGGATAGATGATTCCAGCGTCAATTAACTTGAAAATTTCTTTCTTTACCACCTCAAGCATATTTTGATTTAAACGTCTAGGTGGTTCAACAGTTGGTTTAACATCATCTTCCATATTTATTCTATGCATACAAATTGAAGGATGAATGGATTTTAAATCTTCTATGGAATAACCAATGACATCTTTGTACAAACGTAATTCAGCAAGCAATTTATTTTCCTGATCATTGGTTAATTCATTATTTATTATGACAGGAGATGTAGAATTTGGGTCAAGAAATGCATACCTTAGCCCAGGTGGAAGGGCTTTTAGTTCTACCTTTTTTCCTATTGTACTTTCATCAACTTTATCTTCAACAAGTGGAGCATCTTCATTATAGTTGCTGCTTTAGAAATAGAAAGTGCTCCAGAAATTTTAGAATTATTGAATTCAATTGTATCACCATCATAGAGATTAACCATAAGATCACCATCGTCTTCATTATCATTTTCAATAGGATCAACAATATCAAGCAAGCATATTTCTTCAACACGTGTGGGTGCTTTCATAGCTTCATAAATAGAGAATTCCATAGCTTCTTCACCAACACGTAAAGTGAGCTTCCCTTACCAAACATCAAAAAGACATCCGGTAGTCCTCAAAAATGGCCTCCCAAAAAGAACAGGGTTGGAAGGAACTTCCGCCATGTCAAGAATAATGAAATCACAAGGTATATAGAATTTCCCAATTTGTACAAGTACATCTTCCACCATACCTTTTGGATATTTAATAGAGTGATCAGCTAATTCAATAGTCATCCTTGTGGGCTTCAAAACCCCAAGATCTAATTCTTACCATAAGGTAAATGGAATGAGGCTAATACTCGCACCAAGATCTACTAAACCTTTGTCAAAAGTGGTGTTATTAATCTTGCAAGGCAGTGTGAATGCTCCCAGATCATCAAGCTTTTGAGGGAGACAATTTTGAATAATAGAACTTACTCATTCAGAAAGCATTACAGTTTCTACTTGATCAACCTTTCTTCTTTTAGTCAGAATGTCCTTTTGGAATTTAGCGTAAGAAGGCATCTTAGCAATAACTTCAGCAAAAGGAACGTTTGCATGCAATTTGTTGATTATGTCCACAAATTTCCTGAATTTCTGGTCTTCCTTCTTATTGGCTAATCTTTGAGGAAAAGGTGCAGTGGCTTTGAAAGAAGGTGGTATTTCAGCTTTACCTTTTTCCTCGCTGCGATTTGGAGTGTTGGACTCTTCTTCAACAGCTTGCTTCATGTTCTTCTCCTCAGATGGAGAAGGTCTTTCAATCTCATCTCTACTTCTTAGGATAATTGCATGAGCCTGCTGCCTTGGATTTACTTCCGGATGGCTTGGAAGAGAACTGGATTGTGGAGTCCTTTTTTGATTTAAAGCTTGTTGTGCTATTTGATTTTCCAACATCTTGGTGTGAGTGGAAATTCCAGCCACTTTTGCAGAAAGTTGCGCAATAGCATCTTTTAAAAGCTTTTCATTTCCTCGGAGTTCCTCATTCTGTTGCATCTGTGTTGATATGAATTTCTCCATCATAGCTTCCAAAGAAGAACCTTGGGGTTGTTGTGGCTGTTGAAAACCCCTATTATTGAAACCCGACGGATTTCCTTGACGGATTACATGTTGTTGTTGTTGCTGCCCTTGCTAGAAATTTTGAGTGTTGCTTGCATTTTGGTAAGAGAAATTAGGATGATGTCTCCATCCCGGGTTGTATTGGTTGGAATAGGGATTGTATTTCTTATTCCCTTGCATCCCAATTGCATTAACCTGTTCAAAATTTCCTTCAATAGCATTAGGGGCAAAACAAGAAGAAGAAGTATGTCCTACATTACCACAAGCTTCACACGTTGCTTCAGCAGATTGAATTGGCAAAGTGGTCATCTTCTCAAATTTCTGTGTAAGCACATCTAGCTTCACAACAATCAGATCAACGACATCAATAGTATACTTTCCTCCTTGCTTTCCGGCTGAAGAGCTTGTTGTAGATGTTGATTTAGCTCCTCTATCTCCTCCCCATTGGCAGTGATTAAGTGATATATCTTCAATGATATCATAAGCCACTCTATAAGATTTGTTCATTAGTACACCTCCAGCTGCGGCATCTAGAGTCAACCGACTATTGTAAAACAGTCCATTGTAGAAAGTTTGCAGCAGGAGCCAGTTTGTCAAACAATGGTGCAGGAAAAGGTGTTGAAGATCCTTGAACCATTCCCATGTATCATATAAGGTTTCTCCTTCACTTTGGGAGAAATTTGTGAGCTGGTTCCTCAAGTGAGCTGTCTTGCTTGGCGGAAAGTACTTTGCAAGGAAAGCATTAAGGAGTTGGTCCAAACTTCTAATAGACTTCTTGGGAAGAGACAAAAGCCACGCCTTGGCTCTATCTCTTAGAGTGAAGGGAAATAACATAAGTCTAATTCCATCAGCAGACACTCCATTAATCTTAAAAGTATTCAGATATTCTAGAAATTCTGCAATATGAAGACTTGGGTCTTCATTGGCTGTACCCCCAAAATGATTTTGCTGAATCATTTGCATCATAGAAGGGGCAATTGAAAAGTTATTTGCTTCCACAATAGGCAAGTCTATGGATCCACATATGTTTGTGGCAACCGGCATCGTGAAGTCTTTTAGAGGACGATCGTCCTCCATGGCTGAAATGCTTGGTGTAGCTACTACAGAAGATGAAGAAGACGGTGGTGGTGATGATGGCGGTGGTGATGGTGAAGTACCTCCAAATAGTGGTTGTTCCACTCTTCTTGTTCTCCTCAAACTTGAAAGAGTTCGATCTATTTCAAGGTCTAACAAAGCGGATGTTTGGAGACCTCGTTGTGAACGACGCATACAACCTGAAAAATAACAAGAGAAATTAAGACCTCGTTGGGCACTGTAACAATAGTATAGCACTCAAATCTTGTTCAAACATCAAAATTGCTCTCAAGTTGATATTCTATTGACTCTTTGTCAAAATTTCATGTATTCTTCTTCATTTCACTCTGTTCTCACCTGCACATATCAAAACTATACAAAAACTATCAAATACGAGTGTGTGTGTGTGTGCTTTCTTGAAAAAATGTAAAAACAGAGCAAAAGTATCAAAAATGTAGATTGGGTCAAAAATTCCCAAACCTAGGTGGGTTGCCTCCCACAAGCGTTGAGTTTCTTGCCTTCAGCTAGGCTTCTTGGTGATTCTTCATTCATTCATCAGTTTGGCATTCTCATGTGTCCATTCTTGCAAAACATGTGTTGGTTGTTTACACAAACGAGTTTCAATCCAAGTAAAGGATAGTTTACTCAACTTAACCAAACTCCGCAAGTATACGGAGGTAGTATAGTCAAGGTCGAACACAAGGAGCTTAGCTAACTTAATTGAAACCAACGGTACCAAAGTTCAACAATCTAGACCGATTTTTAAGGGTAGAAAAGATTTGTTCTAAAAGCATAAAAATTAGATTTTAACTACAGGAATTTTAGATTTTAATTAGCAAGCAAGGATCACTAGGAAAGTTCGATTTCAGAAAGTTAAGGGATCTTGGACATTAGGATTTCACTCACATACCATAGCAATCAAGAGAACAAAATAATTTAAACATACATAAGATCATGTTTCAAGGAAAAGTTGTGTTACATTTCACCTCCCGGTGTAAATGCAACGGTCATAACTCAAAACAACACTCTCGTGCATGAATTTTGTTTATGATCACAAACAGTTCATCAACTCATTCTTCTCTACTCTCATAGAAGAAGAAGAGTTACCAAGAAAAGCACCTCCATACATTCCTACTTGTCTTCTCAAACTAAGCAAGAAGGCAGAAAATATGCATATTCGGTGGCCAACAATACATGCAAGAAAAAGAGTAAACCGGCACTCTCATGGTAAAGAAACGAGAACAAATGCATTTAGTACGAAATTACTTGTTCATTACATGCTATGACATGGGAGTTACTCTCCCATGCCCAAGAAAAAGGAGCCTACTCGTCCATAACAATGTATAATAGATTTGCTACAGAATTTTCAGTGCTAGACATGGTTTAGAGAAGAAAAGACAAGGAGAACTAAAGATGTAACCAAAAGAAGTAAGAATTCCGACTTTAGGATGAAATTCCCCTCCTTTAGCTGCTCCAAGTCGGACGAACTCCTCTCTCAAGAAGTTGCTCGGAATTGGGGACGCTTGGCTGCACCTTGAAGAAGACAATGGAGAAGTGGAGAAGAAGAAGTAGTCTCTTTATGCGAGAAACCACCTTAGATTCCTCCAAAATTGCCTTCCTCTGCTCTCCTCTGGCTCTGGGACAAGAGAAACTCTCCAAATGACCGAACGTAACTGTCCCTTTTCTTCCCTCTTTGTTTTAAAATCGTATTCTAAAATTTTGAATTTCTAAAACTGCCAGGTACACGCCGTGCATTTTGGGTGCACGCCGTGCATTTTGGGTGCACGCCGTGCATTTTGGGTGCACGCCATGCACCTGTGGTCCAATTTGCAGCTGGTTGATCCGTGCACGGCGTGTGCTGAGGGATTGCACGCCGTGCGACTTTCCAGAACTTTTCTTCATCAGTTTGCGCTCCAGATGCACGTCGTGCATCTGTGTGCACGCCGTGCGTTCACCCTTATGTACATTTCTGGAATCTCGCACGCCGTGCATTATCATCGTGCACGCCGTGCATTCTCTTGTCTGAATAGACCGCTTTTTCTCTGGAAAGTTGCATGCCATGCATTTCGATTTGCACGTCGTGCACTTTGCTGTTTCAGCGAACCAATCTTTTTCTGGAATGGTGCACGCCGTGCGTCTGAGTTGCACGTCGTGCATTCTTCTATTTCAGTAGAAAATACATATGAATTCAGTTCTTTTTGTGGCAAATCTGCAATACAAGTTATGGGATAAGTAGAATGATAAAAAGATGGCAAAACTAATATGAAAGAGACTGAATTATATTGGAAAGAATCAAATTTGTGTGTGATAACATGTGAAAAGATGATGTATAATTCACACAACAACATGCATCCTTCCTTTGCACTCAATATGTTTTCCTCATCCCTTTGATCACAATAATCATCATTAACTTCTTCACCTTGATTTCCTTCTCTCAAATGCCCATTTGGACTTGTGAAGTGACCATGTCCAATATCCCTATGTCGGACTCACCGGGTTGGGGTCTTGTACATGTTGATGTTGATCTTCATGTCCATGAATGAGACTATCATGGTGCCACTGCGTACATGAATTTCGGCATCAGCTGTAGATAAGAACGACCTCCCCAAGATGATGGGAATCTTCCTATCCTCCGGCTCCATATCAAGTACAATGAAATCCACCGGGAATACTACACCTTTTTCTTTGTCGATCATCACCAAGACATCATCCACTCTACCCCTGGGAACTTTTATGGATCTATCTGCCAACTGGAGAGTGCAATGTGCCAACTTCAACTTGCCTAAGCCCAGCTCAACATAGACATGATATGGCATCAAATTCACACTAGATCCTAAATCAAGTAAGGACATGTCTATGCGATGTACCCCTATGTAACTAGGTATGAGTGGGGCTCCTGGGTCCTTTCTCTTCATGGGAAGTGAGTGTTGTATGATGGAGCTCACTTGTTCATTCAATCTCACCTTCTTTGGAATCCTCCCCATTGACCTTCTTTTCACAGTGCATAGGTTCTTGAGGAACTTGGCATATGATGGGATTTGTGTGATAGCATCCAATAGTGGAATGTTGACCTTTACTTGGTGAAACACCTCAAGAATATCAACATTGTGCTTTTGCCTCCTTTTTAATTCCGGTGGCTCATCTAGTGCTTCTACAATTGGAGGATCACTAGTTTTTACCTCACTTACATGAACATGAGGCGGAACGCTAGGGATGGTAGGACATGCAAAAGGGATATGTGGTGGATCACATGGAATCCCAAACTCAACATGCGGTATCACAACATCATCTTCAGCAATATCAATCATAGTATCACCACTTGGCTGCCTTTGCTTTGCTTTATCAACCTTTCTTTGACTTGCGGGCTGCTCAAGAGTTTTCCCACTCCTTAGAACTATCACGGCACTACCTTGCTCATGGTGGAGAGGGGGAGCATGTTGTGGCTGTGGAGGAGGTGGAGGTGACACTTGGGGTTGAAATTGAGGTGGAGAAGGGAATTGAGGGGGATGAGATAATTGGGGTTGGAAAGTGAAGTTTTGGGAGATTTGAGTTAAGGGAGGTGGTGGAGGGGTGTAAGGCTGGGAATAGCCTTGGAATGAGTGAATGGGGTGTACTTTCATGGGGGGTGGACTATAGAAAATTTGAGAAGAGGGCATGGGTCCACTTGCTTCATGGTGGCTCACGATGGGTCTTGAAGACAATTTCTCTTCTTGAAGAGCAATTATGGAAGATAGTTGCTCTATTCTCTCTTCTAACCTTGCAACATCTCTTTGAACATCATCAAACACTCTCAATCTAGAAAGAACCTCTTCCTCAAACCTTGAGCTATATGTGGGACTTTGTGGTTCTTGGTAGCTATAGGAGTGAGGTATCTTCTTTTCTTCCCCATAGAACCCAATAGAATTGACCGGGTGGCAAGGAGAATTTGTCACCTGGTTCTTCATGAGGCTCACCATGTCACTAAGAATCTTCATCACTTGTGGGCTTGAGTCATCATGAGTAGGGGGTGTCACACCAAAGGTATACCCTCTTTCATTCATCATGCTAGAAGCTCGAATTCTTGATCCTTCAGCCAACTGCTCAAACAAAGGCCATATCTCCTCAGGTGGCCTAGCCATGAAAACTCCTCCACAAGAAGAGTCCACTGTGTCTTGGTCCTTTAGAGATAAACCAGAGTAGAATGATTGAACTAGCTGCCATAAAGGGATCTCATGGTGCAGGCACTCTCTCAAAAGCTTCTTAAATATTTCCCATGCATTATGAAATTGCTCATTGCCCATTTGGCTAAAACTTGTCACAGAACGCCGCATTTGTGTCAACCTTGCTATAGAGTAGAACTATCTCAAGAAAGCATTCTTCATTGTTTCCAACTCATGATGTCCTTTCTTGAGTCATACCAGTCTTTAGCTCTATCTTTGAGGGAGAAAGAGAACAAGGTCAACCGAATTGTATCATCACTAGCCGTCAACGTCCTAAAGGTGGAGCATACTTCAAGAAAGGAGTCCAAGTGCTTGTAGGGGTTCTCTCTGAGTCGTAGAAGATGGGTAGGAGACCAAGAAGACCTGGAGGAATAGAGAATTGCTCCCCTGGCATTTGATCAACCCTGCTAGCAATTGGCGATTTGTAGTTGCTAGGCATGAAGTAATCTTGAAGCGGCTTGTGAGGTGCACTTTGGTCTTCCATCTTGTTTCCTCCTGAATGGCTTGTCACATGCACAAAGCACAACCAAACAAAAGAGAACAAGTTAGCAAACCAATATACACAAAGAATGAAAAGAAAAATGAATAAAGAATAGCAATGATGAGGGCAGTAGGAAAAGTCAAAGCAAACTAACTAGCTAGGCCAAACGCCTCAAATCCTCGACAACGACGCCAGAAATCTTGCTGCAACTCCGCTAGAGGTGCAACACACTAGTCGATTTGACCCGACTAGATGCGCCCCACGAGGTCGGAACACACGGGATGGGATTATGCTTTCGAAATTTATAAACCTAAACTAGCTACCTACATCTACTAAAATACTACACCCGCAAGCGCACGGGGTCGTGTCGTAGTATAGGAAGGTGGCAAGTAAAGGGTCGATCCATAGGGAAAAGAGGGGGCACTAGAGCTAGGTTAGTTTACCTAGGTTCCTACTGCGGAGACTAGGGATAAGGGTTTAAAGGTTGATTTGATTGTTAACTAAGGATGAATAAGAAATCAATTAAAGGCGAGAATGAAATCTATGTTAACCCTAGACTAGATTAAGGCTAAGAAGGCAAGAAAGGGTTAAGCTAGGTATGAAAAGGCAAATTACACTAGGACAAGCAAGAAAGAAGCAAAAGAGCAATTAAAGAGCTACACTAGGCATGAATAAGATAAGAGCAAAGCAAGAGGCTAACTAAGCAAGGATAGAACTAATTAAGCTAGGCAAGCACAAAACTAGGGTTTCAAGCAGTAAAGAGATGTGTGGGCTGTTTAGGGGTATGAACTTATCACTTAAGTTGGAGGGGTGACATATGAGCATTATGATTCCATTTAGATTATCCAAACCAAACAACAAGTTAGAGTCTAATGAATTAACCTAAGCTACTAACTGGCCATGGATATGCTAGGTTGTGCATAGGGGAACTAGTCCCTAACACCCCCTACTACCCTTACGAGGCTCAATTGGGTTAGGGATTAGGTCCATTTCAATTAGAGTCTAATCAAGTCTAGGTTTCTAGATTAGACATTCCTAGGGTAATTAGGGGCCGAGGGTAGTAATGGGGAAGTGAGATTAGGGTTTTGGACCCCAATTCCCCCACATTCTAGCCTTGAGAAGGCTCCATGCTAATTGCACCAGAATTACCTAATCTAGCTACTTAGATCTCTCACTTAGGTTTAGGGAGATTGATTAGGATGTAGGAAGATGGGAGGAAACCTAGGGATCCAAGAATTGGACTTAGGGGCAAATCCCAAAATTCACACATATAAGCAATTTGCCTAAATTCCTAGGTGATTTCACACACAAACCAACAAGTAATCCATGGAGAATGAGATAGAAATAGAATATAATCATTAACAAATGAAATTACAAAGTTTACATGTCATTTCCCCCCAACATGGTATCAAAGTAACATATTTTCCCCCAAACAGCCCACCCAAGGGGCCTAGCTACTCATTGACATGGAAAATACAAAATGAAAGGAGATAGAGGAAGAAGTAGCCATGGAGCTCAGTGTAGATGAGGAATCTCCTCCCTCCAACAGCTGTAAGGATGTCCTCCTTCTTCTCCTTGGATGGAATGGAGTGGGATGATGGTGGGAAGTGGATGGAAGGCTTATATATGGGGGGTTATGTGGTGGAAATGGTGAAATGGAGTGGATTTGAGGTGGAGGTGAAGTGGAATGGAGTGGGTGGTGATTTGGGAGTGAAAATGGGAGTAGAAGGTAGCCAACCCCTGACCCCCAGCCTCCACTAGGGCTTATATAGGGATCTAGGTGGTCTAGGGTTAAGTTAGGGGTAAAATGGGGAAAACAGTGAAAAACTGGGTGGATTCTATGAGTAGCACGACTGTGGTGGGGTACCACAGCCGTGGTGGGTAGGGTAGGCCACGGCCGTAGTGTATGGGCATGGTCGTGGGAATTAAAATGGCAAAGTTACAGGGTTTTGGTCTGAATGGCCACGACCGTGGTTTGTCACCACGGCCGTGGTGGAGGTGGTGTGCCACGGCCGTGGTGTCTGGCACGGCCGTGGTGGGCTTGGTGGAGGTGGTCATGGTGCTGGTGCATGACCGTTTTGCTCTGTTGTGCCACGGATGTTTTGCAGAGCACGGCCGTGGTGTCTACCCATTGGATGGTCGTGCTGCTCTGCACGGCTGTGGTGCTCTCTACTTCACTTGGATGTTGAACCTATTGATTTCTAAGTAACCTAGCACAGCCGTTCTGTGGTACCACGGCCGTGCTGGGTCCTGGATCATCACTTTAACTTGGATCTTTGGTTTTTCTTGGAATTCTTTGCTTCAATTGATCTTTGGCCACTAGGGGTAGGTCGATGGAGCATCGGACTTCACTTTGGGCCTCTCCAAGTACAGAGGAACCCTAGGATCACCCCTTCTCTCTCTCTTCCATCAAGCATGGTCCAAATGCTTAAAAAACATGCAAATAATGTCCATAAGTGCATTTTATACAAATAAGCATATTAGGGGGAATGACATGCAATCTAATAGGTATAGATGTGATTGAAGAGCAAAAAGACACAAGATTAAGCCCTAAAATAGGGCTGAATTAGGCATGTGCATACTATGTGATGTGATTTATGCACATGATTATCAAATATGCCGCAGTGGACATCGATACCATTCCTGAGGTATTATATATAGTCTCATTAGATAATATGAAATATATCACTCTTATTTATATATTATTAATTATATATATACATCATTCTCTTTGCAGGTGTTTAAAACTGACCACAATACAGGAAAGGCCTTACCAGATGTACATGCTCCCTATATGACGGAAGAATTAAATGATGTAAGAGAAGAATGGGCAATAGCCATACAAGTAGTGGGGGTTTTAACATATAATTGGGATGTTGATAGCGAATAATGACTAAGGAATGATATTTTGTAAATGAATTTCTGAATTAGAATATGTGTGAATATTTCTACATGTCTGAATGTTTCTACATGTGTCTGAGTGAAAATGAATGAAACTGTTGGTTGCTATATGAATGTTTCTACATGTGTGAATGTGAAAATGAATGGAACTACATATTTCTACATGAATGTTTCTACATGTGTGAAAATCGAATGGAACTGTAGGTTGCTAAATGTGTGAACATTTATGTTGTTAATTTTGCAGGTTTGTGGCCTGTTGTTGGCTGATATCAATGGATGTCGTAAAACCTGCAGTTCATAACTGAACTACAGGTTTCTCATCCTGTGACCAGCCACAGCAGGTCTGCAGACTGATAGAAAATATTGCGTCGGTTATTTGAATAACACCGACGACAAATGGTTACAGTATCGGTTGCCCTACTAGTAACCGACGTCAATTATCCTAATGAGGTCAGACACCACGGCCGTGCTGGCCAGCACGGTCATGGCAGCAGGCCAGACATCACAGCCGTGTTGGCCAGCACAGCCGTGGTAGCAGGTGAGATGGCGTCGGTTATCACTAATAAACAGACGCTGATAGTTCCCCAGATGGCGCCCTTTCTGTGGCGCGAAGGTATATGGCCTCAGTTTCAAAGCTAATAACCGACGCCTATACCCCCTGCTGGCGTGTTTTCGGTGGCGCGCGAAGGGTTGTGGCATCGGTTTGAGAACCGACGTGTAACAGTTGGGCTTTTAGCGGCGCCCACATAGGTGTCGCTTAAAAACTGACACTAAAGGCCTTAAATAACCAACACTAAAGGTCGATTATGTACTAGTGCGCCCCGTCTGCTAACTTTGGTCATGATACTTGGGGATGGCCGATGGAGCAGTCCGGTGTTCTTACATCCAGGTCTGCTTACAGGTGGCTCTGACTACATAAGGAATGCTCCATTCCTGGTAGATGCAAAGATATTTGGGCCTCGTCTCTTCCAGCCAAAGTGAAGGTCTTTCTTTGGTACTTCAACACAAAGCTCTCCTCACCAATGCAGAGAAGCACCGCCGACACATAGATATCAGTACTATATGCCCCTGTTGCAACAATGCACATGAGACCATCATTCACACCCTACGCGATTGTAGTTACAGTAAACCAGTCTGGACCCTTTTGAATATGGGCGATGATTTCTTCACACTCAATGAAAATGACTGGATCTCCAATGTCTGTAAGGTGCCACCCACTTTCAACGCAGCACCACCTACCCTCCAAGTCACTTATTGGTTCTTATGGCAGTGTAGAAATGAACAAGTTCACAAAGGCATTCTAAAATCTCCGTCAGTAAAATATGAGTTCATCTCTACCTGGACGTGATCGATACAGGTTAATTGCAAGCTTCTCTGCAAATCCTTTGCCACTCCTAGTACAATCTCCTTCAACATGGAGTGTGTACCAATCTTCAACCACTATGCTTTCATTGATGCATCCTTTGCTACCCCAACAGTGGACAATGGGATTGGTTTCCATGTCGTCGACTACCAGGGAACCTGCTGTTATGGAGAGGGCATCCACTATCGAAGTACCTGTGCCCTTGAGGCAGAAAATCCAAGTGATCGTCCACGGCCTAGAGGTCTTTAGCTCGCATAACTGGAGGAACTTCCTCCTTCTTTCTGACTCTAAGCAAGCGGTCAGCCTGGCCAACTCCCCCAATGGCGGTACTGGCAAGCTCCAGCCTTACAGTGCAAAAATCAAGCATCTGTTGAGAAAGTGCAATGTTGCATGGATAATATATATCCCAAGGAACCTCAATAGCATTTCCGACACTCTGGCAAAACAAGCTCATCTTTCGGCTCATAACTTTAGCTTTTCAATTAATGCCCCTTCATGGCTCAATTTGTGTTGTAATGTAGACTTGGAGTCTCTTTTATCCTACACTAGAGAGCGGGCTCAATAAATTATCTCCATGGGTTGCAAAAAAAAAAAGAAATGAGTAAAGTTCGAACGAGATACACAAGTACCAACAATAGAGGATTTTTTGAAGTTTATATATAAGCCCAACAAGTGTGAGATAGCCAACAAGAAGTGGCTCAAGTGGTCAAGCACGATGTCCCTAAAAAAAGGGACCTGGGTTCGAATCCTAGTTGCCGCTTTGATTTACCACCCTCCCAGGCGTTCGTCCTCCACCATGGGTGTGGGATAGGGGGGAGAAATCTTTCTCTCTTAATCCCAACAAGTGTGAGATAATATCAAGGATTTTGTTAACCAAAAATTTATCACTGGGCTTAAGGAAAGTGTATCATCGACAGATTATATAATATTGTCCTTCTAAAATCATGGTGTGGATAATATAAAGAAGTTCACTACAAATAGTAATTTTGAATATGTATGCCATGATAGAGGTGACAAGAATGAAAAATGGTAGTGGAGAGAGGATCAATATCTAATGGCTGGTGTTACAGAAAGGCAACGAGCCATTTATCATTGTTGAGAAATGTGTCAAGTTGATACAACTTTTAATTTAATGAATTCACTGCACTAGGAAATCATAACAATGCAAGCAATCAAAGATAATTTCCATCTGATATTATCAAAGAATTTCTCTTAATCAAACTTAAGTGTAAGTAAAGATGTGCCAAGAGATCGACATGAGTGTATAGTTTCATTGGCAAGTATATAGACATCCTGAATACATCAACTTGCTATGAAGACTAATGAGGTTTGAGTGTAGTACTAAGAGCCCTGGCAATGGTTAGAGTGATACAATTATCAGGATGACAGATGGAAAGTGCTCAAGACCGGTGGGGTTATCTAATTTCTTGATCAAGGTGATATGGGTCTAATTAAGGAGCTCAGTCTTCAGTGTGGTTTGATCATGATAATGTATGTAATAGTAGAGATTAAGAATGAAGTTTTGGTTTTGTTCCAACATTTATGATAGAAGGAGAGGCTAAAGCCATCACTGCCAATAGACTTATCAACACCAACATGAAAAATGGCCGTGAACCTCATTTTCAAATAAAGGGATGATGAGTTTGTTTGAATTTTTGACTTTCTTGGGTCATATGGGATTCAATCAAGGTTAAAGGAATTTGAACATGTCTTATTGTGGTTAAAAAGTTTTTGAAAGTAATGAGTACATGGGTGATGATGATATGTCTATTGGTGGTCATCATTGTCAATAAAAAGGTTGTGAATAATGGAGTTCTCTGTCTACAATTACAAAGTTTTTGGAAGAATTTAGTGTTTCTATCATCTTCAAAAATTCAGTATACTTTTTCCTCTACTTTCAACGAATCACTTGATTGCATGGAACAGATTTAATCTCCATTTTTTCTATTAAACTTCAAAAGAATAGAGTATTAATATGAAATTGGAGTAATTCATGTTCAAGAGAACTAATTTTCTCGTGTGAATATTATCAAAGCTCAAATGTAGTCTTATTCGAAGGAATAGGTGCAGCTCTAATGGTTTTGAGGTTTTGCTAAAAAAATCTTCCATTGGTCTGGAGCGGTTACAGACGTATCGAGCTCTCTGCAGTGATGAATACCACCGGGTCATATGATAGGAGAATACTCCACTGATAATCAGGGCGTAAGGTCTTTGGTCAAATAAGCTATAACAGGCTGCTGCATTAGACCAAGAAACTAGGGTGCTTAGCTAGCATCCGAAGTTCAACGAATGTTGTGCCGCCAAGCATTGTTCCAGGCTACATGCTTGGCTGTTCTCTGTCCCTTTTTTGCCACCTGACCCGAATAAATCCCTGATTAGCATGAGCAAGCTGGCTGGTGGGCCTCTAGTCATAGGATTTCAGGATGCCTACTTGGGCATCAAGTAGCGACGGGCAACTTAGAAAGGAACGATCCAAAGCAGCGATGCCGCTTAAGGTAATGTCACTATCCGATCAGAAAAGAATTAGGGAGCAATTCTCTTACCCAATTAACCATTCACTTGATAAATAGGTAATCGCACTATTCGATCCCATACTTGATCAAACTGGTGATCCCATACTGCAAATGTGATATCACCTCCCATTTTGTTTCATGTGGGCGAGAAACATGTTTTTCTTCATTCACTAATATATTACAACCGTAAAGGGAATCTGAATATATTTATCAACTGGGTTTAATACGAAAAGCTCCGTCTGACACAAGAACCCGGTATACTGCTAGTTGCATCATGCAATCATTAATCAATCGCCGTCCAAATTTCCCACTCATTCAGTTCATCATCCGCCAAAGAAATCATGAGCTCAGCAGCATCCACATTATGGTTTCCATGTGACAAGTGACCCTATTAATAAATGGCCGTCGAAATCACCCACTCATTCAGACACAGACATATATCGCTAGATCGCAACAGGAGAAAAAGAGATGCGATTCTCCGAGAAGAAGATATTGCAACTGTAGCATAGCCGACCTGGTTCGCGCCTCCTTGCTACATGTAGCTCCCCCAAGTCCGAAATCCAGCATTGCCAAAATTTTTCTCCTATAAACTATGAAAATCGATTATCAAAACCATGTACATTATCCCATATACCACACCACAGACTTAAGATTAAATTGTGTAGGACCCATGGTGGCATAGTATTGCCCCATTAACCATCTCACGAACCATAAAAATATCCCTTCTACCATTATGCACATATCCACACACAAAGCTTTAGAGCTTCTCGGATCATGAAGATATAACCTACAAAAAAAAACAATTTAGACCTATAAATCACTAATTTGAACTAGACAAAAATGATGACATAATTAGAAATAGATACTAGGACGAGAGTGACATAGAAATGGGGACACACATACTCCGCCAAGCAAGCTTACACCTTCTACACATTCAGGAAACATGTATTCTCATATAGATATATATGGCATATCTAATGTCCTGCTAAGGTACATATCTTTCTATGATTCCTTTGACATGAAAAAAATCATATGGATGTGAATCACAGAAAGAGAGAATTTCAGAGTTTTTCTATTTGCCTCATGTGTCGTTTACAAGAAGAAACCAATCAACATTTCTTCTTCGCATGTCAGATGACCAGCTTCATATGGACAGACTTCACTAATTTCACCACCATACGGACTAGCCTTAGACACAATATCAAAAATAATTTCTCACGAGACATTCGTTATCCGAGAGGAGCACAAAATAGTAAATATATTTCTGCTATGATAATTTGGACAATATGGATTGAGAGAAACAACAAATTTCATGACAACAAATACATGATTCATGAACAATTGATTAGTTTGACACAAACACCATATAATGATTATCTTCTTTACAGATGATGAAGGTATACTTGGATGGCTTCTTGCCATCAAAACTACACCTAAGGTTGCTAGTATTAGTGATGGACAACATATCGTTGCTATGAAACAAATCTTGAATGAAACTGACGAGAACTTGATGTCTAGGTGCTTTTATCACATCATCGTGGGGCATATCCTAAAGGGAATCCCACCCTGCTACAGACTTGTTTATTTTACTATGCTTAAACTATATGTTGCGATGTCGGTGTGACAACTCAGGTGATCACATACAATGCCATAGCTATCATATTTATATACTTTTTACCCCTGTGCGCTCGCGAATGAGGTTATATATATGCATGTATATCGGATACAATTAAAAAAAATTAATAGCACATATTCAACCAATATTTATCTGGTTCAAAACTAAGAAACAATTTTGTCCGTGGGATGATGCTACACTCTAAATAACCCTTAATTATAACATATATAAGCTCTCGTGGAGAGCTTGTTTGTTGAAGTAGTTAGATTCAGGTCCCTCTCTCGAGACTGCCTAAAGGTAAGAAACTGCCAAGTGTTGGATGGAAGAAACATATATGGGCTATTTAGGGTTAACATAATTAAATTGGGCAGTCTTGGATGTCGCGTAGGTATTCCTGCTAGTGTACACTTATATATTCGTCAATAAGCTAGTAGAGAGCACCTTAAAAACACATATTTTGAATTAATCTAATACGTGACTACGAGATATATATGTGTAATTGTTTTAGATCGATCGAGTCTGACTTACTACAAACATATATATTAATTCTATACTTAAATTACTTTCAGATATAACAAGCTAAACCTGCCAAGCAAACATAATAGCTACTGAGAATTAAAAAAATAAAAATAATACAAGTTGTTCAAAGAAAATACTGTAGAACTTCTTTTGATAAGTAGGCTAGAACCAAAAACGTACACACACAAAATTTTAAAAATCTGTTCTAAAAAATAAATAAATAATTCTGACCAACCAACCAGATGGCAACAACTATTATATTCTCAAGATACAAAATAGAAAAAACATTTAAACAAATTGTGTCAAACAAACACGATAGTGGTTGGTAACTAAGAAATACAAAAAAATGTAAGTTGTTCTAAGCAAACACGGTCGAAAAAAATAACAAACATATAAGTTAGTATGAAAACACACAAATACACCAGATACACTCCTTTTATAAGGTAGCTAGATGAGGTATCAGAGTGAAAATTTCTACATTGTTGGAGTCGAGGTTTACGAGCATTTCATGTGACTTATACAAATGGGCTTCCTACAATGGGATTGTTGATGGGTCTAAAAGGGCATTCAAGTATAAAACAAACATAGAATAGACAAGCCTATATATAACCGAGAAGTCCATACAAGAATCACTGATAAAGATCATATAATTTCAAAAATGACTTCAAAAATCTAGAATTATAATTTGAACTACTCAGGATTCATTGATGTCCCTGTCAGATGGTTCTCCTTCATTGTAATTGCAAGTTCTGGTTATCCAATCACAATACACTTAGTGCAAGAAAATATAATTAGATTGCCTGACAAGTGAAGTACGTTAAGATTATCACAACAGAAACTAGAATGACTTTGTTGTATTACACCAAAGTTCCAATGAAAGATGTTACAAGCATCAACTTACCCATTGTGATAGCCATGGACTTGTATTTAGCCACAATGATGGACATTAACATTATCAGCTGCTCTTTGCAACACTATGAGGCACAATTTCATCCTAACACTGTAAAACAAAATCTTCTACTTACATGCAAATTGACCCAATTTCCAATAGGGTAAGTATATTCATTCAATATGATGCAAATTTTTTTCTTAGTTTATGTAAATCCTTCTAATAAGGATAATTGTACAGCAGTGATAGAGTGTTTAGACTCACAAGTCATGATGCAATAGAATCACAAATGTTTCAAAGAGATATCCAACATCTTCTTAATAAGAAGAAGGTCTAATAGGAGGGAGTCTATATGAATTTGAATACTTTTCATGAAATTTTTACAGACATGAGTAGTTGTAGGCTTATAGTTGAAATGTTCTCCTTCTCAATTGACTTCGATTATTAGAGTGACACTACACTTGTATTATATTTCTATATAATCAGCAGATTGTTTTGGTTTCTCCACATTCATAGAATACATTTTTATTCTAAGATATGATTTATTCTGCATATAATGTAAGAATTTCAAACTATTTTCTATAGAACATAAATATATATACTTATCAACAATGATGTTGTAGAAATATCCTTAAACAAGACAATAACTGATAGTACTAAGCTGGGCTTTAGATGCTTGCTTTAAGCCAGTGAAATTTTTGAGTAGATTACATAGATTACCATAATGGTAGTTTTAATAATTATAAGAAGTTACTCCATATAAGCTTCAAATTCTAGATTAGCATCAACTAACACATATACATATGAGTCCCTATTGAATTGTAAGCCATAGACGAGCCAAATACCAATACACTCTTTATAATTTCATACTCATTAACATGAGTAAATGTTTCACAATATCAACCTAATTGTGTGTACGCACATTAACCAATAACCCACCTATAAGTCTCTCAAGAGACCCTTCAATTATGGAAAGAAATTGATAACCATACCAAAACCATATGTGGATATCTGATTGAACACCATTGCGCTAGTTTTATTCTTTCATAGAGCCTAAAACTCGACACTTGTTGCCTTCTTGCAACCTAGATGTTTCATGGAAGGTTTCATTCATTCATGGAGCCTAAAACTTGACATTCATTGCCTTCTTCCAACTAAGATGCTTGGTGGAAGGTTTTACTATCTTGGGAACCCATAGATGATATTAAATAGTTTTTAATACTTGGATTCATGATATACATTTGCTAATGGATTTTGTCTTACCATAAAGTATTCTTGTATCTAGAGGATATTCCCATTGGTAGAGAATACTTTATTTTTTAGAACCATTTTGAATGTGGGGATTCTTGGCATATAAGCATGATTTGCAATATGAAATTAATAGATATACTTTGTCATTGTAATATTAGTAATATAAGGAGTGTGGTTACCATATTCAACCACATATGTCTTTCCTATAAGGATGCATCATCGAATTAAACTTACTTCTGTGTTTGAATTTGTCAGGTTGTGCCATTCTCATTGGTAGGCTGTTATATTTTCAATTATGGTAGAATAATAAGATGTATTTGAACTTGTAACATCTTAAATGCAACTTTTTTTAATTGAAAATTAATTAGTTATTTATTATGAAATTAAGATAAGTTACATTGTTTTTTCAAACAATTGTCATTGAATCATATGGAGTGTTTGAGTGAATCATTCACTTACTTATTTGTTAGGACTTGTGTAACAATTTGATAAATATACCCTTCTTCTAAGAGAGAAAATCATCATCATCATCTAAGCCTCAATCACAACCATGTTGGGATCCACAACATGGATCCTTCTTTTCCAATCAGCACAATAATGGGCCATACTCTGATCAAGTTGTAAAGATTCATAATCTCACTTTATAAGTTCTTCCCAAGTAATTTAGGTCTGCGTGCTTCTTTTCATTGTTCTTGACTCAATAACCTTGCTTCTAATAGGTGCATTTTTCGATCCACATTGCATGTGTCCGTACCATCTTAGACGGCCTTCACGCAACTTGTTCTCGATGTTCACCACCCCCACTTTGTTCTCATATAGTCATTCCTCAAATGATCTTTTCTTATCTTTCCACACATCCATCTCAGCGTATGCATTTTCACCACATTCATCTTGTTGAGACCTTGTTTTTATCACTGCCCAACATTCACTTGCATATAGCATGGCTGGCCATATATATAAATTGTAAAACTTGCTTTCTAATCTAAGTGGGATCTTCTAGTCACATACTACTCTAGTTGCACTCCTCCACTTCAACCATCCTAGTGTGATCTTGTGACAAACATCATCTTGGACTTCACCCTCCTTTTCAATAATAGAACCCAAGTAATGAAATTTATCACATACTGACACATCCATTCAATCTAGCTTGACGCCACCATTCAAAATTCTAGATCGGCTAAATTTTCCATGCATATATTTTTATACATAATCTCAAGTGTATCATATTATGTATCATGATAGATCTATGACATTGAGAAAGATATTGTGTTAGAGGTATCTTTCTTGCAAAATATGGGAACCCTAGCTTGAAATGGCATGTGTGTTGACCTAATAGTTATACATGGTCCATATTTTGATGATGGCTTAACCATTCCATTCATATGTATCTAATATGTCTATTTGAGATCGATTTTAGGTATTAGGTACATGAAAAGAATGAATTGAACCAAGACCTTTCTACACTAAAAACAAGCCAAAATCAATCCAAGTGCACTTTTGTGGAAAATGTATTAAACCACTTAAAATATATTTGTAAATCACTTGTATTGATGCTATGACTTGTAACTAATCTGAGAAAAATATAAAATGTACTTAAAACAAATAATTAAGCACTTCTACAGCAATTGCCAAAATTTATCACATGGACTTTCATCGGTTGAGTTTCCATATATGAAACTTGATCGACAACCTGTGTGGGTCTTCGTAACTACTAGGGCCGGCCATGTTTTCCCAGGATAAACTTGACTGACACCCCTACACATGCAAATCAATTTTAAGCTGCCAGCCGAGTTACATCCATGTTAAAATCGACCTACAACTCAAAATTACTTTATCGCATAGTGACATCTATGAAGTTACTTTATTGAAACTTGGCCAAAACATTGTAATGTGCTGAAAAAGTATTTCTAACTGCTAAAGTGTTGCAAAACTTAAAAAATATTCATTGCAACACCCCAAATGGATATAATTCATTCCTAAGTTTGTCTATTGGCTAGTAGACACCCCGACTATAAATAGGTTCCGTTGGACTTCATTCCAAGTTTGTGTCTTATGCTCCTAGCTATAGTTGAGTAATTTTGTCTACTAAAATCCCCTTTCTCTCTCTAGCTTACTACTGATAAACATCAATTCGAGTGAGACTTCTGAGAGAGATGCTTCATTGTACCCTTGTGAAGCTCTCAAATTCCCTTTTCAAATCTCTTTGTCTCATGAAAAGATGGTGAAAGCTTCCTGATGTGGAAACTAATGCATTACAAATTCATTATAAATGGAATTACTAGAGTTTACCAAAATTATGTACAATAATGCCACTTGCAAGACAAAAGATCTTATTGCAGTACCGTTGAGTATCAAATCCCAAGGGAAAACACTTTTAAGGATTATCAGATTCAAGTAACTTATCAAGAACTAGTATTTATCACAAAGTTTGAGTTTATTTGAATAACTAAGATTGAAAGAATAAAAATTGCTACATTAAAGTTCTAGTTATCAATTGATCAAAACACTGGGGTGGAATTGGGTTTCATTTCCAATACTCAAATAAACTCTTTCATTCAAATGCAATCATGTATGAAGACATAATTGGAGTTATGAAACTTTTCCTTTTCGGTATTAGAAACTTACATGAGTAGATATCCCTGTAAGTTCAATATTTGTTACTTAAAAATACTATATCCACTCTCTGGAGACTTCCCGTTAGAAGTTCTAATCAGTGCATCAACCAAAGCTAATCGATATTCAATTTTTAAATGTTGAAGTTCTTACACAATAAAATTATAATAAATCACTTAAAGCGGATGATCAATCCACAAACATGCAATAAACAATTAGTTGTTAATTAAATGAGTTTGCAAAAGCATTGGGATATGAAAAAAATTGCAAGAAACGGTTAGTGGGGCTAACCCCCAAACCCTAGTGAAAACACTACTCCCTTGATGTGCTGAGATTAATATCACTAACATAGGAAATGGACACAGTCATGATCATCACTGTAGAAGAAGTATCTCAACATGGCGTGCGACAACAGACTTCCTTCCTTCTCTCTCTCTCCCCAAGATATTAACCTTAATTTGAAGTTGAAGTAGGTGGATGGACGGTAGCTCGGTGAAGAGATCGATCACCCAAAGGAGGTGGATATCCTGGAGTTACTGAAATGAGAGATCAACTGATCACTGTTGTTGACTCTGGAGATCGATGGCTCTTTTGGTGGAGAGGTCAACAAATCTAGACAAGAATGGAAGGTCAATGGCTCTAGGTTGATAGATCTAAAGTTTTTTTTTATCTCAACGTTAGCCTTTCAGCATGTTTCGTATCCAAAATTCTGATATGAGTTGTAGTGTTGTGCCTATGGCCTATTTATAGGGTCATGGTTGTCGACCACTTGTGCTTCCCATCGACATCAATCATTGGCTGTCGATCAATGGATTATGACTCTTGGGATTCTGATCATCAACCTTTTAGGTTGATGGCATGCTTGATCACTGGGCTGGATCCATGGGTGTTGTTTGACACCTCTAATCCTGAAGTTTGATGGTAGTTATGGTCATCGATGATAGTATCAATAGCAGTAGGTCGATGGCTTGATTTATTTTCAACTACAGACAGATGATGTTATCTAGGAGGAGAGGTCGATGGGACATCAACCTTGGTTGTCACTGCGCTTAAATGTCGACCTCCTAAATGTCAACCAGGTGGGTTGATTGGTTATCAGCTTGATGGTCAATAGATCTATCAATCATTGAGGTTGATGGCATGATAACTGATGATAATTGAAGATTGATTGGTAGGTTGATCGATCAGCTAATTTTTCCCTTAGACATAAAAATGTATATCAATTTACCTTTTGGAAGTGGTAAAAATCCATTTTGGTTTGGGGATCTTCCCCACACCTTGCAAGCGGCATCCTCCGCGGGACCCCCTAGGAAAACTTGTTGCAGAATGGTCGAATTCAAAACTCACAAAGGGAATCAAGAAAAGTAGAAAATTCCTACAAATTAACATAAAACCCTAAGTAGATTGAAACAAAGCAATTCGAGTGAAATTTAATAGGTTTGGATACTAAACTAGACTAATAATGCAGCTAAAAATGGGATGAATATACATTCATCACTTCTCCTTGGTGAATGTGAAGTTCAAAGATTAAGATCCAAGAGAAGAGTGGGTAATTCCTTCAAGACCAAAAACTTGTTGCAAGAGTAGATCTCCTTGGTGAAGGTGACTATCTTATTGCAAAAGTGGGTAAGCCCTTGTGGAGGTAGAAGACTCTTTCTCATAGATGGGTAAGTCCTTCTAAGGTCATTGACTACTTTTATCCTTAAAAAGAAGTCTAGGTATCCTTGTTATAGAAAAGGAAGGTCATATTGTATCTCTTATGATGGAATATAAGAAGTGTGCAAAGGTTGCAAATCTTAGGGATTGACTCATCTAGGTAGTGGATGTACATCTCTTAGTTTGGAGTTTGGAACCACTATACATAGCTTGAGTTCTTGTGCTTTCTCAATATTTCTCATCCTTTCTATGTATTCTTAGTTGCACTCAAATTTCATATATGTGACCTTATCTCTTGATATATTTTGAAGGTCTAATGAATTTGGTTCAAGTGTTTTAGCTCTATTCACCCCGCTCTAGAGCCCATTGATCCAACAAGTGGTATCAGAGTAGGTCTTCTCCAAACAAGTGCTCCAATGGGACTAGAAGATGGGTGAGTATGTGTTGTGATCCCTTAACATAGAAGGAGGATTCTCTATGAGTCCCCCCATATTTGACGGATCAAACTTCCTCTATTGAAGGAGAAGGATGCAGTTCTACCTTCCAGGTATGAGTTACAAGATGTGGCGAGTGGTTTCTTCTCCATACAAGGAACCAGAGGGTGACATGGCTACCTAGAATGAAGCAGCCATGAAGAAGGCTCAACTCAACGCCAAGGCAATAAGCATCATATATTCATCCCTCACTCCTACCGAATTCAATCAGATCTCCACTTGGGATACAACTCATGAGATATGGGATAAGCTTTGTATTACCTATGAAGGGACCAAGCAAGCCAAGGAGTCAAAGGTATATATGTTCAATGGCTTGCTTGGATGGGAATAAAAGAGATAATTACTGAAATGTATGGTAGGATCAACATCATTATGAATGGACTTGCATCTTTGGAACAACCCATGGATCAAGGGAAGGTCAACCCAAAAATTCTTATATCTCTTCCCTAGAGATGGATATCCAAGGAGACCTCCATTGAAGAAACAAGAAGCCTTGGTGATATTGCTACTGAAGAACTCATTGGGAATTTCCAAGCTTTTGAAGTGAGGCTTGACAGGCAAGAGGAAGAAGAAAATCTACAAGAGAAGGAATCTGTAACACACTAGATCTCAGACCCTACCCTAGAAGTTGACATTTTGGACTTAGCCAAAAAAGGTTGAAGGTTAGACCTAAATAGATGTTTAGTATAACCCCAATGAGCTAATGCATGTATAGATCACCTTAATGTGACCTAATGTTCTAACGTTAATCTTAGGTTTATAATGGATACATAAAATATGCCACATAACTCATTTTGGTGGTAATATGAAGATAAGAAACTTAATTGGATGAATAATTTAGATAATGGTCTGTTAATGGGACATGTGACATATCTCATAAAAAGAAGTCTCAAAAGTATAAAGAATCTTAAAATTTGAAATCTACATAACAAAATTATCCTACATGTCAAATTTCATCTAATTTGGACACCTTGAAATATTAGGATAAGTTTAGGAGAGAGAAAATGAGTAAAAGGAATAAGTAATGAATAATGTGATTATATAACTTCAAAATATGGAAATAATGGAAAATTCATATCCAACACATCAAAGATAACTTGTTGATGAAGTTTGGTCTAATTTGGATGTTTTTTATGCAAGTTATGAAATTTTAAGTATATTCTGGACTTTTCTGCAATTTACCCAATTGGGAGGTTTTTTTTTCAAATTGACTCATTCATTATAATACTTATATATTCCCTTACCATTCTCGAGTTTTTGAACCATAGGGAGCCTAGTTGCACCTTGGTTTGAAGGTGTTTCTTTCCAAGGGCATTTTAGGGATTACTCTCTTCATAAATGAACTTATCTTTAGAAGCTATTAACCAATGAGGCTATTTCGTTGATTGGAGGTCAGTTGTGATGGACTATAACTGTCTATAAACCGGAATTTGATATTCAAGAAACCTCTATGAGCTTTCCTCTTGCATGGCCATGAAATCCCTAGGCTAAGGATACATGGAAAGCTCCATGGACACCTCATGCTTGACTTCTTCCTTATCCATAAAGGTTTGCATGTCCATAGGCACCCTTAGCATTGGACACATGGAAAGTAACTTGAAACCTCGTGCTTTACTTATTTATTATCCATAAAGGCTTTCATGTCCATGGACACCCTTATACATGACACATGGAAAGTCTCATAGACACCTCATACTTGACCTCTTTCTTTATATAACCATATCTACCCCTTCCCAACTCCAAATTAGAAATATCTTGCTCTCCTTTCTTTCCTCTAGCTTAGATAATAACTCATACTCTATTTCACCACAAAGGTGCTATCCCAAGGTAAAACAAGGTGCCTGGTGAAGAAGGCTCCCAGGGTTCCAAATTTGCTCTATTTAGGGTTTTTATAGCTCCTCCTTGGTTATTTGGACCAAAACTAGTAAGTTTTCTCCTTTCCTTCCCTATTTTCATGTTGTTAGCCTTCCTTCCACCTTCCTCCAGGT
Organism: Alisma plantago-aquatica; assembly: GCA_963693085.1. NCBI lineage: Eukaryota > Viridiplantae > Streptophyta > Magnoliopsida > Alismatales > Alismataceae > Alisma > Alisma plantago-aquatica. Next base: position 748,347,490 of record OY856414.1, read on the forward strand.
CGTAACCCTGGTTTCCCATGGTGAAACCCCACCAAGAGCCCTTATCCATGTTCTTTTGTTAGGGGTTTTCACCTCTAAAGTGGAGAAGGTGCTTCTTGCTCAAAATAGGAGATTTGTTGGAGAAACCAGCCTCTCTAAGCTTGGGAACTGTACTTATTGGACCTATCCACCTTCCCTACAGGTTCTTTGTAGGCCTAGCCTTGGATCTAGGATTGACTTGGACTGTTTAGACTTTGAAGTTGAGGTATGATGTATTCCCAATTCTTCTATGTTGAGCAATTCACCTATGCTTATTCATTCTCTTTGTCCTATGGACATTATCCTATAAAAATGTCTTTTCTTTTGAAAATCATGGTTCCTGTGAACTACCTTATTTGATATTGATCATGTGATCATGGATATTCTTTTGAACTTATCTTATGCTTTGTTCATGATGGAACTCTAAAAGATGACATGTGATGTCTTTTGCCCACTTATGATGTGGATGTATATGTTGGTCACTTATGTGGTGACTAGTTTATATATTCTGACAATACTTTCTACTTGCCTCTACATTTAACATGGTATGTGATTCAGTTGCACTAGAGTAGTGTAATTGCATTGGTTTTTATGGCAGATGTTTTATTTTCTACTGAGCAGATGTGATATTTCCTGCTCTTTTGGGATGAAAAGGAACCTCATACTCAGGAAAAAATGTGTAATTCTTGGCCCATATTTTATATATTTGGGAGATTGGAAGTATTCCTTTCTCTATCAGGTTTCAAGTTTATGAGACTTGGCTGCCTATGTGTTTATATTGTTCTAGGGCTATGTTTATCTCACATGCATGCAAGGTTGATGATATGGGGGGTGTGCCCTAATTCTTTACATGTGCTTGTGTGGCACAATCTTTATGTTTTATTAATGGCAAGCATTCTTTTGTTATCAGATGATTTCAATTCCTTTTCTCTTGATACCCATTTGGGTGGTCCTTATCCTTTCTATGGGAAGCCTTTATATTTGATGTCCTTTATTCCATATATTGCTCAATTTCCTATTTAGTATGCACATACCAGTCTTTGCTGATGTTATCTATTTTCTCTTCTTGTTGGGGTATGCTTCCAACCCTAGGTGAAGGACTTGGATGATAAGGCATGAAATTTTGGACTAGCTTAAGGAGTTAAAGCTTGGAGACAAAATTGTTATGCTTTAGATTTCCCTCTACTTAGATCCTTATGTTGTATCATACATGTAAACCCATATGGGATATTATGATGCACTTTTGTAATCTTTTGTGAAAATTGAATATAGTCATTATTTTTATTCCACTGCTATACTTTGGTTGTTTTGAATACCATTTATGGAAATTTGAAAATGTTACACCTATTCCAACATACCTTTGACTGTGTTTGGAATTGTTGTTTTATTCTTCAATTTTTCTTTAGTAAGGGGGTGATCTTGCCTCCTTACAACATGGTATTAAAGCCCATAGTAGTCAAAATCTGACTATTTCAAATTTTGCCTCCCTAGTTAGAATCCTTGCCTTACCTTTAAATAACATTTTTGCCCTAGAGTTGATCAATAGATGATGAAGGGTTGATTTAGGATCATATAGTTTCACATTAGAATAATGATGAATATATCCTTAAAATACATACAAGTAAAAGATGCATAACTAACCATAGTAACTTGAGGTTGTTTAGCTTGGACTTTAGGAAACTACTAGGACATGAAGTTGAAAGCAAAGGTGTCTAGCAAGGATTAGGGTTCGGGGCTGGCAAGATTTTCCCCCACACTACAAGCTTGGTTAACGAGGACTCCCGAATCCATATGATATCGTCCTGGCCTGAGATGATATGAATTGTTCAAAATAGAATGTTTTAGGTAATAGTAGCCTTAGAAATCTATATGATTTATCTGTAGGGACCCTAATATGTTGAACTAGTCTCCCAGGTGTAAACACTTGTTTGAGGATGGACAAGAGCAAGTTAACCCATAGTTCATAGTTAGTCTTTACAACTTATCTTTCTTTTTTTTGCATAATGCTTATGTAGTTGGATGTAAGGAAGTGTAGTTGAACCTTTTGTACATAAAGAATAGTTTGACTTAATCAGATGAATCCTTTAAGGGGTGGTGAATAAGTTGTTTTCTTATATGAGGATGTTTTGATTTCGAGGACGAAATCCCTTTAAGGGGTGGTGTGTTGTAACATACTAGATCTCAGACCCTACCCAGAAAGTTGACATTTTGGACTTAGCCAAACAAGGTTGAAGGTTAGACCTAAAAATATGTTTAGTATAACCCCAATGAGCTAATGCATGTATAGATCACCTTAATGTAACCTAATTTTCTAACATTAATCTTAGGTTTATAATGGATACATAAAATATGCCACATAACTCATTTTGGTGGTAATATGAAGATAAGAAGCTTAATTGGATGAATAATTTAGATAATGGGATGTTAATGGGCCATATGACATATCTCATAACAGGAAGTCTCAAAAGTGGAAACAAAACTTCAAATTTCATCTAATTTGGACACCTTGAAATATTAGGATAAGTTTAGGAGAGAGAAAATGAGTAAAAGGCATAAGTAATGAATAATGTGATTATATAAATTCAAAATATGGAAATAATGTCAAATTAATATTCAAAACATCAAAGATAACATGTCGATGAATTTTGGTCCAATTTGGATGTTGTTTTTGAAAGTTATGCAATTTTAGGTACATTCCAGACTTTTCTATAATTTACCCAATTGGGAGGTTTTCTTTTCAAATTGTCACATGCATTATAATCCTTATATATTCCCTTACAATTTTCGATTTTTTTAACTATAAGGCGCCTAGTTGCACCTTGGTTTGAAGGTGTTTCTTTCCAAGGGCATTTTAGGGATTACTCTCTTTATAAATGAGCTTATCTTTAGAAGCTATCAAACAATGGGGTTATTTATTTGATTGGAGGTCGGTTGGGTTGGCCTATAACTGTCCATAAACTAACATTTGATATTCAATAAGCCTTTATTAGCTGTCCTCTTACATGGCCATGAAATCCCTAGGCTAAGGACACATGGAAAGCTCCATGGACACCTCATGCTTGACTTCTTCATTATCCATAAATGTTTGCATGTCCATAGGCACCCTTAGCATTGAACACATGGAAAGTAACTTGACACCTCGTTCTTGACTTCTACCTTATCCATAAAAGTGTGCATGTCCATAGACACCCTTATACATGACACATGGAAAGTCTCATAGACAACTCATACTTGACCTCTTTCTTTATATAGCCATATCTACCCCTTCCCAACTCCAAATTAGAAAATTCTTGATTTCCTTTCTTTCCTCTAGCTTAGAGAATAACTCCTACTGTATTTTTCCATGAATGTGCTATCCCAAGGTAAAACAAGGTGCCTACCTTGGTGAAGAAGGCTCCTGGGGTTCCAAATTTGCTCTATTTATGGTTTGTACGACTCCTCCTTGGTTATTTGGACCAAAACTAGTAAGTTTTCTACTTACCTTGCCTTTTTTCATGTTGTTAGTCTTACTTCCACTTTCCTCCAGGTCGCAACCCTGGTCTTCCATTGTGAAACCCCACCAAGAGCCCTTAAACACCCCATCTCCATGTTTTTTTGTTAGGGTTTTCACCTCTAAAGTGGAGAAGGTGCTTCTTCCTAGAGATAGGATATTTGTTGGAGAAACCAGCCTCTCTAAGCTTGGGAACTTTACTTATTGGACCTGTCCACCTTCTCTAGAGGTTCTTTAGAGGCCTAGGTTTGGATATAGGATTGACTTGGACTGTTTAGACTCTGAAGTTGAGGTATGATGTATCCCCTATTCTTCTATGTTGAGAAATTCACCTATAGTTATTCATTCTCTTTGTCCTATGGACATTAACCTATACACAATGTCTTTTCTTTTGAAAATCATGGTTCATGTGAACTACCTTATTTGATGTTGATCATGTGATCATGGATTTTCTTTTGAACTCTTATCTTATGCTTTGTTCATGATGGAACTCTAAAAGATGACATGTGATGTCTTTCGCCCACTTATGAGGTGGATGTATATGTTGGTCACTTATGTGGTGATTTGTTTATATATTCTGACTATACTTTCTACTTTCCTATACATTGGACATGCTATGTTATTCAGTAGCACTAGAGTAGTGTAATTGCATTGGTTTTTATGGCAGATGTGTTATTTCCTGCCGCGCAGATGTGATATTTCCTGCTCTTTTGGGATGGAAAGGAGCCTCATACCCAGGGAAAGATGTGTGATTCTTGGCCCATGTTTTATATATTTGGGAGATTGGAAGTATTCCTTTGTCTATATGGTTTTAAGTTTTATGAGACTTGTCCACCTTTATGTTTATATTTTTCTAGGGCTATGTTTATCTCACATGTATGCAAGGTTAATGATATAGGGTGTGTGCCCTAATTCTTTACATGTTCTTGTGTGGCACAATGTTTATGTTTTATGAATGGTAAGTATTCTTTTATTATCATATGATTTCAATTCCTTTTCTCTTAATACCCATTTGTGTGGTCCTTATCCTTTCTATGGGAAGCCTTTTATATTTGATGTCCTTTATTTCATATATTACTCAATTTCCTATTTAGTATGCACATACCAACCTTTGTTGATGTCATTTGTTTTCTCTTCTTATTGGGGTATGCTTCCAACCCTAGGTGAAGTACTTGGATGATAAGGAATGAAGTTTTGGACTAGGTTAAGGAGTTAAAGCTTGGAGACAAAGTTGTTATGGTTTAGATTTCCCTCTAATTAGATCCTTATGTTGTATTATACATGTAAACCCTTATGGGATATTATGATGTACTTTTGTAATCTTTTGTGAAAATTGAATATAGTCATTATTTTTATTCCGCTACTATATTTTGGTTGTTTTGAATACCATTTATTGAAATTTGAAACTTTTACACCTATTCCAGCATACCTTTGAGTGTGTTTGGAATGGATGTTTTATTCTTCAATTTTTCTTTAGTAAGGGGGTGATCCTGCCTCCATACAGAATCCAAGAAGATAAAGGATGTAGCCTTCATAGCTCAAGTCGAGGCCATTGTTCTCTAGAAACAACTTGCTTTCCGACCTAGTCCTCCCCTTAGTGAATATGAAGCTCCAAGTGACCTTGAAACTCACTACTCTAAGGGGGGAAATCAAGGGAAGGTCCTCCTCCTCTAATGCTAGATGCTATGAGTGTGGTCAAAAGTAACATTACAACAATGATTGTCCCAAGACATAGAAGTCACACCACAAGAGAAGCTTTAAGAAGAAGGAGGACCAAAACAAGGATAGCAAGTTCAAGAAGTAGGAGAAGAAGGAAAGAAGAGTCAAAGATGCCACCTAAGAAAATTGGGAGGAGCCTTCATCAAGTGAGTCCATCTCAAATGAAGGAGAGAGTCACCTTGATCTCATGGCCTCAAATAGTGATGATGTATGAGGTAAGTGAGGTAAGTTTGAATGAACTTTCTAAAGATTCTCTCATTGATATGATTCATGTTTCCTATTCTTCATACTCTAAGTGAGAATCTAAAATAAAGAGATTAGGGAAAACCATAGATGACCTATATGGCAAAATTTAAATTCTTAAACAAAATGAAGTTCATCTTCATAGCATGGATTCCTTCAAAGGACAATTTCTAGATCTGGAATTTCAATATAATGGACTAGAAATTGAAAATTGTGTTTACCTAAAGAAAATGAATGAACTAAAAGATGAAAAACAAATTTATGTTTATGAACTTGTTATGCTAACAACTAAAAATGCTAGACTTATTGCTAAAGTTAATGATCTTGAATCTAGACCTATCATGCCTAGTAAAGAAGTTTCTAGCATAACTCTTTAAAAACATTCTTACTTAACTAAAGCCTTTTGTTTAGAGGCCAATCTTATACATTCTCAAAATGATCTTGCTAATATTTGTTCTACTATCATTACTCTTAGTAATGATAACCATAGACTTAGAGATACCTTGCAAAGTTCCTCAAAAGGAAAAAAGTCCCTAAGTGTTGTACTAGGGCATTCTACCAAACAAGTGGGTGGTAGTGGTTTGGGATATGAGGGATCCCTGAAGAATAAGGGAAAATGTAAGGAAAAGAGAAAGGGGCCTCCAATATTCCATGAAGATACCTCTAATTCTAAGGCATCTATGGTTTGTGTTCATATTAATAGTGATGATAATTATTCTACTTGTTGTCCTTACAAAGAGAAGGGGACCAACCCAAACATGAAATGGGTCCCCAAGCTAACTCCAGATCCCAATTTTTGAATTGGGCGCCAACCTCTCCTTTCAATGTAGTATAAAAATAAATGAATTTTGATAGTGGATGCTCAAAGCACATGACCGATGATAGAGACCACTTCAACACTCTTTTTAAGAAGAAAGGATGTTTGATGACATTTGGGGACAACAAGAAAGGTAAAGTGATAGGTGAGAGTAATATAGGTGATTCACTATGCATAAAGAATGTTCTTCCGTTGGATGGACTACACCACAATTTAATTAGTGTTAGTAAAATTTGTGATAAAGGATATCTTTTTCTATTTACTTTACGTGAATGCTTGCTTCTAGATTCCCTTTCCTACAATGTCATATATAAGGGGATTAGAAATGAAAATCTTTATATTATTGTTCTTGATTCTCTTAATCATATGCTTGGTGAATGCATTGTTGTTGATAAAAATGATGTATCCTAGTGGCACTGTAGACTTGGTCATGTAAATATGCATCAATTGAAGAAGTTGAGAAAAAAAAGACTTGGTCAAAGGACTTCCTAAATTGGATTTTGAGAAAATGAGGAATGCCAACCTTACACCCAAGAAAAGAAAACCAAATCCTTCTTTAAATCCAAAGTAGTCCTTAGTAGCAAGAGGGTTCTTGAACTTCTTCACATTGATCTATTTGTACCAATGAGAGCTCAACCGCTTTGGGGTAGCAAATATTGTCTTGTTATTGTTGATGATTTCTCTTGTTTCACATGGACTTTCTTTTTGGTTTCAAAAAGTTATACTCTCGATGTATTCTTCACTTTTGGAAAACAAATTGAAAATGAAGCTTATTTCTGTGTTGTGTCTATCCGTAGTGACCATGGGGGAGAGTTTGAAAATGACTTATTTGAATGTTTTTGTGAATAATCCGGTTATTCGCACAATTGTTCTTCCTATTGTGCGCCTCAACAAAATGGGGTAATTGAGAGGAAGAATAGGTCACTATAATAAATGGCTACAAGAATTCTTTGAGAGTATGATACTCCCAAGAAGTATTGGGTTGGATCCGTTAGCATCACACGCTTTGTGCAAAATTGGGTTTTCACTCATCCTTTTCATAAGGAAACTACCTATGAGTTATGGCGTGGTATAAAGCCCTCAATCAATTTCTTTCACACATTTGGTTGTCCATTTTTTGTCTTAACCACCAAAGACTCCCTTGATAAGTTGATTCTAAATCATGTAAGGCTTTGTTTCTTAGTTATAGTACTATGAGTATATTTTTTAGAGTATTTAACTTTGAATTATCTAAAGTAGATGAATCTATCAATTTCAAGTTTAATGAGACTAATCCCTCTGTTTCCAAGAATATTGTAAATGATGATGTTGTAGATAAGGTGATTCCTTGATTGAAAGAACTCAACATTAATGGAAAAGGAAAGGAGGTGATTGTAGATGAAGAATCAAAAGAAGATGAAAAGAAGGATCCTACTACCCGGTTTGCTAAAGATTATCTAAAAGAGATCATCATAGGCAATCCTTTTGAAATGGTGAAGACACGTGCTGCTTTCAACAAAGAACAAGCCAACAGTTCCTTCATCTCACAACTTGAGCCAAATAATGTCAAAGAAGCTCTTAAAGATGATGAATGGATCCCAGCAATGCAAGAGGAACTAACAGTTTGAGACGAACAAAGTGTGGACTCTAGTGCAAAGAACAATTGATAGAAAGATCACCAGCACCAAGTGGGTCTACCGCAACAAGCTTGATGAAAATGACAAAGTGGTAAGAAACAAAGCAAGGTTAGTAGCTCAAGGCTATAGTCAAATGGAAAGGTATTGACTTTGATAAAACATATACTCATATTTCTAGACTTGAATCAATTAGGATGCTACTTGGGTTTTGTAGTTTTAAAAACTTCTTGCTATATCAAATGGATGTTATAAGTGTGTTTTCAAAATGGAATAGAGGAAGAAGTCTAGGTGGCTCAACCTCCTAACTTTGAACATGACATGCTTCCTAATCATGTTTATTTGTAAAAAAAAGCACTCGGTGGTCTCAAACAAGCCCCTAGAGATTGGTGTGAGAAATTCAAAAAAATTGTTAGATAATGGTTGTCATAGGAAAAGTTGATTCTACACTATTTCTTGAACATACTTCTAACAATTTATTGATTATTCAAATATATGTTTATGATACCATTTTTGGAGGAATTGGTCTTCATCTTTTCAAGGATTTTAGTTCTCTTATGTAGAGTGAATTTGAGATGAGTATGATGGGAGAGCTCACATTTTGGCTTCCAAATCAAGAAAAAAAAGGATGCAAACTTCATCAACCAAGGACAGTACACAAGTGAACTCTTGAAACTCTTTGGGATGGTGAATACAAAGCGAATGGATACTCCCATGTCCAACACCACCAAACTTGATAGAGATGAAGAAGGAGAATAGGTAGATGAGAATCTCTATAGAGGTATGATTGGTAGCTTACTATACTCAACTTTCATTAGACTGGATATCATGTTTAATGTTGTCTTGTGTGTGATATTAAATTAAGCCCTAGAAAATCTCATCTTATAGTCGTTAAGAGGATTCTATTGTATCTAGCCAAAACCCAAAACTTTGTACTATGGTATCCTAAGACAAGGGACTTTACTCTCATAGCTTATAGTGTTCTAGATTATGTCAGGTGCTTAATTGATAGAAAGTGCACAACTGGCACTTGCTTCCTCTTAGGACCATGCTTAGTTTCTTGTTATCCATGAAACAATGCACAACGACCCTTTCAACTACTAAGGCTGAGTTCATTGTAGCAGGAAGTTTTTGTGGCCAAGTCCTTTGGATGAATCAAATGCTCCAAGACTTTAATGTTTTCTATGATGCTTCTCCTTTCTAGTGTGATAATACAAGTTCAATCAATCTATATTACAATACTATATTACATAGTAGAGATAAACATATAGAAGTCCTCGATCATTTCCTTTGCGACTACATTGCTAAGAAAGATATCTGAATATCACTCATGTGAACACTAAAAATCAACGTGCGGACATTTTCATTAAACCTCTAGATAGAGAGAAATTTACTTATATTAGATCAAAAACTACTTGTAACTTCTCTTGATGATAATAGTTTGCCTTGAAGATAAGATGTTCACTTATCTATATGTTGTTTCTCATAAAATGTTCATCATGTACTTGTTTGTGCTACAAATCCCAAGATTCATTGCTTGATTTTTGGTATTTTTTCTTTAAATTGCAAACACTTATTTTATCACAAAATAGTAGCAACGATGAATCACAAGTTCCTTTATATGTTCAAAATACATGATAGTCTAGAGAAATGCATTTATATAGTGTTCTAGGAATCTAGAATTAAATTTCAAAACTAGTTTACAGGCACCTTTGTCATCCGAGTTTGTTCTAGGAAAACTCAACCAACAAGATGACCAAGGATTGCACTAACAAAAGTGTCGGCTAAGTTTCCCAAATCATAAGCTCGATCGACAACATGGTGGTGTAGAAATATATAGGGATTGTTAATTAGTTTCCTCCCTTTCAACTAGAGGAAACTCAACCGAACATCCCCCCTTTGTGCTTGTCCTTAAACCCTATCTCATCCCCTACCATCTCCTAGCCTTCTTCAGTCTCGTTTCTTCCTCTTTAGCCATCCCTAGCCTTAACCTAGTGTGTTGGGAGGCCTGTTGATGGTGTTTTCTTCATCCATTGGTATCATCAGCCTCCTCTCCTCTTTCTATGGAGTCATATAGAAGGAAAAGAATGGGTCATGCTGATGTGCCTTCTTCTTCCACCTCTTCAAGACTCATTGGGTATGATCCTCTTTTATCAATGTTTAACCTGTTAATAGATATAAAGAGTTGTTGACTATAAATCCCTATCTATTTAAGCTCCTATTAGAGACTAGAAATGAGATTTTGAAGGGGGTTAAGAAGTTTTTCACAGCTCAATACCTTGGTTCACTTTTTGTAGAGAGCTCATGCTTCTCTAAATTTAGTCTAGCATTAAAGTTTCTTATGAATTCTGTGTCAATATTACATGGAACTGCACAACTTTAGTGTCACGCCCTAATAACCAAGTTGTCCTTTCTTCCATGATTGTAGGGATTAGGTTTCTAATCACTGAGTACTCCTTGAAGTAGTACTTCTCTAGCTTCTCATACTCACAACACTGGCTTGCTTCCTATAACTCATACTTTGACCTTCTTGACCCTAAGAATTTTTTCAAGAGTTTTCACCGTGAGCTAACCCTTCCTGACATCCATAAACCCCTAACAAAACCTGAGGTTTACTATAGGAAGAAGGAAATCCTTCCCTCTTCTTATCTTGACATAAAGACACATCTTATAGCACTCATAGTTAATTGCAATATCCATCCAAAGTGAAACCAAATAGATATTGTAGATAATTCTATTTTGCTTATATATTGTCTTCATCAAAATGTCAAACTCAAATGGGCTAGATATATTCTACATAAAATGACATGTTTTAACACAGAGAAGAACACTAAGGACTCCCAACTGCCCTACCCAAACTTGATATGTTATCTTTTTTAGTTTCATACTAACAAATCTCTTTTCAAGGATCTTGGCTTCAAAGCTAGTAAAAAAGGGGTTTACATCAGTCACACCACTATCAAGAAGTCCTTCCACCCCCACCCCTGGTATATCATTGTCGTGTGGTTTCCACATCAACTTTTCACATATTTTCACACACAAATTCAGTTCATTTTGTTCTCATTTAGCCTCTATTCATATCATTCTTGCCATCTTTTTGTTATTTTACTTATCACATGATGTGTATTGCAGATTTGCATCAATGGAATCAAATTGGAGGTTTTTCCAACTCAATTTCATCTTATTTGGGAATTCACCAAGCCTTGCAACATCCAGGACTTTAAAATTGCTGAAACAACAATGCACACAACATATCTTATTTTAGACACGGCGTGTGCATTTCCAGAAGACCTATTGATGCAATCACTGAAGAAAAGTACATCACGTGTCCATAAAAGACACAACATGTACCTGGGAAGTCAAAACTTAGTCATGCCTTTCTGGAAAAGTACACGGCGTGTATTAAATTTTACACAGTGTGTATCTGGGCATATAGAACAAAGTTCAGCCTATCTGGAAAAGTACATGGCGTGTATTAAATCAGACATGACATGTACTTAACATAGAAAAACTGCTCGAGATAGGACACACCATGTCCAGTTAAAGACACGACATGTGCCTGTCAGTTTCAACAAATTTTCAAATACGATTCCTTTCATTTTAAAAGACAAAACCACTCAAAAGAGTAGTTATCTTTGGTCATTATTCAAAATTCTTTCATCCCAGAGAAAGGCTAGAGAAAGGAGGGCGATTTTGGAGGTAGAAGAGGGTGGTTTCTTTCAAAAGAACTCCATTCTTCTTATTTTCTTCTTCAAGCTTCTTCTCCAAGGTGCAGATGAGCTTCTTCACTCCATCAAGCTTCTTGGGAGAGAGGTTTGTCTGGTTTGGAGCAGCTGTAGAAGTGGGATTTCTTCCTCAAGTTGGAATTCTATCTTTCTTTGGTTACACCTTGGGATTACTTAGCTTTTCCTTCTCTATAAAATTTTGAATTATGAAAATTTCGCACATTTTCTAATGTACACTATCATGGATGAGTAGTTTCCTTTTCTTGGACATGGGAGAGTAGCTCCCATGTCATAGCATGTATGGAATATGATAATTTCTTACTAAATGCTATGTTGCTTGTTTTTCCACCTTGTGAGTACCGTTTCTTCTTTTCTGCATGTATGGCTGGCCACCTTATGTGTATGTTTTATGCTTTTTTGCTTAATCTAAGAAGATAGGTGGGAGAGTAAGGAGGTACTCTCTTGGCAACTCCATCTTTACCACGAGAGTGGAAATTATGGAATTGAGGAGTAGGTTTGTGATCCAAAATGAAATTCATACATGTGAATGTTGAATTGAGTTAGGATCGTTGTAGTTACACCGAGAGGTGAAGTACAACATACAACTTTCCTTTAAAATAAGAGCTTAGTATGTTTAAATTTAATGCTCCTGTTGTATGATATGATGTGTGGATGAAATCCTAAGTCTATGATACTTCCATATCTGAATTTTGACCTCTTTTAGTAATCCATTTATTGATTGCTTAATTCTGAAATTTTCTAGTTTAATCAATGAAATTACTTTTAAAACGGTCTAGATTGTTGAACCGTAGCACTGCTGCATTTAATTGATTGCTTAAGCTCATCATGTTTGATCTCGACTACAACTACTCTTGGATACTTAGGGGAAATAGCTGGTTCAGTAAAAGATCTTTATTAATATTGAAACTCGTTAGTGTGAGAAACCAACAAGTTTTTGGCACCGTTGCCGGGTAGCTACGGTCAATCTAATTAGAGTAACAAGTGCTAACTAGTATTCGAAACTAGATCTCCATTTCCATTTTCAAATTTCCATATACCTTTTAGTTGTGTTCTCAATTCCTCTTGTCATTTTTCAGGTTGTATGTGTCGCTCACAAAGATATCTTCAAACATCAGCATTGTTAGACCTCGAGATCGAGCGTACCCTTTTAGGCTTAAGAAGAGCAAGGAGAGTAGAACAACCACTACTAAGAGGTGTTCCACCATCATCACCATCACCATCTTCTTTTCCTTTTGAAGAAGCTACACCAAGTGATCCAACCATGGAGGACGATCGTCCTTGGAAGGATTTTGCAATGTCGGTTGCCAAAAATATTTGTGGGGCCATTGACCTACCTGTAGTAGAAGTGAACAATTTCTCTATTGCTCCTTCCATGATGTAGATGATACAACAAAACTGCTTTGGAGGTACAGTCAAGATCCAAATCTTCATGTGGCTGAGTTTTTGGAGTATATGAATACTTTCCGAATCAATGGTGTATCCGTCAATGGGGTACGACTAATGCTATTTCCTTTCACTCTAAGAGTTAGAGCCAAGGTGTGGATTTTTTATCTTCCAAAGAGGTCAATCAAGAGCTGGGACCAACATCTAAACACTTTCCTTTCAAAGTATTTCTCACCGAGCAAGACAACCCAGCTAAGATATCAGCTCACCAACTTCTCACAAAATGATGGAGAAACTCTGTATGATACATAAGAGCAGTTTAAAGACCTTCAACAGCTTTGCCCCCACCATGGGTTGACCAACTGGATGCTACTTCAAACATTCTATAATGGTCTATTCGAAAACACCCGGTTGACACTGGACGCTGCAACTAATGGAGCATTGATGAATAAGTCTTATAGAGAGGCTTATGACATCATCGAAGACATAGCCCTCAACCATTTCCAATGGGGATCAGATAGGAGAGCACATTCATCCTCTATAGCTAGTTCTTCAACTAAGAGGCAAGGAGGGAAGCATATTGTTGATGTCGTTGATCTTATTACTGCTAAACTTGATGTTCTTACACAAAAGTTCGAGAAGATGACTACATTGCAATTCCAATCAGCTGAAGTGATACGTGAAGCTTGTGGTAGTTTGAGACATACTTCTTCTTCATGCTTTGATCCTAATATGAATGAAGGGAGCCTAGAATAAGCCAATGCCGTTGGGATGTAAGGGAACAACCAGTATAATCCCTATTCCAACATTACAATCCGGGATGGAGAGATCAACCTAATTTCTCCTACCAGAACACAAGCAACGCTCATAACTTCCAACATGGACAACAACAACCGCAACAACAACAACACTTCAAATAGAAAAACAACGGGAATCTGTCGGGTTTCAACAACAACAGGGGTTACCAACAACAACCCCAAAATTCTTCCTTTGAGTCTATGATGGAGAAATTCATCTCCACATAGATGCAACATAATGAAGAGTTGAGGAGTAATGACAAGCTCTTAAAGGATGCGATTGGTCAACTCTCTCAAAAAGTGGAGGGCATTTCCACTCACACAAGGATGTTGCAAAATCAAATTGCCCAACAAGATTTGACACAAGAAAAGAACACCCAATCCGGTTCTCTTCCAAGACAACCGGAGGTGAATCCAAGGCAGCAAGCTAATGCTTTCACCTTGAGAAGCAGAGCTGAAATCCACAGATCTTCCTCACCCAAGGAGAAGAATGCAGAAATTGCCGATGATGAAAAGCTTGACACTCCTACAGAAGATAAAGGTAAAGGTACAACTGAGGTACCACCTTCCTTTAAGGCAAATGCACCATTTGTGCAAAGGCTTGCAAACACTAAGGAGGACTCAAAGTTTAGGAAGTTTATCGACATTATATATAAACTTCATGTCAACTTTCTATTAGTTGAAGTTATTGCAGAGATGCCTTCATATGCCAAGTTCCTATAGGACATCCTTACTAAAAGGAGGAAGGTAGACCAATTGGATACTGTGATGCTTTCTGAAAGAATCAATTCTATCGTTCAAAATTGACTTCCTAAGAAGCTAGATGACTTGGGAGCCTTCACACTACCATGTAAGATGAGTGACACCACTTTTGACAAAGATCTTATAGGCCTCGGTGCTAGTATTAGTCTCATCCCATCTACTATATGGAAAGAGCTAGATTTTGGAGATCTAAAGCCTACAAAGATGGCCATTGAGCTGACCGATCATTCCATCAAATACCCAAAAGGTATCATGTAAGACGTGCTAGTGCAGATTGGTAAACTCTATATCCCTTGTGATTTTGTAGTGCTAGATATGGTACAAGTTCTTTCAAACCCCATTCTTTTTGGGAGGCCATTCCTTAGAACTGCTGGATGCCTAGTTGATGTTTGCAAAGGTAGAATCACACTCCGAGTTGGTGAGGAAGACATGGAGTTTTCTGTATATGATGCTATGAAAGCACCCTCTCATGTAGAAAAACTCTATTTTATGGATTCTATTGATTCTGTTGTACAAGAAGATCATGATGTTACCAACTTGATACTGAATTATTGTGATGATGATGAAGGTATGGATAATGAATCTAGAAATTCTGGGGTATTTTCTATTGCTAAACCAGATGCTACTGAAGAAGACACTCCAATTATTGATGACAAAGTCAAAGACAATGCAGCCGGAAGAAAGGTAGAACTTAAAGCCCTTCCTCTAGGGCTTAGGTATGCATTTCTTGATTCAGACTCTACTTCGCCTGTAATAATTAATAATGAGTTAACCAATGAACAAGAAAGTAAATTGCTTTCCAAATTACATTTGTATAAAGACGTTATTGGTTACTCGATCGACGATTTGAAAGGCATTCATCCATCTATTTGTATGCACCAAATAAATATGGAGGATGATGCTAAACCCACCATTGAACCACCTACATGCTTAAATCAAAATATGCTTGAGGTATTTAAAAAGGAAATTTTTAAGTAGATTGATGCCGATATCATCTACCCTCAAAGTGGCAGCCCTTGGGTTAGTGCCATCCACATGGTACCTAAGAAGGGGGGGTGCAACTATCATCAAAAGGGAAAATGATGAGTTGATTCAAGAACATATTGTTACAGGATGGTGTATGTGTATTGACTACCGACGTTTGAACAAACTGACCCAAAAGGACCATTTTCTGTTGTCATTAATCGATTTCATGCTTGAACACCTTGCTAAACACTCATATTTTTGTTACTTAGATGGGTATTCTAGGTTTTTCCAGATTCCTATTTACCCTCTCGACCAAGAGAAAACCACTTTCACATGCATGTATGGAACTTATGCTTATCGTCGCATGCCTTTTGGTCTTTGCAATGCACCGACAACATTTCAACAATGCATGATGGCCATTTTTTCTGATTTCATTAAAAATATAATGGAAATTTTTATGGATGATTTTAGTGTTTATGGATATTGTTTTGATCAATGTTTATGCAACCTGTCATTAGTATAAGCCCACTATAAAGAGGTTAACCTAGTACTAAATTGGGAGAAGTGCCATTTCATGGTACAATCCGGTGTAGTAATAGGCCATGTTGTATCTAACAAGTGTATTGAGGTTGATAGGGCCAAGATGGAAGCTATAGAAAATATTTCTATCCCTTCTTTAGTCAAAGACATATACAGTTTCCTTGGTCATGCAAGTTTCTATAGAAGATTTATCAAAGATTTCTCCAAAATCACAAAGGCATTATATTCCTTACTTGCCAAAGACGCTGAATTCATATTCAATAATGACTATCATATCACCTTCACCAAGCTAAAAGAAGCTTTTATCTTGGCACTAATCATTCAACCACTAGACTGGAATGCTCCATTTGAACTGATGTGTGACACAAACAATTATGCAGTGGGGGAAATCCTAGGACAGCAAAAGGACAAGAAGCTTCATGCCATATACTATGCGAGCAAGACCCTAGATGAAGCAAAAATTAATTACACAACCACAGAGAAGGAGATCCCTGCTATAGTGTATGCTTTCAACAAATTTTGATAGTATTTGGTAGGATCTAAGGTGATTATATATACAGATCATGTTGCAATAAAGTATTTGCTCAATAAAAAGAATGCAAAACCTTGTCTCATCCGTTGGATACTGCTTTTGTAAGAGTTTGATCTTGAGATCCAGGATAAGAAGGGGATAGAGAACAATGTTGCATATCACCTTTCTAGATTGACTATAGATGTTGGAGATTATTTGCCTATTGAAGATCAATTGCCTATTGAGAAGCTTTATGCACTATCGTCCACCCAAGTGTCGTGGTTTGTAGACATTGAAAATTTCCTTGCTACGGGACAGCTACCGCCGGGTTTGACATACCAACAAAAGAAGAAGTTCTTCCATGACGTAAAGTTTTACTATTGGGATGACCCCTTGTTGTTCAAACATGGGAGTGATGGACTTATTCGCAGGTGTGTCGCTGAAGAAGAGATAGTCACCATTAATTTTGAATGCCATGCCTCTCCTTAAAGAGGCCACTTTAGAGGAGAAAAGACTGCATCTTAGATCCTACAAGTAGGTTTCTATTGGCCAACATTGTTTAAAGATGTCAATCTGTTTGTAAAAACTTGTGATAAATGCCAAAGAACCAGAGGAATTTCTAGACGTGATGATATGCCTCTGAACTCCATTTTAGATATTGAGGTATTCGACGTATGGGGCATTGATTATATGGGACCATTCCAATCTTCATGTGGTTACCAATATATTCTCGCCACTGTTGAGTACATCTCTAAATGGGTTTAGGCCATCCCAACCCAAGCACCGGATGCAAAGTCTGTGGTAAAGCTTTTTCAGAAAATCATTTTCCCTCACTTTAGAGTTCAAAGGGTTGTAATCTCAGACGGTGGTACACATTTTATTGAGAAACAATTCAATAATCTTCTTTCTAAATATGGAGTCACACATAAAGTCTCTACACCTTATCGTCCTCAAACTTGTGGGCAAGTAGAGGTCTCAAACCGGCAGCTTAAAAGCATTCTAGAGAAAACAATGTCTAACTCAAGGAAAGATTGGGCATTAAAGATAGATGACACACTATGGGCATATCAAACGGCTTACAAGACCATAATAGGAACAACCCCATTTAATCTTATATATGGTAATTCTTGCCATCTTCCACTGGAACTAGAGCACTTTGCATTATGGGCTATAAAGTTCTTAAACTTTGACATGAAGAAAACGGGTGAGAAGTGCCTTTTACAGCTGCAAGAACTGGAAGAGCTAAGGCTTGATGCATATGAAAATGCAAAGCTCTACAAAGAAAGAACCAAGATGTGGCATGACAAGAGAATCCGAAGGAAGGATTTCAAAGAGGGAGACAAAGTGTTGTTATTCAACTGAAGACTTAAGCTATTTCCTGGAAAACTAAAGTCAAAGTGGTCTGACCCTTTTCTCATGTTGAAATTTTTTCCTTATGGAACTGTTGAATTGCAAGGCAAGGATGGAATGTTCAAAGTAAATGGGCAACGTTGCACGATGTACACTTCAGGAGATGAAGTTCACAAGGGAGTTTCTTGCTCCCTTCAAGATGCATGAATGACATTGAAGAGTTTCACTAAAGACTCTAAATGGAGGACCTCGGGGGGTTTAACCCACATTAGGATAGATTTCTATTCAAGCCTTTTGAGTAAAAAACACTCTTTAGTTTTGTAAATAAGCTTGTCATGGATGAATGCAATAATTTAGATGATTCTATTGCATATATGGTATAAATTATGTGCTCACAAAGGCTGTTTTCTATAGAAACTACATAAGACACAATGTGTCTTTATTTGCACATGTTGTGTCCCCAATCTCATAACTCAGCAAAACGAGTATTATCTCCAGGTACACGACATGTCTATGTTTAGACACATAGTGTCACAATCCAACAGCTACAAATATTCTCAACTGGAATAAAGAACATGGCATGTCTGACTTTTTGCATGTCGTGTACTCAGGCAGAAGATGAAGAAGAAGGAAATGTTGGAAAAACACACGACGTGTCTTTATTTGCACACGCCGTGTCCCTTATTAGAGAAAGAAATGTCAATTACTTTGAAGATATACACACTGTGTCCAATATTATACATGATGTGTATCCTAACAGAAGGATAAAGAAGTAGATTTCTGGAAAAAGCACACAACGTGTCTTTAATTGCACATGTCGTGTAGGTTATCAATGCATTTGGGCATTTGAAATTCTAGAATGTCACACACCGTGTACAAAATGGAACACATCGTGTCTTTTATTATAGAAAATGAGTTCTGATATGACACACATCGTGTCTTTATTTGCACACACCATGTCTTTTATCAAAAAAGCAGATTAAAACCTAGCACACGGATGTCACTTTCACTCAAACTTTCATCTGAGCCAAGCAGCCATGTTCCCTAGCTCCTTCTCCCCAGCCACCTTGCACACTAGCAGCAGCAAGCCACCGTCGTGCCATGTTCACAATCGTGTCTTCTCTGAGAAGGCAGCCGTCGTGTGCTCCTCCTCTTCACGGCATGTCTTCCACAAGCCACCGCCTTCTCCTTCTCCTTCTCCTATGGCCACAGGCCCTAGAACAAGGCGGTGCTAGCCCCGCCGTCAAGCTTGAGTTGCCAACCTCATCTTCTTCTTCAAGCTAGCTATCGCCGTCATCTTCAACCTCGAGCATGCCACCATCATTTTCTCCGACAAGGTCGTGAGAAGGGAGCCTTCCTCCTCCTCTCCAAATGTCTACATGAAGCCAAGGAGGTCACCATCCACTCTGCTTTTGTCGCCCCTGCAATGCAAGAGACCATCCCCAAGCAAACCGCCATCGGTTCCCCTCCTTTTTCCCCAAAAATCAGTCGCTCACGACCTATAGAATTCCATAGATTTGCAAACACATGGCATGTACCCAGACACACATGGCATGTGCATCACAGTCAGGGCTGATCTTCTATTCCTAGACACACAGCGTGTTTGCAATAGCACATGATGTGTGCTAACCTGTCAGTGGAAGAAATGGCTCTGATCAAGCAAACAAGCAACTACAAGAACGACACCAGCTCCTCCCAGGCGTCAGGATATGTGTCTACCATGCAGTTTTAGGTCACCCCTGAAGAGGACCTGACGTAATAGTTCTTGATTGCAAGGAGAGTTCTACCTACTTGATTTGCTTGCCAGTAGACCATGACGACTCTGGGCTTCAAGGATGAGGTCCTCATGTGCCTACAGGATTTAGGGTTGAGCTACGTCTGTCTGACGGTATCAAAAACTTACCCCCATCTTGTTTATGAGTTTTTGATGACACTCGTCACTGAGAAGGACCCACAGAAGAAGCTCGATCCATTTGGTATTATACATTTTAGGCTTTTGGCTCATCCTTTCAGGATCACTTTTTGACATTTTTGTGAGTTACTCAAGTGTCACTATGATGGCGCCATCTGTTACCTGAACACTTTTCATACCGCAGAGTTTTGGTTCAACATTTCTGATGAGGAACAATATGAAGCTAAATTAGCCAGGGCATCTAATGTCCACAATGCTATCTTATGGTAAATTCATCACATTCTTAGTACTGGAGTTTTTTCTAGGAAGGAAGCACAAGGGGTTGTTGGGAACCAAGATCTCTTTTTCCTATGGGGCATGATATATGAGCATGAGATTCATGCTGCTTTCTAGATCCTTCAACGTTTCTTTGAAATCAAGAAGGTGATGAAGAGGGATGATGGTGACATCATGTGTGGCAGTTTGATTACCTTGATTGCATAAAAGCTTGATTTTGATCTGATAGGTCTTGAGGCTGCACCAGGTAGGAACTTCGTAGATATTCAATATCTTCTCTCTACAGGCTTGATCATGAAGATTCCAGGTTGCGACAACAAATTCCGTCAGTTCTTTAATGAGGATCAGTATATTGACCTTCCAGATCCAGACCATGCCACCTTGGAGAACAAGAACAACTGGAAGGTCTTGTTTTCCACTGATGAGGAGATAGCAGCAGCCCAAGCTACTGATGATAATGGGGTAGGTCCTTCAGCCCCTCCTACTTCTTCTGCTCCACCACCTCCCTCCACCAGCACCCAGACAGAGTATTCTTGGGTGATGCCTGATGTCAGGCATTTGTATGGCTATGTGAAGTAGCGGTTCGATCACATTGATGTCCGCCTGGACCAGATGGGCACATAGTATATTGTGATGCATGACATGGTCCACCACATGGACTCATGGAACATCTCTTAGGGCCACTACTCCTACCCACATCCGTATCAGTCACCATCGTAGTATCCAGAGTTCGCTCCACAGCCCACTCCGATGGATGTCTCAGAAGATGATCTTGTCATCCAGTTCTTTCAGACAGACCACGGGGGTGTTGTCCCCTCATATTGATTTTTCATGCATGACAAGTATCTGGTTGATACCTCCATGAGTTCAATTAATGCAGTGAGGATACTACAGATTTCAAGCTTAGGGGGGGTACAACCAACCAGTAATGTAGTCTCTGTTTCATTTTCTTTTTCTTTTGTCATTTACATTCACCATTTACTTTTGTAGGTCATGTCAATTTTCTATTTTAGTCTTTTATTTCAGCATGTTTCATGTTTTGTATTTCCCTTTGTGGCAAACTTAATATGAAATGTGGCTTTTGAAATGGAATGAACTTGTGTATGCTTGAATCATCTTTTACCTTGTACTTCTTTGTGCCATATGAAAGAACTAGTAAAGGACATGTGTGAATCAAATGGAAAATGAAATCCCCCATGTACATGATCTTGGTTTGTAATTATAGCCTGAACTCTCAAATTTCACATCTTTGATTTCTAAATACATGTAATGGTCAAAAATTTTAGCGAACGAATCGACTCTACAACACTATTTAGAATACAGAATACTCTTGCCAAACTCTTAGTGTATATATAATTGATTTTTCAGTGAAAAATTTGCAAATTAATGAATGAAATCTTATTAACTTGACCTTCTAAGTTGACTCTCTTGTGTTGTGCAAAAATCTCTTTTATCATTTTCTCACTTTACCCAATAAAAGATGGCAAACAACCCACATATCATGCTAGCCTAGTGTAAGTCCGATCTGGCAACGATGGTTGGGTGGTATGAAAATCAAAAGAGGGTAAAAATAACACCCCAACCGGTACTCCATGTGTCTGTAATCCTAAATTAGCAACTGAGTGCCGAAATCCCAAAAATCTATTATCATATCTTTTCAAGAAGAGAGATCAACTGAGATGGTTAAAGCTAACTAAGGTTTCATCATTTACATCCATAATAGCTGAAAATTTTGTGTTGTACATCCACTAGTTGTTTGGCTTGACTATCCAAATCCTATTTTGTGTTTTTTAGTTGTTTGTTTCATTTAATTTGTGACCACCATTGCTGAACTAAAACTTCTCCATATTTGAGGTTTGAATTGAGACGATGGCTATGAAATAAAACTTTTATACATGGTTGGATGAGCTTATTGCATATCTTCATTTCATTTAATCCATGCATGGACTTGAACATTCCTTCATTTGTGTGGATGTGTTCTTTTTATTTGAGGACAAGAAATGATTCAAACTTAGGGGGATTTGTTGTGTGGTTTCCACATCAACTTTTCACATATTTTCACACACAAATTCAGTTCATTTTGTTCTCATTTAGCCTCTATTCATATCATTCTTGCCATCTTTTTGTTATTTTACTTATCATATGATGTGTATTGTAGATTTGCATCAAAGGAATCAAATTGGAGGTTTTTCCAACTCAATTTCATCTTATTCGGTTATACTCCAAGACTTGCAACATGCAGGACTTTAAAATTGCTGAAACATCAATGCACATGATGTGTCTTATTTTAGACACGCCGTGTGCATTTCCAGAAGACCTATTGATGCAATCACTAAAGAAAAGTACATGGCGTGTCCATAAAAGACACAATGTGTACCTGGGAAGTCGGAACTTAGTCAAGCCTTTTTGGAAAAGTACACGACGTGTATTAAATTATACACAGCATGTACCTGGGCATATAGAACCGAGTTCAGCCTTTCTAGAAAAGTACACGGCGTGTATTAAATCAGACATGACATGTACTTAACATAGAAACAACTGCCCGAGATAGGACATGCCATGTCCGGAGAAAGACACGGCATGTGCCTGTCAATTTCAACAAATTTTCAAATATGATTCCTTTCATTTTAAAAGACGAAACCACTCAAAAGAGTAGTTATCTTTGGTCGTTATGCAAAATTCTTTTGTCCCATAGAAAGCCTAGAGAAAGGAGGGTGATTTTGGAGGTAGAAGAGGATGGTTTCTTTCAAAAGAACTCCATTCTTCTTATTTTCTTCTTCAAGCTTCTTCTCCAAGGTGCAACTGAGCTTCTTCACTCCATCAAGCTTCTTGGGAGAGAGGTTTGTCTAGTTTGGAGCAGTTGTAGAAGTGGGATTTCATCCTCAAGTCATAATTCTATCTTTCTATGGTTATACCTTGGGATTACTTAGCTTTTCCTTCTCTAAATCATATCGAATTCTGAAATTCTGCACATTTGCTACTGTACACTATCATGGACGAGTAGTTTCCTTTTCTTGGACATGGGAGAGTAGCTCCCATGTCATAGCTTGTATGGAATATGATAATTTCATACTAAATGATATGTTGCTTGTTTTTCCACCTTGTGAGTACCAGTTTCTTCTTTTCTGCATGTATGGCTAGCCTCCTTATGTGTATGTTTTATGCTTTTCTACTTGATCTGAGAAGATAGGTGGGAGAGTAAGGAGGTACTATCTTGGCAACTCCATCTTTACCACGAGAATGGAAATTATGGAATTGAGGAGTAGGTTTGTGATCCAAAATAAAATTCATACATGGGAATGTTGAATTGAGTTAGGATCGTTGTAGTTACACCGAGAGGTGAAGTACAACATACAACTTTCCTTTAAAATACGTGCTTAGTATGTTTAAATTTCATGCTCCTGTTGTGACGTAGCCGGATTTTCTAAAACTTAATCTGATGTGTGACGTCCAAATTGAAACCTCACCTCGTCGAGAATCGCAATTTAAACACCACACACTAGGCTAAGAAGAAGAAAATCGAGGGAGTCAGAAGGAAACAATCAGTAGCACATGCACATGAACAATAAACAAACCACAACACATGTTCACCATTCAACATATAATTACAACATGAATTGTTACAACATTTGATATTACATATTGAATAGCAAACGTATACATATACATGTACTACCACTAAACTACAGGATCTTAAGACAATAGGTCCACCTGTACATCAGCTCGCCACACAACTCTCAACTATCTTGGATCTTCAAGAGCATAACCACAACCTAAACAAAAGATTACATGTGGTACACGTCAGCACAATATTCAAGAATATTGTACTGAGTACGCCTACGTTCTTTTATATACATCTCATCATATCTTGGCAATAAGATAAAACTAATATACTTGGCAGTAACAGAAGAATATAAGAAAAACGTATACTTGCACAAAGATATTCATTAGCAAAAGTGAACACATATTTTGAGCACATTTTCCATTATATATCCATGCATTTTCCACCTGAGGGAATAATGCATCATCTCTTCTACCAAAGAGAATGAGATGTAAGGCCTTATGATTTACTACCAAAGAGTTAGATCATTGTACATTGTGATCTGCTACCAAAGAGAATGATCACTTTCCAGCACTCTTCTACCAAAGAGAATTAGTGCTTTCATATAATGGAACAAATATATTATGTTTGATGTGTTCATAGCAATAAGTATGGAGAATCATGTACCATATCATACAAGAACAATCTTTTCGGCCAATATCATATGCCAAGTATTTTACTACACATATAACACAAGGATATTGTATAATAAGCCAAGTAAGAGGTAATGGCATACCTTGATCAAGAGAAACCTAATCATCACATATTCTTGATGTCATCTAAATCTTAGTTAAACATGATCAAGACAAGACCATATACTATCATCAGGTTCTCATCTTCTTACATCTCATCTTAACCCTACTCGTGTTCATTAGGGTTTATCTTATCTCATTAGGATATTCCCATCATTACTTGCATTCTTGTCTTAGATTTATCTTACTGATGTCATTTTCCATGTTATAGTTCATTATCTCAACATTATGTTCCATATCCATTTTGGTGCACATATTAACCCTAGTTTATATACATTATTCAAATTAGGGTTACGACCCATGTATCAAGGTTCATCTTCATGTAACATAGATTTCGTGAATCATCATGATCTCATAATTAAATTTGAATTTCAATATACTTATACGAGCTTACTCTGTAAATTTCATCATTTATTGAGCAGGCATGTATTAATTGCATTATCTTTAGTGTTATTAGCCCTAACTAGACATATTAATCAAATTATATGCTTTCGTGCATCACCATGGCCATATATGACATTATATGCATTATAAACATGATTATAGACTTACTGACATTTTCTCATAATTTTATATCATTGTTTGGTATTTATTATTAATTAATCAAGTGTTACACATATTCTATGATATCACTAAGATTAATGCTTCAAAAGCCAGATATTACAGTTTCATATTGTTCTACACATTTTTCTAAACATTTTGGTACCTTATTTATATTTTTTTGATAATCGCACTAATTACTGTGATTTATCTAAGATATACATACTTATGGCAGTTTCATACCTTTTTGGCCAATAGGAGTCCGCCACATGGCTCTAGGGCTTGCAGCTGCTCATTTGCTGGTGCTAGGCAGGGAGCGTGAGCTGGATGGTCTAGCTTGAATGAACCATCTGGTTGAGTTGGGATTTGGGCCGGTTCTTCTCTAATTTGTCACTGAACCAAGCTGAGTCGCCCGCTCCCTCATCTTTCTCGCATAACGCGGTCTCACGAACTTGCTTGTCTCCCTTACTTTTCTTGGGCACCGCCGCACAGCTGGGCTCCGACGAGCAATCGGGTAGTGCTTTCTT
This sequence comes from Alisma plantago-aquatica, assembly GCA_963693085.1. Lineage (NCBI taxonomy): Eukaryota > Viridiplantae > Streptophyta > Magnoliopsida > Alismatales > Alismataceae > Alisma > Alisma plantago-aquatica. Next base: position 748,373,053 of record OY856414.1, read on the forward strand.
CCTCTGAATGACCACTTTCTGCCTCTAGGAGATCCAGCGTTGTGATGTGGAAGTCCTCAGCTCCACCTGTGCTTTGCGGCAAGCTCAGGGATCCCTACCCACGACCTCGCCGACCGTAGTCGTCGCCGTGGTGGTGAACTGGAGAAAACATGGTCTCATCCTCCTATTTTGAAGTTACATACTCCAGAAGCTACGTCGGGTCATCCAGAACTTGACCACGTCATCCAAAGAGGATGGGAAGGCTTGAAGCTCCGTCCTTGTCTCCCTCTTCTTCTCCAGCAAAGGCGCCTACATTAGCCACCGGCACTACTACAACAGGGATCGCAAGCGCCCTCCAGCAAATCAACTGAACTCGCCCTTCCTCCTCACCTACTCATCTTCCTCTGATCTCCCTTCAACCTCTGGTTCCCTTCTCTATCTCCTCCTCTTTGGCCTTTGTGGTCGGGTAATGGAGAGGTAGCGGAAAGGGGGAACTGGAACTCCCTCATCTATTCCCCATATGCCTCAAATGAAGGGTCTTAGTGCTTGTGTAGGTGAGCTGAGATCAACTACTTGCTAAGACCTCCCTCTCGCCCCACGATCCTGGAGAGTGGTGGCGGGGAACTTACTGCCTCAACGAGTCCTCAGCTGACTCTAACCGCAAGGTCAGAGAAGACTCAGAGGCCTTTGATCTCACATCCAAGGGTCTAGGATGACTTCTTCTGAAAGCATGATCCATGGTTACTGAAACACAGATACGATGCTCATTTAAATGAGTCGACCGCGTGACATATACATAAATGTCATGGATAATGCTTAAGGAAGCATTAAAACCTTGCTCTATCATATATTAATAGGCACATTATGTCAATATATTCAACCCTATGTATCTCTTTCAAAGAGCATCAAAACATTATAGAATTCGGACCATAGCTCTAAAATCACTCAAGCTACATTCTATTAAATTTTGGTGCCAAAACTCAACTGTTAGATCATCCAACTAAATTCCTCAAAAAGACATAAAAAGAGAGAGATCTCACTCATGATATCAATATCCATCACCATCCAAACCTTACCAAAGTACCGTAACTCTCAAGATAACTCGACATAAGAATTCCAAAATGTTATTGGACACTTATAGATTCAAAAAGTCCACTCCATCACATCCTACACACCTTAAAAAAAATTTCATCCTCGAAATTAGGCCAAGAAAAACCAATCCATCACATCATATACATCTTAAAAGAACTTTCGTCCTCGAAAGTACACCATGCTCATACTTCCAGGGAAAACCTTATCTCGCTCTCATCCACATGTAGGCACCATTCTATGTGTAACATATCCGCAAAGGTTACCTAGAACCATGTATCCAAAGCATTATTAGGAGGTTTTAAAAGCATCAAGGGTGAAACCTCACTCCATAGAAGGCTCAAACAAGGGTTTATAATCTTAGGTTATGTCATTACATTTTTCATATGTTAGATTTGCTTCCTTATCTTTAGCCATGCATTAGGGTCCTCACATCATATTCCATGTTCTAAAGGAGTTAACTAAGATTAACTCATACATCAAGGTGTCGTAAATGTTATGCTGTGCTAACTTTCAAACTATATTTTTCATCTTTTTTAAGCACTAAGATTAACACCTCGTGTAACATGTTTCTTTCATATGATCTTATTTCGTCGTTCATACCAAATTACATCATTTACTAGTGAATTCATCATAAGATTGAACAACAATTTCAGATTAATCATCATTATTCATGTACATGGTTAACCATAATGCATTGAGATTTATAAACCACCTCTAGGTATTCATCATATCATGTCTATATATAAAATCTCAAGATTAAAACACAGTATTATATATGTATCATGTTTGTTCTACAAAAACATATACAAGTGGCTTCTTAAAACATATATCAAAACTTTATCTGGTCCAATAGAGGTTATCCTGACCCACATCATGAGGGAAGTTACATGCTCAGTCTCTCTGAGCTAACTCAACTCTTTGAGTATCTCATAAACAAAAACTTATATTCCCTCTCTTACTCTAGGGTTCTCAGATCTACCTCATTGGTACTAGCAATAGCTTTACAAGCTCTAGACACATAAGCACAACCAAAACATGCTATGTGATTCTCTTCACAGGTCTTCTACCCATGAAACATGCTTACCCAAAACTCTCTTATATACACCACTAGATTCCTTTGTGGGAAACCACCAACCTGAGCATGAGGCTTCACAGAAACTAACATAGCTACCTCCTCCAGGGTCTTGGGATCTCTCCCTCACCTAGAGGGTAGGCACTTGTATTTCCTTATTGACATATGCACATATAACGAGCCTCTCTCCATCTCTAGGATTTGGTCCTCCCAAGGACATCTAGGGTTCAACAAAGATATATGGATCATGCATATATTAACTCAACTCAATCACTCAGGAGTAGTCTAGTTTAGGACATATCATATCACATATCTCATAATTCTCATATCTTGGAGTTTAGGTTCTCTAATCTTCTCCCAATGGGTCTCACTCTCTCTGGAGTTAACCCTAAAACTGGTCCCAACACTAGAGGTCCTCCTTTGTAAAAGAGCTTGAGGCTTAGGCTGATCCACTACCTTATCTAACTTAACATATCTTGTCTCATAACATCCTAGTTACTTGCATCATCAAAACTTATCTCAAATCCTCAAAACTGAACTTAAGTCCTCCAAGACAAACATATATCATCATATACTGACTTATATAATCTATAATCGACTTATATCACATCATCACAACTTATTTCATCTATTTCATCTATCACATATTCCAAACAAGGCTCTTGACATCTAATCCAGAGCTACTCTCTCTTCTAGACTGATGTAATTCACTTTCATTTAGGTTGCATGACCACCTCCTACTCGTACATGTGTGGGGGATACATTTTTGTAATACATATATATAATAAAATATTATATAGTTTTTCTTCGATAAAACATGCGTCAGAGAAAACTATCACGGTTCGATCCGGTTGGAATCCAAAACCAAATCTTGAAAACGAGTGTCCCACACATAGTAGAGAATACAGTGTCATGAAAACTAAGGAAAGGGGTGAGAACATGGTGTAGACTAGTGTAGCTACTCTAGACAATGCGTGCAATATGTCTAGGGTTTCTCTTTCCTTGATGCACGTCATTTCCAAATAGTGCAACATCCCATACCGCTGCACTACAAGGAAAGAACGACATCTAAGGACTTTCTACTCAACAAGCACCAGTCTAGACCTAGTTCTCTGACATCTAGGCGCTAACGTAGAGGCTAGGTCAGATCTAGTCTCTAAAAGATGACTAATCTAACCCTAAAGATTATTAAGTTCAAGGTTCTTTGGTTTTGAGTTGCTTAATGAGCAAATGTCAGGCTTTACTATTGTTCATGCTCTGATACCACCTGTGATGTCCCCAGATTTTCTAAAACTTAATCTGATGTGTGACATCCAAATTGAAACCTCACCTCATTGAGAATCCCAATTTAAACACCACACACTAGGCTAAGAAGAAGAAAATCAAGGGAGTCAAAAGGAAACAATCAGTAGCACATGCACATGAACAATAAACAAACCACAACACATGTTCACCATTCAACATATAATTACAACATGAATTGTTACAACATTTGATATTACATATTGAACAAAAAACGTATACATATACATGTACTACCACTAAACTACGGGATCTTAAGACAACAGGTCAACATGTAAATCTGCTCGCCACACAACTCTCAACTATCTTGGATCTTCAAGAGCATAACCACAACCTAAACAAAAGATTGCATGCAGTACACGTCAGCACAATATTCAAGAATATTGTACTGAGTACGCCTATGTGTATTTTATATACCTCTCATCATATCTTGGCAATAAGATAAAACTAATATACTTGGAAGTAACAAAAGAATATAAGAAAAATGTATACTTGCACAAAGATATTCATTAGCAAAAGCGAACACATATTTTGAGCACATTTTCCATTATATATCCATGCATTTGCCACCTGAAGGAATAATGCATCATCTCTGCTACCAAAGAGAATGAGATGTAAGGCCTTATGATCTACTACCAAAGAGTTAGATCATTGTACATTGTGATCAGCTACCAAAGAGAATGATCACTTTCCAGCACTATGCTACCAAAGAGAATTAGTGCTTTCATATAATGGAACAAATATATAATGTTTGATGTGTTCATAGAAATAAGCATGGAGAATCATGCAACATATCATACAAGAACAATCATTTCATCCAATATCATATGCCAAGTATTTTACTACACATATAACACAAGGATATTGTATAATAAGCCAAGTAAGAGGTAATGGTGTACCATTATCAAGAGAAACCTAATCATCACATATTCTTGATGTCATCTACATCTTGGTTAAACTTGATCAAGACAAGACCATATACTATCATCAGGTTCTCATCTTCTTACATCTCATCTTAACCCTACTTGTGTTCATTAGGGTTTATCTTATCTCATTAGGATATTCCCATCATTACTTGCATTCTTGTCTTAGATTTATCTTACTGATGTCATTTTCCATATTATAGTTCATTATCTCAACATTATGTTCCATATCCATTTTAGTGCACATATTAACCCTAGTTTATATACATTATTCAAATTAGGGTTACGACCCATGTATCAAGGTTCATCTTCATGTAACATAGATTTTGTGAATCATCATGATCTCATAATTAAATTTGAAGTTCAATATACTTATATGAGCTTACTCTGTAAATTTCATCATTTATTGAGCAGGCATGTATTAATTGCATTATCTTTAGTGTTATTAGCCCTAACTAGACATATTAATCAAATTATATGCTTTTGTGCATCACCATGGCCATATCTGACATCATATGCATTATAAACATGATTATAGACTTACTGACATTTTCTCATAATTTATATCATTGTTTGGTATTTATTATTAATTAATCAAGTGTTACACATATTATATGATATCACTAAGATTAGTGCTTGAAAAGCCAGATATTACAGTTTCATATTGTTCTACACATTTTTCTAAACATTTTGGTACCTTATTTATATTTTTCTAATAATCACACTAATTACTGTGATTTATCTAAGATATGCATATTTCTGGGAATTTCATACCTTTTTGGCCAATAGGAGTTTGCCACGTGGCTCCAGGGCTTGCAACTGATCATTTGCTGGTGCTGGGCAGGGAGCGTGAGCCGGACGGTCTAGCTTGAATGAATTGTCTGGTTTAGTTGGGATTTGGGCCGGTTCTTCTCTAATTTGTCACTGAACCAAGCTGAGTCGCCCGCTCCCTCATCTTTCTCGCGTAATGCGGTCTCACGAACTCGCCTGTCTCCCTTGCTTTGCTTGGGCACTGCCGCACAGCTCAGCTCTGGTGAGCAATCTGGTAGTGCTTTCTTCCTCTGAATGACCACTTTCTGTATCTAGGAGATCCAGCGTGGTCATGTGGAGCTCCTCAACTCCACCTGTGCTTTGCGGAAAGCTCAGGGATCCCTACCCACGACCTCGCCGGCTGTAGCCGTCGCCATGGTGGTGAACTGGAGAAAACACGGTCTCATCCTCCTATTTTGAAGTTACATACTCCAGAAGCTGTGTCGGGTCATCCGGAACTTGACCACATCATCTAGAGAGGATGGGAAGGCTTGAAGCTCCGTCCTTGTCTCCCTCTTCTTCTCCAGCAAAGGCGCCTACATTAGCCGCCGACGCTGCTACAACAGGGATTGCAAGCACCCTCCAGCAAATCAACTGAACTCGCCCTTCCTCCTCACCTACTCATCTTCCTATGATCTCCCTTCAACCTCTGGTTCCCTTCTCTATCTCCTCCTCTTCAGCCTGTGTGGGTAGGTAATGGAGAGGTAGCGAAAAGGGGGAACTGGAACTCCCTTGTCTATTCTCCATATGCCTCAAATGAGGGGTCTTAGTGCTCATCTAGGTGAGCTGAGATCAACTACTTGCTAAGACCTCCCTCTCACCTCACGATCCTGGAGAGTGGTGGCGGGGAACTTGCTGTCTCAACTGGTCCTCAGCTGACTCTAAAGGCAAGCTCAGAGAAGACTCAGAGGCCTTTGATCTCACATCCAAGGGTCTAGGATGACTTCTCGTGAAAGCTTGATCTGTGGCTACTGAAACACAGATACGATGCTCAGTTAAATGAGCCGACCATGTGACATATACATAAATGTCACGGATAACGCTTAAGGAAGCATTAAAACCTTGCTCTACCATACATTAATAGGCACATTATGTCAATATATTCAACCCTATGTATCTCTTTCAAGGAGCATCAAAACATTATAGAATTCAGACCATATCTCTAAAATCACTCAAGCTACATTCTATTAAATTTTGGTGCCAAAACTCAACTGTTAGATCATCCAACTAATTTCCTCAAACAAACAAAAAAAAGAGAGATCTCAATCATGATATCAATATCCATCACCATCCAAACCTTACCAAAGCACCGTAACTCTCAAGATAACTCGATATAAGAATTCTAAAATGTTATTGGATACTTATAGATTCGAAAAGTCCACTCCATCACATCCTACACACCTTAAAAGAAATTTCGTCCTTGAAATTAGGCCAAGAAAACCCAATCCATCACACATGTTGTATGCTATGATGTGTGGATGAAATCCTAAGTCTATGATACTTCCATATCTGAATTTTGACCTCTTTTAGTAATCCATGTATTGATTGCTTAATTCTGAAATTTTCTAGTTTAATCAACGAAATCACTTTTAAAATGGTCTAGATTGTTGAACCTTAGCACTGCTGCATTTAATTGATTGCTTAAGCTCCTCATGTTCAATCTTGACTACAATTACTCTCATATACTTGCAAGAAATAGCTTGTTTTTTAAAAGATCTTTATTAATATTGAAACTCGTTAGTGTGAGAAACCAACAATCATCCTCTACCCAGGCTTCTCAACCTCATCCTAGACATTCCCATGAATCTTTTGCTATGTTTAATGAAACACTTATGGGTTACATGATGCATCAGAATGCCTATCAGATGTAGGTTTAGGAGCACCTTCACCATGAACTAGTTCAAATTATGTCCAACATGAAGTTGTCCTTCTCACACCCTTTTTCCTCCTACTAGCCGTACCCAACCACTAACTATGCTTCCTACGCAAATGATCAATTCTACCCAGTCTAGCAGCCTACTACTTCTACTCCATCTCCTACCTCTGGTGAGTGACCTACCCTAGTCCCCTATCAACATGATTCCCCTCAATGTCTTGTCCCCCTAGTTGGCCATGCTTCTTCCTTTCTTGCTAGCTATGATGGGGTTTCTCAACCAAACTTTGAGCAAGAAAATGCTTTGTTAGCTTGTCCCACATCCTGGGAAGATAAAAATTGTCAGTGGCATGGTTTTCACTCTTTTTCTACTAATGAATATGTAGAGATGGCCAATGAGGATTAGGCTTATGAGGATGATGGTTCTGAGGGTGATGGTGATGAGGATGATGTCTCTGATGGTGATGGTTATGGTGATGAGGACACACTTCTATCACTGCTACACCTTCTGTGTCTGCCACTGATGAGGACTACCAGACACCGTTGCTGCCACTATTGCACCTTATGAGATAGACAACAATGAGGACTACCAGTCAGGCAAGGAGTTTGACATTGACAAGCTTGATGTTTAGTTTCTAGACTCTAGGGTTCTCACATATATGTCTTTCGTTGACTTTCATGTATTGAACATTGGGCACTGTAGCTTAGGACTACTATTTTTATATATCATTACCTTCTTGGTCATTTGCCATTTTCATCTTGAGAGGACTTACTTTTTTTGTAATATTATAATTTGTACCTTTAACTCTATGTTTTGCTACATTTCATTAGTTATTGGTGACTGCTTCCATATTTTGATTATGACTTTAGTATATTTGTTTTCTCTCTGGCTTGTGTGTGATGTTTGCAAATGGTGGTTGTTTGTGGTGTTTGTGCGTTTGGATAAGACTTGTTTTTAGCTATTCTACTGCATCCCTTTCTGATATGAAAAAGGGGGAGAATAGTTTCTAGTACATATTATTTCATATCCTTTCTAGTTAATCCTTTGAAATATCTTGTGATAATGAAAGTGGACTCAAATAGAACATAGATGTTATGGTTATGGTTTTTGGAGGAACTAATCATACATGGAAAGGTAAAAATGAATTGAGGGGGAGCAATTGCTATTGAATATTTATGTATCCCCCTACGATTGATGAGGTAATAGTTTAAATTCTAAGTTCTTTTAAATATGTTGAGGAATGTTTTGTCATCTTCAAAAAGGGGGATAATATTGGCCTAATAGTTATACATTGTCCATACTTTGATGATGAATTAACCATTCCATTCATATGTATCTAATATGTCTATTTGAGATTGATTTTAGTTATTATGTACATGAAAAGAATGAATTCAATGAAGACTTAGCTTGACAGAAAAAATCCAAAATCAATGCACGTGCACTTTTATGGAAAATGCCTTAAACCACTTGGAACATTTTTGTAAATCACCTGTATTGATGCTATGACTTGTAATTAATTTGAGAAAAATATAAAACATACTTAAAACAAATATTTAATCACTTTTATAGAAATTAATACAATTTATCACAAAAAGTTTTGTCGTCTGAGTTTCCATATTGTGAAACTCAACTTGAAGCCTTTGTGGGTGTTGGTAACTTCCAGGGTCGGATGAGTTGCATAGGAAAATCATTTTTAAGCCCTCGTCCAAGTTTCATCCAGGACAAACTTTACCGAAAACTCAAAATTTCTTTTTCACATAGTTCCATAGTTAAGTTACCATTATCGAAACTTGAACAACAGTACGGTATAGAATGTGAAGAAAAAGTTTTTATAACTGTTGGAGTGTTGTGAAACTCAAAAAAATATATGTTGCAACACCCCAAACATCTAGAATACATTCCTAAGTGCATCTATTGGCTACTCGACACCCCAACTATAAATAGGTGCCCTTGGAGCATTCCAAGTTTTCTTCTTATGCTCCTATCCATAGTTGAGTGGATTTGTCTACTAAGAGTCTATTTCTCTTTCTAGCTTACTATTGATCAACATCAATTTGACTAAGATAGGTTAGTTGTGACAGAGTTTCTTCATCATACACCTTGTGAAGTTGTCAACTTCCCTTTCCCAATCCCTTTCTATCAAGAAAAGATGGTGAAAGCTTCCCCTTAGGTGAAGTTAAAGGTTGAAGATCCATGAGAAGAGTCGGTAATCCCTTCAAGGCCAAAGACTTGTTGCAAGAGTAGATCTCCTTGGTGAAGGAGGATAGCTTGTTACAAAAGTGGGTAAGATCTTGTGAAGTTAGAAGCCTCTTTCTCATGGATGGTTAAATCCTTGTAAGGTTTTTGACTCCTTTGATCCTTAAAAGGAAGGCTAGGTATCCTTATCCTAGAAAAGGAAAGCATATTGTATGTCTTATAATGGAATATAAGAAGTGTGCTATGGTTGCAAATCCTAGGGATTGACCCCTATATGTAGTGGATGTAAATCTCCTAGTTTGGAGTTTGGAACCAATATACATAGCTTGTGTTCTTATGATTTCTCAATCTCTCTTGTCCTTGCTATGTATGCTTAGCTACACTCAAATTCCATATATGCAACCTTATCTCTTGATATAATTTGAAGGTCTAATGAATTTGTTTTAAGTGTTTTAAATCTATTCAAGCCCACCCCCTATTAGAGCCCATTGATCCAACAATGTATATGTTTTGGTTACCCCTCAGTTTACCATTTTCCTAATGGGTACAAGGATACCACTTTTGGTGTATACTCCTTGGTTTTAGAATATAATTTTCATGTCATATGTCTTATATTCATCTTTAAAGGTGGTTGATCTATGGTGGTATCAAGGTTTCAACAAAGAAAACTCAAAATTTTTAATTTATTTAACATGACGTGATATTAAAAAATCAAATCAAATTCACATGCAATATGTTTGTCAAAAATAAATATGGCAATTAACAAGATTTCTATTATAAACATATATTATCCATACAATGTCAAAAATTGTAATTTATGAAAGGAAATGTTTGGGTAGTGGGAATCCTCCTTGTACTCTAGTAGTTAACTTCCATTCACTAACATAAAAATGGTGGAACATGTAGAAAGAGAGGGGAATAATGTCATTTTCATTGAAAATGTGCAGGAGATGATTGTCTTGGTGTGTCAAATTGATTATTAGTCAATATTTTATTCAAGAAGCCTCCATTATCATATACACCAACAACTTGTCACATTTTTGTCTATAATCTATAGTTAAGGTTTGTATTCTCTCCTCATAAATTAGGTCAAATGTAGGGAGTATTATCCTCAACAATGTCTCCATTTCTTTTACTTATATATGATGCTTGGTGATCCCACAAATGTGTGGCACTGACTCTTTTATTGATATTTTAGAAGCATGGTAGTTGTTTGACTAGATTGTTTATCCATTACCTAATCTTTAAGGTAGTTAGTTGACTTCTCTAAGTAGTCAGTTGACTCGGGTGCTTTGTTTTGCTCAACTAGTCAACCTAGCGGATTGTCTAGTCATTCTGTAAGCTCTTGAGGGGGGTTAAATAGATATATTCTATTATTATGTAACTTAAAAAATAGAGGTTAGGTGCATCTTTGTTAGAGAATTTTGGGAAAGAAAGTAAAGTAAGTAATCTACAAGTAACAGAAACCACAAAAGATACAAGATGTATATTAGTTCCAACTTGAATAGTTGTAGATGCACTACCTAATTTCTCCAACCAATTTTTCTCAATCCATACTTTATTCACACTTTCTAGACTGATACAAATTATAAATATTTTTGCTTTTTTGGGTCGAGATCAAACCCCTTTTCTGCTCAAGGATAATTTTTGCAATCTATATGTGATTCTGGAAGACCTTCCTATTTGAACAAGATTACAATCTACTAGGACCGCATGTACATGTAGTCTTCTTATAAGAAATAGCTTCAAATATATTCATCACAACCTTCTCGCTTGAACATTCTCTTAATAAAAGAACAAATTAGGGAATAAGAAGTAAGAAATAAATTACAACACAATTTCACAAGATGTACTAGATGCATACTTGATGAACATGTGATAATCAAATCCATAAGGTGTAGACACGGTTGTATTTGGTGGAGTAGGAAACTAGAGCTAGGATAACCAGAGACTTGCTCGAGAGCAACTAGATGTAGCATATTGGGATTCTAAGATTGACAGAGACAACATGTAGTGGCAAAGCTCAAGTGTGCTTTAGGTGTCCATAAGGAACTTGTATATATAGAAAAGACTTAAGAACTGTTAGGTTAGTTATTGGAATTTTTTAGGACGAGTTTAGTAGAAAAGGATGTAATTCTAGGATAGCTAGCGTGATTAAACAAGAAACTATGCACTAACTGACTATTTTACACAATTGTTGTCAGTCAAAGTGTAATTCAACTGAGTTTCATCTTGATTGACTTATGATTCGATTGAAATGCAACCTTTTACACTATTTGTCTTACAATGAGGTCTCATTCAGACTAAATTTTGACCTACATGCATCTTGGTTGAGTTTAATTTCAACCAAATAGTCTATCCCAAATATTCCTAAATTTTGAAAAATGACTGAAATGTATTTGGTAAAGTTATCAATTTAACATAATTGGTGTATATAGAAAACTTATTTAGACTAGTTTTGGTCCGTTCATCATTTGTTCTTACATAATTCCTATCAAGATGTACATTTTGACATGTACAAAGATAGATATAGGTACAAATTGACTCACAAACATCCTAACGTGTATAGTATTGAAAATTCTGTTGCGATGATCTTGTCTAAGTTTGTTGATAATTTGAAACACTTAATTCACACATTAGGAACAAAATGTAAAAATATTTGCATCATCAAAATTAGAGTGTGACATATCCAAAAGGATAACAACATCCCCTTTTTGATGATGAAAAATATTTTAAACAATAAAATTAAATTAGACAACTTAACAATACCATACATTTACTTTTCCAAACAAAGATAATTTATCTCAGCAGATTTTTCTCCTTCTTTGTCAGAGTAAAAAAGGAGAGCATACTCACTACAGGCCCCACCTCAAAAAGAAACCCCCTCAATAAGTATTCATTTTGATGATGAAAAAATACCCAAACAAACAAGGATATACCAGTTGAAGTAATAGGGCATGTAGACATCAATCTAGAATCTAAACAATGAAAAAAATGTAAAGACGTCTCAAAACTAATGACAAAAATGTTAAGTCCCTTTATTATATAGAGATACCATTAAGCACAAACACAGAAATGAATGTATTATAAGCCAGTAGTGAGGTTTGCTAAATACACCTATAAATAGATATTCCATGAGAAGAAAAGACTAACAATGATAGAAAGATATATCACAAGGTTGAGCTTCACATTAATTACGTAGTCAGCATAAATTAAGCTCAAACTATGAAACTTAGAAATATTATAAGATATCCATATATGAACTGAAACCATACATGCAATGTGTTCCATGAATTATTTTAAATCTAGAAGAACATACATATATGTGATAGAAAGGAACTAATTAGTTACATAGAGATATCCAAAATATACTTGAGAGTCAACATTTTAGTCCAACTTTAGTTAGACCAAATTGCTTTGTCTATCGAACTATAGTTCATACAAGTGGTAGTCTTCTGGAGAGACTAATATAATAGATATACAAATGTCAACCACATAATCACACACACAAAAAAAACACACACACGCACATATATATGAAGACTAATATCTAATACATATATATCAAATGAAAACTAATATGTAATAATGAAAGTATACCAATTTCATGAATAACAAAATTATATCCAATGAATGTTATGATCACTTGTAATCTCTTCTAAAGATTGCTTCTTATAATCACACAATATTGTTATCAATTAATTGAAAGGGAAAGATAAAGCATAGTGACTAAATCTTCAAAAAGCATGCCAAGTAACATGCTTAATCAAGAAAAAGGAACTAGTATTTGGTTTTACAAAAATAAGTCCTTGGTTCTTCTTCCTATTATAATTTCCTGGGACATAACAAAGACCACTTTTTCCTACATGACCATTGTGATAATGCATGATATTGTTCAACATATTTATACTATTGAAAATTTATCTAAACATCTCTTAAGTTTTTCATATTACTTGGCAAGCATGAAAAGTCTTTTATAATATAAATGGAATAACTTCTGGTACTAGAAAAATAACAAAATCAATATGAGAGAATAGAATAGTATACTTTAGCTTAGAAATCAACTTCTCTAAAATAGTACAATCTTGACTGTCAGGAAGTATTTTTTGAAACAAGATCATTAATTATTTTCTTTTCTCTAGCATATTGATCATTTATCTTACCATGTTCTTCATTGGTTGGGTCAAAAATATAAGATAGCATGTTTCTCATTTTATTATATTTTCAAATCTTTTATAACGTATGTTTCAACCAGTTCAATCTATTTAGTTTTAGAAAATTTGAAAAATATACCTAACAGTGATCACTTTGTGTACCTTCTTCTTGTTCATTATTTTCATCATGTTTGGGGAGGAGACAAATAACCACATGATGGCATGTTTCTTCCTCATCATTTGACAGTGGATTCAAATAAGAGTCCCAAGAAAAATGATACACCTCATTATTTTCCTTGGATTTTTATCCTTCTTTTCTTGAGTTATGGGAATTCATCCATCTGATGTCCATTTCCTAACATGCCTGATATCTAGTAGAGAAAGATCTATAGATTTGGTTGAAATAAGAATTTGATTTCTTATTTTTGAAGATCTCATCATTCTCACTACTAGGTGATCCACTATAAGACGATGATGATTGTTTTGAAACCCTTTTTTGTAGGGTTGTCTTTTTTTAACATGGTTTTCCTCCTCATTTTTTTTCTCACGTTCCTGGAGATTGATGCAAGTCTCTAGATTTCCTATAATTTCTTCTAGATGTAAATTATAAAGTTTTAATGATTATTCTATTGAATTTACTTTATTTTGACACTTAGACATTAGATAGCACTATATTTTAGTACTAATATCTATATCCTCAATATATTTGCCAAGATATTTCAAAACATTAACAACCAAAGTTAATCTATGTACATTTTAGAACTAGATTCATGTTTTTTCATGTGAAATAAGTCTAGTTTATGAGATATAATACTAAAAATAGAATCTAAACTTCATTACTTCATTCATGAGTAGCATAAAATTTCCCACAAATATTATAAGTAGCTCTAAAAAATGAATTTGTACTGAATACTCCATGACAAATAAAGGAATAAATCAAGATGACAACCTTAGGATTAAGTGTACATTTTATAAACATATCCCCATCCAATTATATAAGATATTTCATTGGAGGCATATATACGAATGATCATCTCATAATCTCAAAGATAATTCCTTGAAGAAGAATTGCATATGTTTCTTCTAATACACATAGTTGGTACCGTCAAAGAGAGTTGGTAAATAAACATTTGCTCCTTGAAAGTTGAGCTGACCCATTAGAGTTTCCCCATTTTTAGGGCTTGTTAAATATTTGTGAATCCTTTCATAAAATTTAAAAGCTCTAGGCGGACCAGTAAAATAGAAGATATGATTTTCTCTACTAAAATCATAAGGAAGGTTAATAGTGACTTGTTTAAATGAAAATTTATAGTATAAAGTAAATTGACAATCGACAACTAAAACACTACTACAGAAATATCTTATAACGTCACATTTAGAGGCGTCCGTTAGTACTGAAAACTGACGTCTAAACCCTACAATGTCGGCTAATTACAAACACCGACATCTATATTTGAAGACCGGCCAGACACGGGTATCACTTTTTATTTAGCGTCCGCTCCCTATAATGAACTGACGCCTAAAATAGCCCGCCAAATCCAATTTTTCGAGTGAAAAAAATTACCCCCAAAGTTTCACATACGGAGTTGGTTTTTTGACATAATAACTGACGCCTAACGACGAAAAAAATTACCTCCATAGGTCATGGTTTTTGTGGAAAAACCGACACTGATAAGATTTTGCGTGCCTTCCCCGTGAAATTTTTTAGGGTTAAGATTGTCCAATAGACGTCAGTTTTTTTTGGCAACCGACGTTGATGGATATTAGGTGTCAGTTTTTTAAATAACTGACGTCTTTTTTAACTTAATAACCACCGATCGATCGAGAAATAGACTCTTTCGCCCCATTCTCTCTGTTTCATTGCGAAATAACCCCCACGCGCGCCCGAAACTGCTGCCCCCTGCTCGTCACCATTGCCTGATTAAGCCTCCGCCCACTGCTCCTCACACCGCCGCCGCCGCCCCCTACTGTCTTCTTCCTCCCATCCGCTAGCTCCTCACACCGTTGCCATCACCGATAGGGATGCCTAGCTGCTCTCTTCTTCCTCCACGTCGCTGACAGGTAGGCCGCTGCCTCTTCTTCTTCCTCCACCCCTTCTTCTTCCTCCACCTCTTCTTCTTCATGCTCCCTCCTTACCAAATGGATAAAAGCAAGGCATGACCTATACTGGGCTGGACACAACCATAGTTGTGTTGGCTGACCATGAAAGTGGTCGGCCAACACAGCCATGGTCATGTCCAGCCCAGTACAGGTCGTGCCTTGCTTTTATCCATTTGGTAAGGAGGGAGTAGGAAGAAGAAGATACATTTGCAATTGAATACTAATGCTTGACCTAATTCTGTAAATTTTGATGTGTGTTGAATTAAGATATTAAAACTGTAATACACATTTCACCTTAATCTTGAATTAACTATATTGCTGAAATCTTGTGATCAATCTATCTAAGATATTAAAACCCTAATGTTAAATCTCTGATTTTGTAGTGATGTGTCCCCCTAACATCTACACGAATCCCTATTGTATGATGTAGATTGATGATAATGTAATTGCTAGTTTGAAATTTTGAAATCAATTATGAATCTCTCCATCCCTAGGTCATACTAATTTATGTGCAATCTTTATCTTGATGCTGAACATGCATGGACACTCGAAATGTTGAAATCAATGTTATAGAATGACAGCACATGTATTTGTTGGCCTAGAAACCCATCCAAGATTTACTCATTAGGAGTAAATCTTGGAAAGTCCCCGGTTTGGGACTGTTCTTGAACACCTAATTTCACTTAGGATGTAAGTGTATAATGTGTATTGGGTTTTCAAGAACATTTCAGCAACATTTCCCTGTTTGTTCTCTAAGTACATATGTACTTGGAGAACATCAGGGAAATGTTGTCAAAATTTTTTTGAAAACCCAATACACATTATACACTTACTAGTGAGATTAGGTGTTCAGGAATGGGATAGGTAGTACACATTTATTATATATAAGAATGACAACACATGTATTTGTTGGCCTAGAAACCCATCCAAGATTTACTCATTAGGAGTAAATCTTGGATAGTCCCCTGTTTGGGACTCTTGAACACCTAATCTCACTTAGGATGTTTTAACCACTAATTATATATAAGACCTTAAACCCTAAAGTTTTAACCATAAACCCTAACCTTTTAACACTAGACCCAAATCTTGTTCTAATATATACTTGTTTTCTCTTTGAACATAGAATGGATAGATCATGGATGTCCATTCCAAATCACTGCACCCCCGAGTTTATTTCTGGTCTTGATCAGTTTATTATATTTGCCCGAGGAACATAGGAAACAACCTGGAGATAGGTTCTACTATCCATGTAGGCATTGCGGTAACAACCTGAAAGTCACCACTGGTGACGAAATCAAAAGTCATGTCATGTGCAACGGGATTGTAAAAGACTATACAGAATGGCACTGGCATGGAGAGATTTCAAACCTAAAATTAGTGAATGTCGATAGCAGTGCTTGTGTGGAAGAAGAAATTGCCTTCGATGACGTAGATGTGAACGAACCAGTTCTAGTAGACATCTTTGATGCGATGTTGGATAGTTGTGGGGTAGAGCACACTGATCCACCTCTCATGTTTAGAAACATTGTGCATGATGCTGAGATACTATTATACACAAATTGTAAGTTTACGAAGCTTAGCGCTGTGTTGAGATTGTATAAATTGAAAGCTAACAATTGATGGAGTGACAAAAGCTTCACGTCATTGTTGTAAGAAATTCTTCCTGAAGGAAATGAGTTTCCAATCTCAACATACCGGTTAAAGAAATTATTGTGCCCAATGGGAATGGAGGCCAAGAAGATACACATATGCACGAATGATTGTGTATTATTTCAAAAGGACTTTGTGGATTTGAAAGATTGTCTGAAATGTGGTGCGTCAAGGTATAAATGGACGACTTCAGGGGAGTCCAAAACTGGTTCTCCTGCCAAGGTGATGTGGTATCTACCTATAATACCACGGTTTCAATGCTTGTTTGTCAATCCTATAGATGCAAAGAATTTGAGGTGGCATGCAGATGTTAAGAAATATAATGATGGGATCCTACAACATGCGTCTAATTCCCCACAGTGGAAGAAAATTGATTTATTGTACCCTGAATTTAGTAAAGAAGACATGAATCTAAGACTTGGTCTTTGTACAGATGGGATGAATCCGTACGGGACATTGAGCAGGCAACATAGCACTCGGCCAGTTATGCTTGTTACATACAATCTTCCTCCCTGGTTGTGTATGAAAAATAAGTATGTTATGCTTTCGTCTTTGATATCGGGCCCTATACAACCTGGAAATGATATCAAAGTTTATCTTGAACCTATGATTGATGACTTGAAGAAGGTCTGGGGTGAAGGTGTGATGACCAATGATGCTTCATGAAGTGATACATTTCGTTTGCACGTTATGTTGTTTTTCACTGTGAATGACTTTCCAGCGTATGGGAATTTGTCTGGATATAGTGTCAAAGGATGTAAAGTGTGTCCTATATGTGAAGAGAACACTGATTCAATATGACTAAAACACAGAAGCAAGATTGTATATCTTGGTCATCGAAGGTTTCTTCTAAAACTTCATCCGTATCGTAGGTTGCGCAAAGCATTCAATGGACGGAATGAGGAACAGAATGCACCTAAACCTATATCAGGGGAGGATTTTTATGAAAGAGTAAAAGACATCGCCAATGAATTTGGTAAGAGATCACAATGTACGATGGACACACGGAGTGACAAGTCTTTATTCAAGAAGATAAGAATATTGAGGAGCATTTTGGTAAAGGAATTTTGGGATCACAGGTGAGAGTAATCAGCCATGAGCAGTTGGAGCAAGGTCACTTGTGTATTTTACACAACATTGACGAAGTGAGTGTTTATATCGAGGAACATACCAATTGCATCCAGAGACAATATCCTCGATCCAATTCAATGTGGCTTTCTAGAGAGCATAACAATACATTTATTAAGTGGTTTGAAGATAAAGTCTTACATCAACTATCTCAAACACCAGATAATCTTATTGAAACCATCAAATGCCTCACCTTTAAACCAAAATTGAATGTTATGTCTTATGAAGGGTTTGACATAAATGGATTCTCGTATTACACAAAGAGTTAAGATGATAAGAGTGTCGTCCAAAACAATGGGGTCACCCTTCAAGTTTCTTCATTGTTTTTTGCAAGTGCAAAGGATAAGAGTCCACGTGAAGCTAAAATGTCATATTACAGTGTCATTGAAGACATATGGGAGTTTTACTATACAGATTTTAGAATTTCACTCTTTAAATGTAATTGGGTTGACAAAAACAAAGGAGTTATAGTGGATGAATTGGGTTTCACGTTAGTGAACTTTGAAAAGATTGGCGAGAAGGGTGAACCATTCATATTGGCATCACAGGCGAAACAAGTATTTCATATCGATGATCCTGCAAATGATAAATGGTCGGTTGTTCTTCATGGTAAAAGACAGTTCATTGAAGATCCTATAGATGAAGAAGAGTACTATGATAAGTATGATGACTCCAGTCCATTCTCAGTTGGGTTGCCAACACCACCAAACATTGAAGCGGGGGATCACAATGACTTGTATGTTCACGGGGATCACAATGAAGGATTGTTAATTGATAAAAGATCACAATATTAGAGGCATGAATGTTTATATTTTTATATGTTTTATTTTTTTATTGTGAACTTTACAATGTGAACTTTACAATGTGAATGTGGAATTTACAATGTGAATTACTTTACAATGTGAATGTGAACTTTACAATGTGAATTACTTTACAATGTGAATGTGAACTTTACAATGTGAATTACTTTACAATGTGAATGTGTACTTTACAATGTGAACTTTACAATTAGTGTTACTTTACAATGTGAAATTTATAATTTGAATGTGAACTTTTAGATGGTTGAGCATTCCCATGATGACCGTGCTGATGATCACCATAAGGGTGAGGACGTTCTTGCGCTACCTGACAATGTAAGTTTTAAGAATATATCCCTGAGGTTTCTATCTATATGTTCATTTATAATTATATCTTGTAAATGTGTTTTTATCAAATTTCAGGTTGGTGATGTACCCCCTGAAGATATTACAGTACTTGATGAGCAGCAAAAGAAAATTGAGAAAGTGAGGGGAATCACAATGATGAACAAGTTAATACAGCAAAGGGGCAATGGACCCAAATGGGTTGTGGATTTCGATCATGTAGGAAATCCATATGGAGTGAACCGCAACTCATTTGTTTCATATCTTGGGGTTCTTACTCGCAGCCATTGCAGTCCTATCCTAGATTCCTGGCAACAAGTTCCTAAGGGGAAGAAAGACCACATATGGAAGGAACTATGTGTGAGTTATTATTATTTGTAATTCTATTTGTGTAGATTACTAATTTTTAGGATACTAGTTAATAGCAATTCTATTTAATTTGCATAGCATATTTGATCTGGATGAAAAGATGCATCGTAGATGTGTGATGCAACACTGTGGGAGGGTCCTAAGGAACTATAGGACCAATCTCACCTGAGATTACATACGCGATGCTGATAAGAGGTTCTTGATTGATTTCCAATTCTAGACATTGATCACTATTTTACTAACTCTACACTAATAATTTTTGTTTGTATTCTCTTTAAAAAATAAATTTAGGTTGAAGGAAGCCACATAGCAATGCAACTACCTAGACCCCAAAGACTGGGAGGCGTTTGTTACCCAAAGAAAAATAGATGAATTCAAGGTATTAAGTGTCACTCCCAATTTAATTAATATACATTTTTATGTATTGACCTATTCAAGATTAACCTTTAGGTATTAAGCGATGCTCAACGAGCAAGGCATGCACTGAATGTGTACGACCACACAATGGGTCCAAGAGGATATGCAGGCATTCACCAAAGACTACAGGCTGAGTCTGCTCAGCCTACTGCTACTCAGGAGACTGTAGAGTCTTCTACTACTGCTCCCGCACCTCTGCCTCACTGTGCTATGTGGATAGCTGAGAGGAAAAACAAGAAGGGAGACATACCGAAGCCCGCAACTATTGAGGTGGCTGCAAGAATGGTAAAAATCAACTCTTAAAGTAATCAATCGATATTGATTATTGTTATGTTTACTTACTAATTTTCGTTGATGGTGATTAGCGGGAGCTGCATGAGCAGAGGAAGGAAGGCAAGTTCATCCCTTAGAGTACAAGGGATGAACTGACAGTTGCTCTGGGTAACCCAAGCATCCTGGACGTGTAAGGGGTGCAGGCGCTGGTGTGGGCATCAAAGCTTTCTTTAGGCCATCCCAGCACAAACCTGTCCCAAAAGCGGGACTTTCACAAGTTGAGGTAACCTATTCTTATTTTAGAATGTTATTGTGAAAGAGAATTCAATAATCAGAAGCTAGCGTCTCTTTTATCCATGTATAGGTAGATTCATTCATTGATAGGAGAGTCGAGGAAGTACTTGATAAGAGATTCCATGAAGCAATTAGCAAGTGGTAGGCATCTAAGACTGCCACTCAGACAGTACCTGTGACGGGCCACTCTTCTCCTACTGCTCGTACTGCAGAGGTTGGGAGTAATCCTATAGACCCACCACCTAGCACGTCCTATGTAAGTATTTTTATGAGTGCCTGGGGTCACCACTCAAGGTGTCCATTGGTCTACCCATCTGGGCCTGACCTTTGGCATCATCCATCAGGGTGGCATGTAGGTGCGAGAATACATACTTCTATTTTTAATGTGATAATCATAGTGACTTTATGATTTGCAAGTATGAACATCCAACAGATATTTTGCATTCAATGCGATTAACCATCCAGAAAATCCTCGGGAAACTAAGGTAGTACAAATTTTTAACTAATATGGATAGTAATTTCCCACTCAATTAGACAAGGAAATAAAAGAAAATATAATATAAGTAGATCTATACAATATGCATTTAATGTGCTTATCAGATGTCACACCTGCTTTCTTTTTACTTTTGGCCAATGTGGGCCATCTGATGTTGATTGTATGATGTTAACCCAATTTCCTTCCTTGGGTATAAAGGTCTTTTTCACAAATAGTAACAACATGACCCAATTTTTTTCCCTTTGCCTCTCTATCTCTCCCTGATCAGCCAAAATTCAAAAAAAATTAAGATCTTTTGGGATTTCATGCCATATCGGTGACTCCACATGTAAGAAGGGACTAGCCAACCTTGGTGCTAGCATCTCTATCATGCCACTTATCCTTTGCAAGAGGATAGGGTTTGCATAACTTCTCCCAACTGGTATGACCATACAGCTTGCAGACAATTCTATGACTCTCTCTTTGGGAATCATCAAGATGATATGTTTGTGTATATATGCATATAACATTCATTACATAAATTTGTAGGGGTTGAAGGCATGCTGACTAAAAAGTCAAGAATATATCATTGCAGAGGCGTCGGCTTACCCACCCCTTAAAGGGTGCATGTTTCATGGGTATCCAATACCAGATGGTGTGGTACGCGTGAGCCCGATACATGTACTCCCTGACTGGATGGATCTTGCACTACCTCATGCACACCCAAATGCTGAAACACTTGGTGAGGTAGTAGGCAGAGTGATACTGTGGCCCGAAGCAGATGTCCTCTATACTGATATTTTATGATAAATTTCCATTACTTTAATTTGTTAGTCTGTATATATGAGTCAATTGATCTGAAATTATATATACTGGTCAAAAAGACGAGACCCGCTACATCTCGGCCTCCATCTCCTCGACTACCAAGTTGGCTTCCAAGGGACCTACACGCCTCGATAGGTCCTAATTGTAGGGGTGTGGCAGTATGGATCAGAGAACATGATCCAAATTGCCATATAATTGTTACTATTCCGGAGGATGCTGTGGGTAAATCATACGATAACAATCTATTTATACAAATTTAGCACGCATATTAATGCATACGTAATACAAGTTCTGCATACGTATGTATTAATGCATAGGTATTAATGCAGGTCAATCATACGAAAATAAGATATTTATACAAGATATTTTGGAGTTGTTTAGTTATGAATGGCTGAACACATCTATGATAGAGTTGTGGATATAGTGAGATCTTGTTTATACATCCATATACCTTGTTTTATATACGGTGATCTGGTTTCTTATATATTAATGCATACGTAATACATGTTTGCAGCCACTTACCCAAGATATGTACATATTTTGGGTTTTCCCATGTGGGATTTTTGGTTCCATCTTTGATTAGTCTTGTAGATACATACCCTTCTTCAGTTACTTCATACTTTTGTGATGCTTTTTAATATTTTGGTAAAAATAAGAAGACGGTGATAATATCTCCATTCAATGTCGAGTAAGTTTACTTTGCTTATAATTTGGACTTAGAAAATTACATTTTCATTGTGGATTTTGAGTTATTAATTTTGAACTTTCTTACTTGTAGTGGTAGGCATTGGGAGTTACTAGTTATTGTCCCCAAGATGTTCATTGTCTATTATCTAGATCCTGCGGGGAATGAGTTGGATACATTATATGGACATGCAATTAAAAGGTCATTATTCTCATGATAAATATTTCATATTTTTATATATGTTAACATCTGCTACTATATTACTATTTAGTTATGCAATTTAATAGGTTACATTAACATATGTAGGGCTTTACAAGAGTACAAAAAAGTTGGAGGAAAGGTCCCTAGGAAAAAGGATTTGTCACTAATTTGGGAGAATGTGACTCCAATGTATATATTATTTATGTGAACTGTGTTTATTTGTATTTTTGAATATTTTGTATGTTTCAATTTATATTGTGCTACACAAGACAGTGGTTGGGCATGTGCCTACTATGTGATGCTATTTATGGACCTAATCATCAAACATGCCGTAATGGAAATCGATAAGATACAACATGTATTATACATAGTCTCATTAGATAATATGAAATATATCAATCTTATTATATATTATTAATTATATATATACATCATTCTCTTTGCAGGTCTTGAAAACTGCTGACTTCAGCATAGGTGGAAAGCATTTCAATGTACATGCTCCCTATACGAGAGATGAATTAGATGTTGTAAGAGAAGAATGGACAAAAGCCCTACAAAGAGTGAGAATTTTATTGACAATGATGACAATGATGAATAAAGAATAACTTTGTTCTCATAATTATTTTTGTGTGAATGTGAATGAATTTTTAGAAATTGTCATATGTGTGTGAAGATGATCAATACATAAATGTTTCTACATGTATCTGAATGTGAAAAGAGATGAAATGAATGGAACTGCAAGTTGCTACTGGTTTCTAAATGTGTGTGATGAAAAAATAATATGAATTAAATGTGCTTATACATGTGTGTGAATCACATATATATAATATTGTCCATCTTGTTAATTTTGTAAGTTTGTGACCTGTTGTTGGCTGATATCAATGGATGAGGTAAACCTGCAGTTCAGAACTAAACTGCAGGTTCTCATCCTGCTGACCAGCCATACAGCAGGCCTGCAAATTGATAAGAAAAAAAGCATAACATAGGCGTCAGTTATTTGAACAAAACTGACACCAAAGACATACGACGATGGTTTTGTTGAAAAATCGACGTCTATGTGGCCAGGAACCATGGCCGTGGTGGCAGACAGGGGATATGGCGTTGGTTATTAGCACAAAACCGATGTCAGTTCAGCAGATATGGCGTTAGTTATCTTTCAAAATTGATGCCTATAGGCCCTTTGCTGGCGCGTTTTTTGATGGCGGGAAGAATTTTGACATCGGTTCTTTTAATACCTAATGTCTGTGACAATTCTATTGTGTTAGTTTTTGTAAAAAACTGACGCCTATAGTCCCTTTGTTGGTACATTTTCGGTGGTGGGAAGCGTTTTGGCATCAGTTGGGAACCGACGCCGAAGGGGTCCACCTTTAGCGGCGCCCACTTGGGTGTCGCTTGGAAACTGACACTAAAGCCCTTAATTAATCAACGCTAAAGGCATGTTCTGTAGTAGTGCAAGTAAAAATAAAAGAAACAAGATGTCTAGTGTTTACATCTTAAAATGTTGTAGCTCTATTATCTAGTTGTTTCCAACAAGGATTTTTGACCCTTAATGTTATTTACATTTTCTACGTTGATACAAGATACAAATATGAGTATCTTTTGTGGATCAAGACAATCTTCCTTTTTAGCTCAAGGATAAGTGTCGCCTTCTTTATTGGATGCTCAAAGACTGCCCTCTTTGTATAAGACTCAATATCCCTCCATTGTATAGCCTTCTCATATGAAGTAGCTCCAATTTCTTTGTCAAAATCTTCTAACAAGATGTATCTCTAAACAAACGAACCAAACAAGGAATAAGAAGGAAGAAAGAAAGTACAACACAATCTAACAAGATATAAAATATGGTGCATTCTTAAAAAAGTGATGATTACATCCAAAAGGTTGATGCAAGGATATATTTGGTGAAGCATGACACTAGATCTACTCTAATATTAGACTTTCTTTCAAACAACTATATGTAGGGGTCTAGGATAATAAGTTTGAAAGTGATGTCATGTAAAGGCGATTCTCAAGTGTTCTTTGAGTGTCCATAATGTATTTCTAAAAATAATAAACATTAATAAAAATCCAAGGTATCAGTTGGGCATGTTTAGGATGAGTTTAGTAGGAAACTAGTCATTATAAAATAGCTTGTGGGATTAAACAATCAACTACATACTAACTAAGTTTTCTACAAAATTAGCTTCGGTGGAATTGTAATTCAATTGAGTTCCATATAGACTACATTATAATTTGACCAAAACAAAACCTTGAGCTCCTTCATTATACCAACTATGCCTCGACCAAACTAAATTTTGAACAAAATGTATTTTAGTCAATTGAAATTCAAATGAAAAATAGTATGTCCTAAAAGAGGTCTAAGATAGATGGCCTCAGAGAATATTCAACCTTTAGAACCTTTTATGTAAGTGAGTCCGTCTTTGTAAGAATATGGAAGAACTATTTTTGCATAAGAGATTGGTTAAAGGCACACATGTCCCTGAACCCAAGCCTCTTTCCTTTTCAATTTGCATAAGTTGGACCTACACTTCCATGAAATCTTCTATTTTGTTCCTTTTTCACCCCACCAAAATCTTTCCATACTACTTTGAATTTCATTTAGAATAGATGATATATTTGAAAATTTTCATGATACATGAAGTTATGGCTTGTGCAATGGCTTTGATAAGAACCTCTTCACATGTGTTTAAAATAATTCCTTCCATTCTTGGAGTTTCTTCCAAACTCTTTCTATCACAAAGTTGAACACATGTCATTTCAATCTATCTACAAACATAGGTAATCCCAAATATTTGTCTTGTTTTACAAACTCAAGTCCATGTAGAAGGATCTTTCATTTTTTTATTATGTTTTGATGTACTCCTTTGATAAATACCACCTTGGTCTTGTTAAAATTTATTTCCTTGCCCGATTCATGTTTGTACTTCCTTATTAAATTAGCTACAACCATAAATTCTTGTGGGAGGATCTAGAAAAAGAGAATACTTTTGTATACTAAAATGGGGTGAGAGACACATGGGGATAATCTAACGACTTTAATTCCATGAAAAACATATTTTTATTAGAAGATGTAAAAGAAGTAGAGAAAGATTCAACACAAAAGAAAGAGATTATGGGAGAGAGAGGGGGTCACCCTAACAAAATCTTTGGGAAGGTAGTATCTTTTTTTACTAGTATTTATTGATAGAAAAACCTTGATAAAAAAATTATACACACTCAAGAATCTTTTTCCTCCACAATG
This sequence comes from Alisma plantago-aquatica, assembly GCA_963693085.1. Lineage (NCBI taxonomy): Eukaryota > Viridiplantae > Streptophyta > Magnoliopsida > Alismatales > Alismataceae > Alisma > Alisma plantago-aquatica. The sequence continues at coordinate 748,399,255 of OY856414.1, forward strand.
CATCAAATGCCATCATTATTTGCACGTAATCCAGAACTTCCATACAACCCTGTCATAGGATTTCAACATGTCCAAATTTAGAACCATGCTACCTTCCTTATTCTTTTCCCTTATTTTAATTTTATGAAAAAGATAATAGGAAATAGCATCATTATTAGTAATCATTATTCTTAGAATAAAGCCACTCAGATTCACCGAGATGATATGGTCCACCATGGATTTTAGTCTATTAGCAAGAATATTTGAGGTAATTTTGTAGACTACATTATAAAGACTTATAGAATGGTATTAAGATAACTCTTTGGGTTTCACAACTTTGAGGATAAGAACATAAAGGGTAGGTTTCACTTCTTAAATATTTATCTAACCTTTTCACCAACTTTTAATATAACTTACAAAATCATTGACCACCACATGCACAAATTTTAGAAATAAAATAGGTTTCATGTCATCCAGGACTAGAGAGTTGTTTCAGTGCATATTCTTAAGAGAAATAACAATCTCCTCATCACTAATATATCCTTCCAAATTGTAGTTAATAACATCATTGAGAATCTATTTGATACATGTTGTTGCTTCTACAAAACCTTAAGGATCACCCATCTTGAAGAGGTTTTAAAAGAAGTCAAGAACTACATTTTTAATCTCCTTATATTCATTCTTCCACACCCCATCTTTATCTTTGAGGCCTTAAATATTATTTCCTTTCCTCATGTGTGATGCTTTATGGTGGAATTTGATAATGTTTGTGTTACCTTCCTACATGTAATTCACTCTTTCTCATGCACACCAATAGGAACCCTCATGTATATGCGAATTCTAAGTATTTAACAAGCTCATTACATCATTTCAAGACAACAATGTTAGGCTTCTTTCTTTGTTCTTCCAATAGTAATTTTTTTGTCTCCTTTATCTTTTTATTCATGTCTCTAAATTTGGTTGCAGCCTACATGTCTAACTTTTCACTGAATCCTTCAGTTTGTTTGGAAACTTCTCTCTAGCCTCCACTTCCAAAAAATAAGAGATAATGTCATCACACTCTACTTTGGAAAGAAAAATTAGTTTGAAGTGAAAGAATTTCTCTCTTTTTTCTTATTTATTGGTATTCTATCCGCTGAAATAACAATAGGGGCATGATACAATCTATTCATAGGAAGATGAAAAACCTCACAATAGGCAAGCTATTGTGTCCATTTAAAAGTATCCAAGGACTTATCTAGATTCTATCTAATAATAGTTCCATTGTGTGGCCATGCTCCCATGTGAAGGGACTAACCATGTTGCACAAATCCAATAAGGCACATTCATCAATTGAATCTCTAAAGTCTTGCATACATTTGTACGTCTTTTATGGGCCACACATTTTCCCATCATTGAAAAAAATCATTGAATTCCCCAATTAAAATAAAAGGTATCTCTGAGTTGGTTTGGAGATTCTTCATAAATTCTAAGGTTGTGTACTTATGTTGTTGCTCCAACCAGCCAAAAATACCCATTGGATATCCTCCTTGTTTTCTGTAACTAGAAACTCAACATGATGATGGAAAAAATTGAGGAGCTCCATGTCCACATAACTCCACCATAGACACATGCCCCTAATCGTTGGGTACTTGAAAGATAAAGGACATTGATAAAACCCAATCTCTTCTAACAACTTCAAATAGTGTATCAACAACCTTCATTTTTTATATTAAAGCTAGGTTTGGGTTCTCTCTCCAAAACCAAATGTGGAATTTCCATCACCTGCTACTTGGAACACCTTGTGCCCATTGTGGTTTTCATTTTGATCCCTTTCCTTGTGGTGTTTCTTGGAGCTAACAATGTTATTTAAATAATCCTTAGAATCTACATCCATAACACCCTCTTTCATTAACATCTTTCTTATGTCTATCCACAATTCTTCTTCTATATAATTTGTCTCTCTCTAATTGATCACGATCTTCCTCTTAAAAATCAAGGGTTTATGCAACTGCTTTACTGTGTTCTTTGTCCTTTCACTAGCATTAGATTTTTGTTTCATATTAATAGTTTTCATATCCCCCCTAGTTTTGATCTTTAGAAATACCCATCCATTGTCAAAGGAAAAAAATAATTGCTACTTACCTACACTGTGTAGTGTCCAAAGCTCCAACTTCTTTCCACCTATGGTGTGTTTAAGACTGTCACCATGGGAATAAATTGTCCTTCATTTTTGCTCTAAGCATTGGATCCTTTCCATATTGAGACCTAGGCACATGAGTGCTCCCTAGCTCCAAATGACAATGTGATTTGCTCCTCTCCTGGTCACAAAGAAGACTACTTATTTGAATGTAGTCAGGCTCTCAAACCATAGATCCTTTTTAGTAATCGAGAAATGAAATGAAGTTCGTGTTCCTTCCTTTTTTTTTTGGCCTCTGGTTGGTCTAGCAAATCCTGACCAAGTGATCCCAACTATCTTCTTTTAACTACTACTACTACATTTTTCCCCAACGTGGTTCTTTCCATCCTGGAGTTTCCTGCTTAAAGCAAGTTTTCCTCCATATCATAATATGTGTCTAATTCCATTATTTGAATCTTCTTCCTCCATGATGTTAAGAGTGATTTATTCTATCATTTCACATTAATGGTTAGCGATCTTTTCAAAGTACCTTCTTCATAGATTTCCTTAGAGGTTTAAAGTAGTGGCTTGGGCGGATATGCCTTGATCCTAGCCACCCACAATTGCTGCAATTCTTCATCTTCCTCTTCTAGTTTCCAGTCTTTGTCGATATGTCCTACAAGTTCACACAAGGAAGAAAAAAGGTAATATTTCATACTTCAACTCCATAGAGATGATACTACCCTTCGTATCACAATCTTATTCAATTTTTCCAGTGGCTTTAAGAAATCAATTCCCACTCGAACTCGAGGGGTTGATTTCTAGCATAGTTCATTTCTATCAATCTAAATCTCCCATCTAGTCCTACTTGCAAAAGAACGAACTCCTACTCTAGAGTATGGCCAGGAGATGGCCATAGAGTTGGATCTTAAACATACTTTTGAAGAATACCATCTTTCTTGGGTGACCATTTTCATCAATCTCCTTTATCAGCAAGAGCTTGTTCTCAAAATTCGAATCCCCACTAATAATCCTCCTATTATTGTTGTCGGAAAATTTAATGATAGGAATGGATGAGTCAAGTTTCCTAGAAAGGATTTTTTTGGGCATAGCTCATGTATTTGTAATAGTTTATTTTAGTCCAGAGAAGTTATATTGCCTCTCTGTGAGAAGTTTGACTGCCAACATGAGCTTCACATGGCTCTTTTGTTCTGTTGTGTCCTCCTTAGCTTGATCCATAACATCGTCTTCTTCATCACCCTATAATCCTCACGTCCTTCAACCAAAATCTCTACCATCATGTGAAGACCCAACCCATAAAGAATAGATGGAATCTTGGACCAACAACAGTGAAGGTAACTACTGGGGATAAAAGGAAAGCATGAAGGAGAAAGGTGAAAGGATCCCACAATGGCATCTCTAGTTTCCATAGAAATTAGGGTTGTACACATGGGATAGATGAACAATTCAAAAACTATAAAAACCTAACAGATCTTCTCCTCATTATGAAGTTTATATATGAGAGTTCATCATGTCTCTTCTAGAATGATGTCCATTTCAAATAGAAGAGCCCCTACCTGTTCCAACCTTAGACCTAAAGGAGGACAAATTGGCATGTTAGATCATCTTCCAAGGATATGTCAATGGGCGTTTTCTTGCATAAGCACCATTTATTTTGTTGTATATTTGAATATATATCATACATGAACCAAAAAACATTATATCCTATACATGTATACATATTGGTATGATATATATTCTTAGATACAATCTAGTCTCTCTGTGGGTTCACATGTACCTTCATGTCCATAAACATATCCATGCTTAATTTTAATATCAAGAATGTATCATGTATTCTCAATGTATATACCATGTGCAAAAGGATGTCTACCTAGTTTCACGTTGTGGAAAAGGTCTTTATTTCATATAACAACCAACATGCATCGTCTGGTTTTATCTAATATATATGGAAGAGTGACTTATATTTTGAGATTTATTTGTTACATACAGTTTATGGTTTCATCAATTATCTGTCAAAAGAATTATTTCATTAATCCCCTACACTCCCATAATTATATTTCTATAAAAGAAGGAAAAAATTGGAAACATTCTTATAGCATATATTAAAGCCCAAGATATAACTGACATGGTGTCTGAATCATAATTTGACCATTGCGATTGTTGATCCTAACAAAATTACCCTTAAAAACATTGGGTGAATTCTATATTAGTTGGATGTCTTTTCAAATATCTCTCTACTCTACCTCCAGATCAGGAATGCAATTTTGGATAGGGCTAGATACATGTAATGAATCCATTTCTTGGATACTTTTGAGACCTCATTTTTGGTCATTTAATTAATGAAATCATCTCTCTGTTAAGGGTGGAGTATTTTTCATTTTCCCAACTTGTTACATATTTCTATCACCAACTGAATCCACCCACTTAACCATTTCATCCACTCGGGTGGTCAAGACACGTGACATATTTATGTATAATTAACCATAATTTGAACTTCAATTTATATTTCTGTAAATCATTGTTAATGTGACACGTTTCCCCTGGTAGGGATGGGTAAGCCGATGCCTCTGCCACGACATATTCTTTACTTTTTAGACGGCATGGCTTCAACCCCTACAAATTTTTTGTGTAAAGAATGTTATATACATATATACATATCATCTTTTTCTTAAACGACTACAATTTCATATATATGTATCATCTTGAATTAAAAAACTAGTTACTATGTCATAAAAATACTTACAATGGATGTGCTAGGTGGTGGTTCTACATGATTACTCCCAACCTCTGTAGTAGGAGTAGGAGTAGAGTCTGCAGTAGGTATTGTCTGGTAAGTGGCAGTCTGAGATGCCTGCCACTTTTTCATTGCTTCTTTGAGTTTTTCTTCGAGTTTCCTGTCAAATAGCTTATCCACCTATACATGGATAAAAGAAACGTCAAATTCTAATTTTTGAATTCTCTTTTACAGTAACATTATAAAGAAAGAATATGTTACCTCTTCTTGTGAAAGTCCCACTTTTGGGACATGTTTGCGCTGGGATGACCCAAAAAAAGATTTGATGCCCACACCAGCGCCTGCAGCCCTAACACGTCCAGGATGCTCTGGGTTACCCAGAGCAACTGTCAATTCATCCTTTGTTCCCTCAGGGATGAACTTTCCTTGTTTCCTCAGCTCGTGCAGCTCCCGCTAATCGCCAAAACAAAAATTTGTACTTAAGTAAGCAACACAAATAATCAATATTCGAATGATTGCTGTAAGAGTTGTATTTTACTATTTTTGCAGCCGCCTCAGCAGTTGCGGCCTTAGGTATTTATCCCTTCTTATTTTGCCTCCCAACTATCCAGACATCATGGCGAGGCAGAGGTGTGCTACCTATGGTAGAGGACTCCTGAGTAGCAGCAGACTGAGCAGCAGTAGCCTCATCCTGTAGTCTTTGGCGAACGCCTACATACCCCTTTGGACCCATTGTGTGGTCATGCACATTCAGTGCACGCCTTGATCTTTGTGCCTCACTGAGGGCCTAGTTAGTATGAAAATTAATGATTTGGTTAGTAACACTAAATGTTAATCTTGAATAAGTGAATACAACATATATTAATTAATGAGATTGACGCCTAATACCTTGAATTCATCAGTTTGTCTTGAAGCGACAAATGCGTCCCATTCTTCTTTGTCCAGGAAGTTCCACTGTTCAGTGGCTGTCTTCTTCCTCTTATCAGCTTCTTTTATGTATTCTCTAGTGAGATTTGTCCTATAGTTCCTTAGGACTCTCCCACAGCGTTGCATCATGCATTTACGATGCAGCTTTTCATCCAATTCAAATATACTCTACAAAATAGAATTGCTATTAACTAGTATCCAAAAATTTAGTAATCTACAAAATAGAATTGCAAATTAATAATAACTCACGCATAAATCCCTCCATATTAAATCTTTCTTCTCCTTAGAAACTTTATGCCAAGAATCTAAGCGACAACCGTAATGGCTACGAGTAACAAACCCAAGATATGAAATAAATGAATTGTGATTCACACCACATGCATTTCCTGCATTATCGAAATCCACAACAAGTTTGGGTCCATTGCCCTTTTGCGAAATTAACTTCTTCATCATAGTGATGCCCCTTCTCTTGTCAAATTTTTGGTGTTGTTGATCAAGTGCCTCAAGTGCTTCAGCTGGTACCTGTGCATCATCAACCTAAAATTTGACAAAATAATTCACATTTACAAGATATAACTATAAATGGACATATAGATATAAATATATGATATATTTTTAAAACTTACATTGTGAGGCGGCACATTGATGTCCTCACCCTCACGGTAGTCATCAGCACGGTCATCAGGAGAATGGTCAGCCATCTGCAAATTCACATTCAAATTGTAAAGTTCACATTGTAAAGTAGTAATTCAAAGTGTAAAGCTCACATTGTAAAGTAATTCAAATTGTAAAGTTCACATTGTAAAGTAATTCAAAGTGTAAAGCTCACATTGTAAAGTAATTCAAATTGTAAAGCTCACATTGTAAAGTAATTCAAATTGTAAAGTATCCATTCTATGATCAAAGAAAAAACAAGTATATATTAGGAAAAGATTAGGCCAACAAATACATGTGATGTCATTCTTATATATAATAAATGTGTACCACCTATCCCATTCTTGAACACATAATCTCACTAGTAAGTGTATAATGTGTATTGGGTTTTCGAGAAAATTTCGGCAGCATTTCCCCGCTGTTCTCCAAGTACATATGTACTTAGAGAACAAACGGGGAAATGCTGCGGAAATTTTCTTGAAAACCCAACACACATTATATACACTTACATCCTAAGCGAGATTTGGTGTTCAAGAACAGTCCCAAACCGGGGACTATCCAAGATTTACTCCTAATGAGTAAATCTTGGATGGGTTTCTAGGCCAACAAATAATGTGTTGTCATTCTTATACCAAAAATCCTAGTTCTTCAAGTTAGGGTGATTATTGATGTCTTTAAAAGCATGATTGGCAATTTAGGGAAAAGTTCATCATTTACATTCTAAGCATGTCACATGTGTGCATTACAGTTCATCATTAAGCAAAAGAAGGGTGATTAGGATTCTCAATATACTCAACAATGAAACAAGTTAAACATGTGTGCATTACAGTTCCTCATTTACATTCCAAGCATGTCACATGTGTGCATTACAGTTCATCATCAAGATATCTATAACTTACTTAAACATTCAATTATGAAGTAAATATACACTTAATTCAGAATAGCATGAGGCACAAATAAGTAGATGAAAAATACAAATAAGTAGATTCGGGTCTGGGCCTAAAGTCCGAACTCAAGGCTGTGATTTTCGTGGTGTTTCCCGGGCAGAACTGTCCCTGGTTCAGACCTGCTTCATGCACAGGTGGAAAGGGCTCAGCTAGAAACGCAGCTAGGTGTTGCTCGTGGCTGAGGGGGCTGCGGAATCAAGTTTAGGGCTCTTAGTCGGAGTCAAGGGCGGCATTTGGTAGTGTTGGTCATTCCCAACTACTCCTGGACGGCGTCGCTACAGCTGCAGCTGCTACTTCTGGCCGACGGCGCTGCTCTATAGGTCGGGCACTGCTAGGGTGAGGTAGAGGAAGAAGAAGGGCGGAGGAAGGTCCAGCGGCACCGCGATGGTTGGGGTTGGGGCTAGGGTAGAGGCGGTTGGGGGTGGGGTGGTGGTGGCTGGTGCGGGAGCGGCTGCTGGCACTGGGGAGGCGGATGGCGGTGTGGATGTTGGTGCTTCCGTTGGGGATTGGGTGAAAGTGGTGGCCATCAGGAAAAAGCAAGGCGGAGGAGAAAAGGGTTACCTTGTTGGCGGAGCAGAGCGGCAGCAGCACCGAGCGGCGACGGCACCGAGCGGAAGCTTTAGCTGGAGGCAGCACCGAGCGGCGGCAGCACCGAGCGGCGACGGCAGCACGGATGGCAGGGAGCGGCGGCGGCGGAGCAGTGGGGGCGAGCAAAAATTGTCGGAGCTAACTAGATGCAATCGGGAATGAAACAGGGAAAGGGGAAGAATCGGTCGGGCTGGTGAGCTATTAAGTTGACAATAAGTGTCGGTTATTTAAAAAAACCAACACCTAAACCTATAAAATTTTGGAGCCAATTTTTTCGCTGGAATTTTGGGTTTGGCGGTTGAGTTTAGGTGTCGGTTGTTTATTAATTAACTGACACCTATTAAAAGTGGTACCTGTGTCTGGGCTCCCTAAGCAGATTGAATGTCGGTTTATGTTATCAACCGACACTGTAGACATTAGGTGTCGGTTTTTGTAAACAACCGACTCCTTGAAAAGTGGCTTTATAAGTCATTTCTGTAGTAGTGGCGGTGACAGGTTCATTTAAGAGATTATGAGTAACAGTAATTCCCCCCTTTTTAGGGATTACCTACGTGGGACTCACCATGTCGAGTTAGAAATAGCATAGATGATACATGCGGAAAGAAGTTTAATCACCTCCTTCTTCACAACCTCCATCATGCTCGGATTTAGTCGACGTTGCGGTTGAATCACCGACTTGGCTCCCTCCTCGAGCCGAATCTTGTGCTGGCACAAAGTAGAGGAGATCCCTTTGATATCTGCAACAGACCACCCAAATGCTCCCCGGTGGTTCTTCAGCACTATCAGCAACTGGTCCTCCTCCTCAGCACTCAGATAAGCAGATATAATCACAGGCAACTTTTCTTCCTTAGCTAGAAATGCGTACTTGAGGTGCGGTGGCAATAGCTTCAACTCCAATTCTGGCAGGCTGATTAAGGATGATTGAAGTGGTGGTAGGAATTCGCCTAAATCTTCATAATACCTCGCATAGAAACACGGCAACATCTGAAGCATCTTGGCGCACTCCTTCAGTGATTTGCTTCTCATCCAATCATGAGTGATATTGACTAAGCAGGCCTCAAGTGGTAATTCTGGATATGCATCAAAAACTAAATTTGCTATAGCCTCATCTTCAGTAGAGGGAGGAATGTCCTCCTCCTCATCGTTCGGAAAACCTATAGCCTTGCAAAGGGATACCACCTTGGTCTGCTCCATGATGTCCACAGCCAAAGTCCCTTTTTCCACCTTAGTCATTACATGGGCCATATCTAAAAATGGCTTCCCTAGACAAATTGAGATATTATTGTCAAAATGTTTTACCATGTGGCATTGCTCCTTGGATTTAGGTGACGTGGCGCTGGAAGGCATGACCATCTCAAATCGGTCATCGACTATATCTAAGGTCAAACGACTTCTCCCCATCTCAAGTATCATGTAATCTGTAGCTTGGAAGGGTCGTCCGAGTAGTAGATCATTGCCTTGTTCATCTTGCATCTCCATGATGACAAAATCTACTAGAAAAACAAATCGATCCACTTTCACTAACACGTCTTCACAAATACCGTATGGCTTTACCACTGAATTGTCCGCCAATTGGATTGTCATGTTGCTCGGCCGTGACTCTTTTAATCCCAGCTTCTTGAATGTAGATAGGGGCATCAAGTTAATGCTCGCCCCTGAGTCACATAGCGCTTCACCAAACTTAACTTTCCCAATGTAACATGAGATGTTGAAACAACCTGGATCCTGCCTCTTTGGTGGCAATGTACCCATGATGAAGGCACTCACCTGCTCCTTAAGCACAACAACCTCTGTGTCTGGGATGTTTCTCTTCTTGGTGATGATGTCTTTCAGAAATTTTCCGTAAGAAGGGATTTGCTCAATAGCTTCCAATAAAGGGATGTTGACTGAAAGCATTCTGAAACTGTCTAGAAACTTTTTAAATTGGGCATCCACTTTCCTTGACTTAGCACTGTTCGGATATGGGACCGGGACAGCCTGTGCCCTTTGATGAGGTGGCACATACGGTGTCCTTTTCTGCGTCTCCTCCTCATCTGCAATAGGATCTTCCGTAGCATCCACTGTTATGTCCGCAACTGGTTCTGAGACTAGTATGGGAAGCTCCTCAGTGGCCTCACCTTCACTTTCTGCTTGGGGTTTGCTTGGTTCACCGGCTCTGGGATTTAACAGTTTCTTGCCACTCCTTAGCAAGATGGCCTTCGCCTGCTGGTTTCCTCCTGGAACATTAGTATTACTCGGAAAACCTTGGTGCGTCGTCTTCTTCAAATTAGCTATCTCCGCTGCCATTTTTGCCATGGACGTCTCTATTGTCCTCATTTGAGCCCCATGGCTCTGCAGTGTCTGCCCAAATTGGTTCATAAACTCCCCTTGTTGCTTTATTTGCTGGCCAAAAGTAGTCATGAGTTCTTGATTTTGCTTTATCACTTGATTTAGTAACTCTATGCTCTTATCCTCTGCTACTGGCTGGGGTTTTGCATCTGGATCCTGCAAGAAGTTTTTACGTGCATAGAAACCCAAGTGTACGCGTTAATGTAATATAGGCCTTTGTGAGGCCCGAGTCAAACTCAAGGATACGTAAATTGTCGGAGACTACTACTAACTACTTGCAATCAGCTAGACCGATTAAATAGTTGGGAGTTATTGTTAAAATTACAAGAAAATGAAAACAAAACAAAACAAAGCAATCGATTAAATGTTTAGTTTAATCAAATCAAGATGAGATCTTTAAAATTGCGGTTTCACCGTGGTTTTTCATTGTATTAGATTCTATGTAGTCACTCAAATTTATTTCTCTATCCAGGTAGTGGCCTGAAATCAGAATTTCCCACTGTCGTGGTACAATTCACTACCTATGTCTAGGTCAGTTCCACCGTCGTAGTAACCTATACCCTAAACTAGGTGCATTAAAAATGATCTCTCGGTATCCACCATGAACCTTACACCACCTTGTTCAAGGGATTTGTCAATTAATGTAAATTCCGTCTCTTTTCAACCATTAATTCTTCTTTCAAAGTAATTAAGGGCATTAGATTATTATTATGGTGATCAAGCATAACAATATAATTGAGAAAATGAAATTATACCACGGATTTAAGAGATAAGGTATGAATTACTATGATAAAATTGTCATACAATGAATTCCCAGGCTACTCCCGGTCCTAAAGACAAAGGGGATTATCCCTTCATGTTCATCTTAGAGCAACACGTGGAGTAGAAAAAGGGAAACATGGAGAAAAACATGATTGAGTGGTGAAACCCATGAACGGAGAAGATCCAAGCGATCCTTGGCGTAGAATACGCGTTCTCCCGCCTTTTGGTGGTGGAAATCGTCTTCTTTGGTGTCCGAATCGACTGGGGAGTGCGTTTGGACTCTGTTCTTCTCTCCACACCTTCTCGGGACGTGTACAGCAGCTAATAACGTGATAGATTGCTCTTGGACGCCGTCATTAGGTATAATCACCGACTAAGGTCGCCAAATTACCACAGCCGTCGAATTTAGATCAATCTGAAACAAACATGTATCTGACGGTGTCGATACTATCGACGCGAGTCGATAGTATCGACCCTGCACTGTATCGGCTGGTCTTCTTTTTATTTCTTTGTCGCAACTGATGCCACCTCAATACCATCGACGCGGGTCGATGGTATCAACATTCATAGGCATTGGTTTTATCCTTTTACCATCGTTGTAGCTCCACTAGTCGATAGTATCAACATATGTGTCGATAGTATCGACTCACTCTTCGCCAACAACCTGATGGTATCTCGATACCATCAACATCCCTGTCTCTAGTATTGACTTTCTTCTGGTCCTTGCGGCTGGCTGCCGGTGATCCGGTCGATGGTATTGACCATTGTCGATGGTATTGACAGAAGTAGATACTTGTTTTTCCTGGAATTACAACACGAAACCACATAAGCCTACACAAAATGTATTCTTTTGATAATTTATACTCAAAATACTGAAATAAGAGAGATTTGACATAGAGAAGTATCATAGACCAAAGTAGATGAATGATGCAACATTAATCACAGAAATGACTAATAAGTGCATAAAACACATATAAAAGAAGTCTATAAATGCGACTCAAAATCATCGCATCAAAATAGTGTGGTTTCAACCACTCACCACCCTCTAGAAGATCCTATGGACACCTCTCCTTCATAGTTCCTCGAAACCTAGGAAGCATGGATACAGACACGGCATGGACACAGATACAGATAGAGGACACAATGATTTAAAAAAAAAATAGGACACTAACATGACGTTGGACACGACATACACACATATACATATACATATACATATACATATACATATACATATACATATACATATGCATATATATACAAACATATACATATATATATATATATATATATATATATATATATATATATATATATACATCGACATATGCATATACATATATTTACTATAAATAAAACTTAACATGAAATTTACCTTTAAAACATGATATTAAAAATATGGTAAGCTACTTAAGATGTTGGTGGTGGTGGTGGAGGAGATGGAAAATGAAGGTGTCTTCGAGGTCGAGAGGGAAGAAAAGGAAGGGGAATACATTGGAGAGATACTTAAGATGGATGGGCAAGAGAAGAGGAGGGGAGATGTAGATGTAAGGAAGAAAGAAAAAGAGTAGACATAGGGACGACAATACTTTGCTACCTTTACCTTAAGGAGTAAGAAGAAGAGTAGGGGGAGGAGTTGTAAGATAAGTAGGAGACATGAAGGACCAACATGAGAAATAGAGCACAAAATGAGGGGGTGAAGGAACATTTTGGAAGCAACTGTAGTTTAAAGTGGGAAAAAGAGAGGGATACATCTCACATGCCACCTCTGTGTGAATGACATTAGATCTACTTGTTTGTCTATTCTTTCCCCACTCCCACCTTAGAGTAGCTACCCTTTTTCTTTTCTCAGGTCCACCTCTACACTAGACTTTAACAAACATAATAAAACTATGGAATGTTACCCACCCCCACATTCTAACCCTCTCATTTCCTCTTTCACTCCAGTCTCCATCATTCCTCCTTCACTCCCACATTATCCTTCACTCAAACACCTTCATCTGTAATGTTCCCCCATGTTCCAATACCTTTGAACTTCTTTAAACCTTATTCTACAACTCCACCCACCTACCCACATGTCCCTCAATATCCCTTTCTTTTCCTAAATCCCTAGGCCCACCTATAGTGTCCACCCTAGTCCCTTTCTTAGGTCCACCTCTGCCCTAGCCTTTAAGAACTTTAGTCAAAACATAGACTCCTATACATTCTTCATCCCCCCATTTCCTCTTTCACTACAACCTCCCTCATTTCTCCTTCACTCCACTCCCACATTATCCTTCACTCAAACACCTTCCCCCATAAATTTCCTCATGTTCTAACACCTTTGAACTTCTTTAAACATGATTGTACAACTCCACCCATCTACCCTCATGACGTGTGAATTATTCTTGTAGTTACTCTTTTATATTTCATGTTTATACAACTCCACCCATCTACCCTCATGATGGATATTTATAGGTGTGAATCTAAAGATCACAAAAATGGTTCACTTGAAAAACTTCATGTTGTCGATTTTATTGTACGTGGTTGAGTATCTTACGATATCTAAATGAGCTCAAAATTTGTGTACTGCCTATATTTATCATACTAATGAAGATAAATGATTTGGATTCTTCAAACAATGTGTAATGATTTATAAACCACACTTAAGTATAGCGTACGATCTATGCATTGGAGTGTATTCTAGCTTGATTCTATACATATATATAGGATTATTTTTATCATATATATATAAACTTTCAAGCTAATATAGTTTTTGGACGCTATAAGATAATCAAGAAGGAATTTAGTAAGAGTAGCATGCTATTTATAGTGCAGTTGAATAACTATCAAGGAAAGAAGATACCTCAACCATCAAAATTAGAGTCAAGCAGGTACCAAGAAAAATAGTAAATAGATATCAAGTATATTAATTTCATATCATAGTGATATTACATCACAAAAATAGATAAACACACTTAATTTGTATAGTATAATACATGTATATCATACATTGTGTGTGTATGTGTGTGTATCTACGTGTCCATGTCTGTGTCCGTGTTAGTAATTGAACTACCATTATACATTTTTGTGGTAAATAATGATTTCCTAAGATAAGTTATAGATGAATAATTTCAGTACAGATGAAAAATATCAGTAAGAGTAAAAAGGTGTTCTTACCTTTCAATAAATCAATAGCTTACATTAGACGAGAGGATGTATGGACTGAGTTTCCGTTCACCTTTGTTCTTAGAATATAATAGTACTTAAGAAGTTGCTTGAACCAGTCGTGGCCGGAGACTAGGAAAATCCTCATTCTTGTAGGTTGGATAGTGGATTCCAAAGTTGTTGCTGGAGAACACAGTCGTATAGTCATTCAAATGTGAAGGGACCAACAATTATTACTAAGCAATGAAAGATGAAATAATTTGTATTTACAATTTTAGTCAAGTACGTGACTAACTACTTGTTTGTAAGCTAAGTAAAGCTCCCTTCCTGAATCAATCAACATGATTATTAGATTGATTTTTTGAAGCAAAAATAATAGTATATTTTAATGGAAGACACTAGAAATTACCAAGGTTTGGGGGCATGGACATAGCTCCATAGAAATTGGACAATGGATGGAGCAAAAATTCAACGGCAGTGACAGAGAGTATGTGGAGAAGAAGATGATGAGCCTGATCCATGGAGAACATTGGGCCGGCTTGGTGTGCGGTGAAGAAGACCACAACTTCTTGTGTACAGGAAACCCTAGGTGCCGAGAAGAAGACGCCGCCCCAGTGGCCAGAGAAGAGGAGAAGAAGACCTCGGCCTCTTGTGTACACGGAAGAAAACACTTACTTTACACAGAAGAAGGCGTCGGCCCTAGTGAGCGAAGAACAGAACACCAGTCAGAGAAGAGGACCAAGGTCCTGTGTACGGAGAAGATAATGAAGTCTATGAACCAAGAAGACGGGCCATCACATACCTCATTTTTTCCGATGGGGACGGCGGCGGCTTGGGGTAGAAAAAAATGGGATCTGCACAAAGTGGCACTGATGCAAACCCTCCAGCCGTGACTGGTATCTTTTTCCCGAAATCTTTGGCCATTAGATCTTTGTCAACAATCTGGATCGTCCATCTCTATTCAGATTAATTTGAGGAATCTGGCCCCATGCTTTGTGTGAGGGTTCACGACCTCTCACATGTTTGTTATGGTCATAACCCTAACTGATCATGCGCCACCAACCCTCACAGAAAACCCATTTTCTACTAGTGTTGCTTCTGTTTGGTTTAGTGTGGTTGTGCAATGCGAGACCGGTAAAATTTCATGTATGTGCATGTGGTATGAACATGGCCGGTGCCCCAAGCAGATGACTCTTCATATTGTCCTCCGACAGCAACCTGTGATGTCCAACTGCACCTCCACAACAAGTTGCCCCTCCGACCATTTGCACCACCTTTGTTGTTATTGTCTACTCCATAGTCTGCACCTCTACCGCTGTCGGTGGCCCACTCTTACACCTCAACCACAGTTGCCTACTCCAGCCAGTTGCTCGGCGGTTGGTTGTCTGCAACTCCGCCGCTGGTTGCCCACTCCCATCATGCATGAACCCATTGTTAGAATTTTGTCTCTTATCCTAATTACATAAGAAATAATATCTAAAAATATTAGGAAAGTATAAATTAATGTTAAACTTAGATTCGAAGACATTATTTCTTTATATTTTTATATTGTCATTTTCTAATCCTTATAGAATAGATGTATCCTCTCTTACTGTCTAACCGAGAGTCACTATCTATATAAATAGGGGTAGACACCGTTAGAATACAGAGCGACAATGTGTGGGGGTTGCAATGAGTGGTAACTTTGGGTGTGTCAACGGACAACATTGTGCGCCAAAGACAGGAATTCACAAAGGATAACCAAAGAGGAGAGAGAATGAGAGTGAGTTAGGAATTCTATTGTGAACACGAGATTGTGAGGGAGCAACAATCCTTGTAATCTTTTCAGATTTCTTAATAGAATTATGCAGTCTCCTTTGCCAATCACATTCTCTTCTTGATTATTTATTTGGTAGTTATTGGCTTTTTCGACATGGACAATCGTGATTTTTATTGTGCATGCCTGGATGTATCTCGTGTAGTGTTTTTCTTGGGCTTGAAGCTTTTACATATCTCTTCAAATGGTATCAGAGAAAGGTTCATGCAAGATGATCAGAAAGCATTAGAGGCACATAAAAATATGGCGACGTCGACAACTACTGTTGGAGGTCATCCGGTAGAAAATCTTGATGGCAATATTATCACAGAATTAAGAGGGTGTGAATCCAGAAGTTGTGAAATATCAACACGAGGTGGAGTCATGCTACTTACTTGCAAGGAGCAAGGGGCTACGAGGGCTATCTGGTTTTATGGATTGATTGGATGTTTTCTAACCAAAAGAGGAATGGCTGACGAGAGGTCTACCAATATGAAAGGCATAGATGAAGCAGTAGCATGAGTGACGAGTGTCATGAACTCAAAGATTACTACATGTATTCAACTCTCACAGGTAGTCTGGTTTGAGATTGCAAACTCAGTTGCAAACTTCAACAAGTGCATAGGCGAAGCTATCAACTATTTGAAAGAGGAGTAGTTGGACCAACCGCGTAGTGTCTTCAAGTGGGCGTGACTAAATGTTACAACCCCAATTTTTGGGTTCTTTTGGTGGGAAATGCAATTTCCCCAATAAATGTATGATTTTGTAATTTGTATGATTTAAGATTAATGAGTGAAGTCCTTTGATAAATAACCCCACGTTTTTTTTTCATGGGCCATGTTGGCTTTTGGGCCCAATAACAAGAAAAAGGAAATAAAAGGAAAAGAAATCAATTAATGAAGGAATAACTAAGGTAATGAGAAAAGAAAGATATGGAAGCAACTAGAAGGCTAAAAATTATCCTTCAAGGAGAGATTTTATAACTTTAGGATTTCTTGGGTTCCAAGGAGTCCAAGTTGTAAAGATAATAGGGGAAGAAAGAGATAAAATCAAATAAAGCATTATTAAGAAGAAAAGTTGAGATAATGATGAAAATATAAGAAATGTGTGGAAATATGGATAATGGAATTATTATAAATGATATTTCGACTCCACATGGTTTCTAATGGTAAAAGGAATCAAAATAAAGAAAATAAAAGATTAAGAGAGTGAAAATATGCTTAAAATATGTCTTGTTAAGTGATAGCTAGCACATGAATAAAAGTCCCTCATACTTTCGAGTTTGAGTCCCAACCTTGGCACACAAGTAGATTAAGTCATCATGGACTTTCTCCTAAAATTTGGGATTAAAAGGATGGATGGTTTGGGAGATATGAATTTTACAAAAATCCTTAAAGTGGAAGGAATAACTTAAATGAATTAATTTGTCGCATTTAAATCAGAATAGGAATCTAGGGGGGAGCCTTTAATAATGTCACGCAGCCTGGAAGCCCTTAGATTCAGATTTAACGGTCATTTGCTTGTCTTCTTCCTCCTATCCGAAAAGGAATGTCAGCTACATTATAGATGATTCCCCTGTCCGGTTTTCTCTCTCCTTGGTCTACGAAATAGCCTGGAAACTCTCCCATTGGATTTGGGAGATGAATCTGCACCTTCCCATCCCTTTCTTCTGCTATTTATGTTTGTATTTAGGTTTTCCCTAAATCCCTCTCGGAGCTGGACTCCATTGGAACCTGAGAACACCAGATATAAGATCCTATAAAAGGGGCCTTATGGATGCTTGAGGCGGGTATAGCAAATGGAGGGATCCCATCATATCTGTTCTACAATTTATCACCCAGGATCTAGCCTTCTACCTCTTGTGCCCATCCAGTTTGCCTTTGGCGAGGATGCTTCAGAGAAGCTTGACCAAGGGAACCCCGACCCTAACTCTTGGTCGTATGGGTTTCCTCCAGGTCTGGGAACTCAAAGGAGCCGGAGGCTAAGGAGCCATGTCCAGGAGGGAGCCTTTGAGGAGTATTTAGAGTGGCTGGGATAGCGCCGTCCGCGGCACTCTGTTTCTGCGGAGAAACAGAGTCGCGCGCCTACGGACGGGGGCGAGACAACGGGGTAGCGGAGGACGAATTTGGAGAACCCAACCTGGGTTGGTTCTGAGTCTGAATCGAGCTAAGGACCTGACCCAGACCCGTGTGTCCAACTTGGCAGAAAGCTGGGAGCCGCCGACCAATCAGATTGCACCATGTCATCCTAGAAAGGTATAATTATTCAGAAAACTCTTGAAATTATACTTAGCTTGCAAATATCATAGAAATGACTAGGATGATCGTATTAAGACAAAATATATATGAAAGTTGATCAAAAAAATGCAAGTAATCTACTAAAAATTAATTGAATCCTAATTTTGCTTGCAATTCAAAAAGTATATAAAGTGATCATCTGTAATGGTTTAATTAATAAAAACCCTTAGATTTGAAGATAGTTGGATCTAATGATGATTTTTTTGAATGTTTTGAGGAAATATTAACCTGTTATTAATAAAAGGAAGAATTAGATCCAAAAGGATGATCTTTATGCATAAACATCTTGATTTAGGGTTCCATGTACATGAATATGCATTAATGGACTTAGAAACCCTAATTTAGGTGAATATGCCTTTTAAGGGTTTTAATTATGAAAATCCATGTTTAAGATAGAGATATTATGTTCTAAATCCAATTTAAGTATAAAGGATTCCTAATATGGATAATTTGAGTAATTAGGGTTCTATGTGTGGAAAAGCTATTTTAGGGTTTGTTGACCTAAAAAGGATAAAGTTTGAGGAATTGGTCTAAGAAACCCTAAGGAACCCTAATATGGATTAGAAACCTTAGAAAGGTGTCTCAATTCACTAAAGAGTTTTTTGGAGTGTGATGGTAACAACTAGGTGTTATACATGTTTTCAGGATCAAGGGTTGCTTGATTTGGTTGCTTGCCTTGCTTGATTGGACATCTAGTTGGATTTGGATATCTTATTTATGTTTGAGACTTCAAATCGGGTATGTGGTTACTTTATGAATAATTGTCTTTAGTTTTACGGCATTTCCAGAATGTTTCCCGATTGATTGCAACCTAAACTGTTTGATTGTTCAATTATGAAATCTCATAGAGTCACTATGTGCATAACAATAACTATGAGTGTACTTCTCGAACCTACATACCACCCTAATGTATGATGCAAGACCAAGCCCCGGAGGGAAGGTCTGAAATAGTCAAGCCTTGGAGGGAAGACCATTGGGCACCTGAGTGGTGACCCCAGGCACCAAGCTCAGGATGGAGAAGGTGGCTTTATGTCCCTTGCAAGGACAAAACCCTAAGAGAGGGTGATCTAGGGTTTAGGGTAAAAGCAGTGGAGAAGTTACATGAATAACGTAATATGGATTGTTAATCAACTATTTGCTATGATTAGGCTGCTAGAGCCTATTTGTGATGTTGTGTTTGTCCCCACATACCAGTATAGCAATATACTGACCGACATTTTTTTTGTCAGCGTTTTAGGTATTATCTGAAAAGGACAAACGGTAAAGTGAAATATGTGAAGATGAATTTAAGTAATCCAAAGGAGGATTTGATAGTTAGATTTCTACTAAGGATAGAAGTCTTAGATCCTATTTTGAAAAGGTATGCAAAAGTTTTATTTTATACCAGCTTTCCAGTTTAGTTAGTAGAATTTGATAATTATTTTTGATTAAATTGTTAAACCATTGATCCTGAATTTTAGGATAACGCCTCTGACCTCTTGGTCTTCCTTGATTGGGGGTTACCGGGAGGCGGGGTTGTGATACTAAAAGAAGGCACAACCCTATGGCATAGGGGCCAAAGGTAGGAAGGATGTAATTTTTTTTACTGTAGGTGGAGGTGGTATAGTTTTCCAAACTGTACATATTGAGGAGCTCTAACATGAAGGGTCCATACAGTCATGTCAAGACACACACTCTCCATGCAAGCATGCATGGTGATACACTTCTGGAAATAGAAGCATTCTCAGACGGAGAAAGCATAGAAGAAGAACAGGAGCAGACTTCTTAGAGGAGCAACTTCAGCGATAAGATACAAGGTGGAGATTGTTAGGATTTTGTCTCTTATCCTAATTGGATAAGAAATAATATCTAACAATATTAGAAAAGTGTAAATTAATGTTAGACCCCGAGTCCAAGACACTATTTCTTTATCATTTTATATTGTCATTTCCTAATCCTTATAGAATAGTCATATCCTCTCGTAATGTCTAACCGGGAGTTCCTATCTATATAAATAGGGGTAGAAACCGTTGGAATATGTTGCGACAATGTGTGGAGGTTCCAACGAATGGTAACTTTGGGTGTGCCAACATGGGATAACATTGTGTGCCAAAGACGGGAAGCCACAAAGGATAACTAAAGAGGGGAGAGAACGAGAGTGAGTTACGGAATTCTATTGTGGGCATAGAATTGTGAGGGAGTGACAATCCTTGTAATCTTTTGAGGCTACTTAATAGAATATTGCGGTATTCTTTACCAATCATGTTCTCTGCTTGGTTATTTATTTGGTAGTTATTGACTTTGTCGATGTGGGCAATTGTGACTTTATTGTGCATGTTTAGGTTGTATCTTATGTGGCATTTTTCTTAGGCTTGAAGCTTCTATAAATCTCTTTACCCATCAGTCTCACAACCAACACCAGTAGCACAAGTCAAAGGTGCCATCATTTGGCAACACAGTTGTGACACCCTTTTCCACACAAGCGGGATTACTCAAAACTTAAACCACGGTTAACCATTATTAGGGGATTACCGAAAATCACAGGAAATTAAAACTAATTTGCAGCAAACACCATAAACTAAGATTTATCACACGTAAGTCAACACTTGCATTTCATAACATATATTCAAGGTGCTACAACATTGTTTTCCAATCAACCTGTTACATAAGATAACAATTCCATAAGTATATGCGTACCACCAAAGGCACACAAGCCAAAACCACATGTCAATCATTAAGTCATCAAAACACATTAAGAACACCCCAAGGACCTGAGTCAATAGGGATGACCCATAAGATTCTATTACTAGACACTGTCAATATACCATGATTCACCAGGTGTAGTTTCTCTTTGTATCATGTCCTCAGCTATCTGATCATTAGCTTGGAATGCATATCCACCTAAAAGATATATAACTAACAGGGTGAGACAAAAGTCCCAGGGTGAGACAAAACTCTCTTCCAACTCTATTATTATCACAAATAACTAAGCATAAAGAAATATTATTATAAAATGAGCAGATTCAACAAATTTTCTTAAGCAGAGAAACTATTACTTGTTTAAGGAGTTTAGGCATCTGCCTACATAGTAGATTATCTTTATTCTTGAAAATGAATACGAAGAACATGTATAACTATTACAAACTAAACAATATAAAAAGAAAATCAAGGCCTTATCTAATGTTCTCATATTTTGATTCTAAACAAATATTCTACACGACCTATTTACAAGTTTATTATGTCCTGAGGATTTGTGTACCACCCAAATCGAACTAACCACTACAAAGTCAAAATGAGTGCCATACAAGGTCTAGTAGAAGAGCCAAAATCTATGACCTCACCCCCTCAGTCAGTACGAATGAACCTGTAGTGACATCATGGGTCAACTGCTTCCAGGGACATATAGTCCAACTGTGCAAACCTACCCCGCCTTGGTACAGGTCACAGTGCTAGTGAAACTGAGCTATGGCCCATAGCCACACTCTTCCAGGGTATGGCCCACATCCAATCATGTATAACATATCACTGAGCTACGACCCGAAGCTGCACTCTTCGAGGGTATGGCCCACAACCAATCTTATGTCATACATCACTTATCACAAATCTTGAGGCATGATCTGAGGCTCACGCATGGCCAAAGTCACCCTCAATTTATTGATATTAGGGTAACAAGTTATCCCTGCATACTCAACAATATGCACTCTGAGTTTCTCATAGGAGGTACTCGTTTCACCATTCAGTAAATGTTGACACTGAATGGATCTATGGCACATGGCAAGCTACATGGTTAGCTTTCACTTGATTAATTAGACCAATTAAAATGTCTTTTAGCCTCAATCAAGTGACAACGTATAAAAGCATAGAAAATTCTATAAAAGTAGGGCATAACACACTTTCAAGAGATGTACACATATAGGGTGTGCGCTTGTCACATTATTATCACATAATGTGTGCACCATTCACAAGACCATCATCACTATTACACATCCCCTCAAGACTTATCACCAATGTCACATCACTATGGGATGTCAATTCCTCATTCCAGTACCAGAGGATATCACCTCAACTAGGCACTAAGCCCTTGCTAGGTCCTAAGACCCATCACATCACACTTGTGATTCATGGTTATCTCACCATGTCTTATTGGGCATATAAGTATCACTTATGCCGATCATCACTTATTCCACATCACGTGTACTTGCCATAACAATCATTAGCAATTCAAAGAGAGAATATGTTAAAACATATTAAACACCTTTAAATAAAGCAAGCAATGCATCATAAGTTTTCTATTTTAGGATTAGACTCCATGCTTATCCCACATAGGGTTCACAAGTATCATTCTATCTCACATCTATGACTTTCACTACCTCCCATAAGTTGGAGTGTATGAGGTTAAGAATTAGACAATGTAACCAAGTATGCACATTCACATATTTACAATTTCCATGTTCCATTACTGAGACTTATAGCCAATGCTTGGTATTATATAACCATCTTCATGGTATTCACCAATTATAACACCCAAATAACACACAAGGTTAACATCATGTAATTTAAGAGAGAGAGAGAAAATACAATATTATACTTTCTATTCAATAATATGAAATGTTGTTCACATATAGCCAATTAGATTTTACCTCATGGTTACATTACCCACCCTAATCACACCAACTCCCACCTTTCTAAAACTGATTAGGTTGAAAAACATTAGTTAGATATGAATAGATTATTGTGTCATCAGCACTAGGTATCACCATAGCATACATGTACATATGTATTACAACCATGCATTACATAAACATGTTGACAATGCACCATTCATAATATTTCATCATTTTCTGACCCATATGTTATTACCCTTCACAAATTATTAACCACATATCATACTAACGAAAGTCAAACCTTACATTACATATCCAGAAGATTTTACGTCAAATTATACACACAGAACTTATTAGATCATTAGACTTATTCATATGATTTCTACACAAATGTTGTCACTTTATATTCCAATAAGAGTTATCATTATATATATATATATATTCATATAGTTGTGTCATTAACCTAACTTTACATGTTAAGATTATATGAAAAGGAAATATAGTAGACACTTTTCATGGAGTATAATATTTCATGAAGATGAGCACATAGGTCATATTCTTCCATGATTATGGTTATCATATGGATGCTCAACCATTGAACCATACATCCATTACTTCCTACATTGTTGGAGAGTTTAGGGCTAAGCTCTTTAGTTAAGGATGGACCACTCTTAGTAACATCATTATGTAATGCACTAGGTTTAGGAGAAGCAATTAAGATTGATCATGCATTATCCAAAACAACACTCTTATATGTTATGCATTGGTCATATGTGTACATCAGTGGGTGTTTGAGTATACCCTTTAACCCTCATCATGTGATATCAGTTTCACCTCATCCACATGTGTTGGCCTGACCAGATCATGGTGTGCCGGTTTAACACATCTAGGTGTGTCGGGTGAGGCCTTCAAGGTGTGTCGGGTTAGCTACTCTTGGAGGTGGGTGTCAGGTTGATACTTGACAATGAGTGTTGTCTTGTCACCACCACAACATGTCAACTACCCCAACGCAAGATACAAGGGGTTAACCTCCCCAAGGTGTATCGAGAAACCCTACTTGAAAGTGTATTAGATTAGGCTTTGTCATGTCGGCCTCTTACTCAAACAAGGCATCACAGTTTGGCACTTTACTTGTGTCGGCCTAGACACTTATGTCAGACTAAGCAACTCCCTTTGTGTATCCCTATGCATATCAACATGTGTGTGTTGGATATAGAACATTCTAGTGTATTGGCCGTAATATCATCTAGGGTATCAACCTCAAGTGTGTCACCCCTCACATGTGTGCCAGATTAGAAGTGTATCAGTTGTTAGGGTTAGGGGGTCAATAAGGTATAACGGTTCACTTTAAGTTTGTCCTTTTAGGAGTGCACACCATACCAAGGAACCCTCATTTCAATATGCCACAGGTGAATCCCTCATTATTGAACAAATCGAGCTCTCAAGTTCTACATGCATCTCATGTTGAATACCCCTTCTAATTTTTGTCAAGCCAATGGAGTACTTTCTTAAAAACCTTTTAAAGATACAACCACCTTACTTCATGGGTGAGAATGAGTTGGGTATGGTTGATAAGGAAGATGACTGAGTTCTATCCTTTGAGTGGAATTTTGAGGGTAGGGCATGCACTCCTCACCATAAGGTCTAATTTACCTCTTATGTGATCACAAGACAAGTGGAAGTACAACAAGATCGAGCTACCCATTCCACCAGACTTGAACTGGTGCATCCAACTAGTGTTCTACAACTTGAATTGGTTCCTCTTGCTTAAGTGTTATGCCACTGGTTTGAGTGCGGTTCATATCACTAATTTTCTCTTAGAAGGACTCAACTACATGTGGGTTGTGATCTGGTCCATAATTTCGTTTCACCTCCAAATGATGGTTGATAAATCCCTATATGTTGAATCCTACCTTGATTTTCAAACTCTAAATCATAAAAATAAGAGGAAGTACTTTGGTGGCTACCAACATCAGGATAAGTGCAACTGATGTGCACGTCATCACCCTCTAAGACATGTCTAATAGGGAATCTTGGAGTACCTAAATAAGGGAAGCAAGTTTGCTATCATCAATGTGGTTAACTAGGCACATTAGGCCTCAATCCTCTCATCTTCAACAACACCATGTTCCCACTGAGTATCCTGCTCAACAACCGCATCCTCATCCTAATAAACCTCCAAGGAACAATAACAATAACCCATAGGGTTAACTCACACCTATGGATAGGCATGTTGGTTGAGTCTTCACCACAGATGTAGAGGATATTGGTATTGATAATGAAGTAATTGAAGGTACAATGCATCTAAATCTACATCCCATACAAGCTTTGTTTGACTCCAGATGTTCAAGTACCTTAATATTTACTAAACCTATTGAGATATTACATCTAGAACCTACATATATGGAATTCATTCTTAATGTTCAGACTCCTAGTGGTAGGGTAGGATCGAATTTACCAAAAATCCCTCATGTTAACCTTTGTATATCTAGCAAGATATTTGTAACAGAGTTATGCTCTTAGACATGATGACCTTTAGCATCATTATAGATATGGATTGGTTGAAAAGGTTTGATGTTGCTCTATTTTTTGTTGAGAAAAACTTTAGTTTGCTAC
Organism: Alisma plantago-aquatica; assembly: GCA_963693085.1. Taxonomy (NCBI): domain Eukaryota; kingdom Viridiplantae; phylum Streptophyta; class Magnoliopsida; order Alismatales; family Alismataceae; genus Alisma; species Alisma plantago-aquatica. The sequence continues at coordinate 748,424,731 of OY856414.1, forward strand.
ACCCCTATGATGAACGACTATGTGTAAAGGGAACAAAGCATGATGATAGGAAATTTTTCATCTTGACTACCAATGCTGAAAATCTTATCTCACATCGATGCCGAGCTTACCTAGATTCTATTGTCCTTGACCTTCACCACCTCTTTTGAATGACATAGATGTAGTTCAAGGTTTCCCTAATATTTTTCCTGATTAGCTACATGGAATTTCCCCTATCCATGAGGTCAAGTTCTCCATCAATCTTGTAAGGGAACTTCTCCTCTCTTGAACCTCCAACCAAATGGAACCTAAGGAACTTGTTGAATTCAAGAAAAAATTATGACAACCTGTTGATATGGGATTTGTTTTCCCCAATGTCTCTCCTCGGGAGCCACTATTCTATGTGCAAAGAAGAAAAATGACTCTTCAAGGATGTGCACAGATTATTGAATGTTGCATCAAGTGACAATAAAATTGCCCTATCCTCCACCACACAATTATGACTTGTTTGATCAGTTGAAGTCAACTACTATTTTCTCTAGAAAGTATTTGTGGAGTGGTTACTATCAAATGTAGGTAAAGGATGAGGATATACAAAAGACAACCTTATGTACTCATTATGGGAACTATGAGTTTTTTCTTATCCCTTTCAAATTGACTAATGCCCCTGATGCCTTCATGGATCTCATGAATCAGGTCTTTTACCCTAATCTTGATGACTTTGTGGTAGTATTCATTCATGATTTTATTGTCTATTTTGAAATAATGGATCAACATTGTGAAACCATACAAATCTTCCTACACTATCTTAGTGAGAACCAGCTCTATGCCAAGTCTTCAAAGTGTGAATTCTAGATAATGGAGGTGATGTTCGTCAGCTACATGACTCCACTATGGATCTAGCAAAAATTGAAGTTGTGACTAAGTGGAAATCTCAACCCTTATGAGATATGATGTTTCTTGGGTCTTGTTAGTTCTTATAGAAAGATCATAAAGAATTAGTTTGAACTGCACTTTTCTTTAAGAGATTTTACTTACAAGGATACTAAGTTTGTATGGAGTCTATAATGCAAGGAAGGTTTCCTAGAGATTAATCATTACTTGAGATATGCCCCTATGTTGGCCTCACCTATTAAAAGAAAATTCTATGCTATTTTCATCAATTCATCAAAATAGGGTTTGGCTTATGTCTTTGTGCAAGGTGGATGGGTTATATTGTATGCATCTTGCCAACTAAAATTTAATGAAGAAAATTGGCCGATCCATGATCTTGTGCTTGCGGCCATAGTCCATTCTCTCAACATTTGGAGGCATTATCCTTATGGTATGCAATTCAAGGTATTGTTTCATCATTAGAGTCTCCTCTACCCCAAGTATTTAATATATTATGACTTAACAATCACCTACAATCAAATGCTATTGTTGATTCTATAAATCAAAGGAAGGACACCATTTTTGAATCTCTTTATTGTTTTATATGGATAAGCCTAGAACATGTTTTTGGTTGGAAACTTGGACTAAGGGATGATGTTGATTCTTATGTTTTGGAGAAGTTGTGTGTTCATATGGTTAGTATATTCTTTATCCCATCTTGGTTTTCTAAAGTCATTGTTACACAAATGACTAGTTTTGACATTGGTGAGACGAAAATCTTAACGGTGAAGCCATAGTCAGAATTCTCTACTGGAGTTGATGATGCAATTTGTTTTGTTTACTAGTTATGGAAATCTGATAGTGGTGACTTGAGGAAGAAGGTACTAAGTTGAGCTTATGGATATAAGTATTCAATTCACCCTAGCACAACAAAGATGTAAAAGAATTTGTAGAGAAGATTTAGATGATGAAACATGAAGAAGGGCATTGATACTTTTGTTGTAAAATGTTTGACATGTCAACAAGCAAAGATTGAACATCAGTTACTGGGGGGAATTTTCAATCTCTTGGGATCCTAGAGTGGAAGTGGGAAAATTTGAGCGTGGACTTTGTGTCTAGATTTCCAAAATTAGGGTGAGTATTTGATACAGTCTGGGTTGTACTAGATTGGCTTACCAAGTATGTTCATCCCTATCCTTTCAATTACGGCTATAATGTTCCCAATAGAGCAAAGATATACATAGATTCGATAGTTTGTTTGCACAGAGTAATGAAGTCTACTATGTCGGATTGAGACCCCAATTTACATCTTGCTTGTACAGGAAGATTCAAGAAGAGATGTGATCAGATCTACATTTCAGTACAACTTACTAGCCTCAAACTGATGGTCAGTCTAAGAGGATAGTACATATTTTGGAATATCCTTTACAATCTTGTGTAATGGACTGGGAGGTGGCTGTGATAGGTATTTCCCATTGTCCAATTTTGATTATAGTAATAGCTACCAAGCAAGTATTGGTATGCCACCCTTTGAAGCTCTCAACAATGAACAATTCCTTTCACATTTGCATTGGGATGATATGAATGAACATACTCTTGTGAAAACTGATGAGATGAAACTAACGAAGGATAAAATTAGTTCAATAAAGATACATATGAAAGAATCTTAGGAACAATAGAAAACACATGATGATAAAAGCAGGATGGATGTGAATTTCCTAGTTGGTGATTTTGTTTTCTTGAAAATAACACTAATTGTTTCTTGCTAGGTCCATGGCTATGGGCATGCTCAGTCCTCATTATGTAGGGACATTTGAATATTTAGATAAGATCAAAGATTGTGTGTATCATTTGTCTTAACTTCCTACTTACAATGGAACCACACTTTATTCCATGTGGCTATGTTGAACAAATATGTGAAAGACGCTTCCCATGTGCTTTATGAAGCCCATAAACATTTGTGACTGATCCGACTTATGAAGAGTATCCATTGAAGATTCTTGACTCCTAATTGAAACTAATGCATATATATATATATTGAACTGGTATGTGTTCTATGGAGATATCATGTCTTGGAGAATACAAATTGGGAGCTCAATAAGGAAATGTTGTGAATTCACCCCTCACTTTTTGTTTGATATTTTGAGGATGAAATCCTTTATAAGGGATGGAGTGTTGTAACATACTCAAACTTAAGTACATTTATAATTTTCATCTTTACATTATGATCTTTTAGTTTGGGACCATTTTTATTAACTGAGACGGTATTCGAATATTAGAAATCTATGAAAATATAGTTTTAATCAATAGAACAACTATTTGAGACCATAATACAAGAAATCGAGATAGTATCCTAAGTTGGGTCAAATTATGAATTTTCACATCTAAATAGTTGAACTTGAGCATAATTTTTCTAGATTTTCCTATGGATAGGTATGGGGAAGGAAGATTCATGTATAAAATTTAAGTATTTAATGATAAAGGAACAAATATATACATTATTTATTTTAGATATAAAAAAAGTTTTGATAGATATAAGAGTGTAAAAAGTTAAAATTGATGGAAAAATTGAAACCCTCAAATAGAGAATCTACCAACTATGAACTTGATTGAGTAATAAATTCTCACTCAATTTGATTAGGGATGAAAAGGATTAATAGTTGGGTGTCACTTTAATCCAAATCTTAATCATATGAGGTTTATTCTACTAATGCATCACACAACAAATTTATATTCTTTCCTTCTTCTTTTTTTCCACACATGCTAAATGGTTGGGATGTCCTCAAGGCGTGTATCCACAAGATTGATGGATCAGAGGGTCATCTTCCTCCCTGACTTCTTCATGTTATCAAACCTTATTAGAGTATGATTTTTCCATAAAGAACTTCTCACACCATGGTTCATCATTGATCATGATTCTTTCACCAACAATTTCTAGATTAAATGAAGCAATGTTTTAGTATTGATAAGAGATCTCACTTTTGCTTTCCTAGAATGCACAAATCCTAAGCTGATTAGTTAATCAACTAGGCTACACTGGGCATGTCGTCTCTCCTAGGGTTTGCGCCGCCCTTGGCGGTCCTGAGGCAATTGACTCCAGACTCCCTGGAGAGGGGAGTCCCTCCCCTCTTATCGACTGCCATGGCTACGACGGAGTCCTTTACTGGAGGACAAGCGGATAGGCCAACCAATACAGACCCTAGGAAGGCATGGAATGAGGTTCTGTCTGGAGAGAACCTATTCAGAAAACACAACTTCGATCCTCTTGAGAAGAAAGATGGTAAGAGATTCATAACAATTGATGATCCAACCTACAAAGCTATGGAGAAATTTTGGGAACATATCTCTATCTTGTATGTGATGGGCAAACAACCATATTACTTCCATCTACTAGCTTGGATACGTCGAGTATGGAAGCCTAAGGGCAGCTTTGATCTGTTCTCTAAACCAGACAAGTTTTTTTCTGATACGATTCAACTCAGCTGAGGACAAATAGAACATCATCAAGAGAGGACCACGTTGGTTTGATAATAGATTGGTGGTCATCAAAGATTATAAGATGGGCGATGACTTGAAGAAGGACTTATTTAGTTCTATTCCGATTTGGATCAGTATCCCTAGCATGGGTCGTAACTGGTCCGCTAGGGCTGTTGGTATTGTGGCCAGTGGGGTCGAGAAACTTCTTAGAATTGATTACAAGTCGATTAGCCAAGAATCATTGGGTGAGGCATGCACTTTGGTGGATATTGAAGCTGATGAAGAGTCTCCACAGGAGATATGGGTCAATATGCCTAAATGTGATCCTATGCCTATGAAGATCCAATATGAATATGTTCCAAAGAGATGTCCTAATTGCAAGGTATTCAGGCATGATGATACTGACTATCCCCTCAAACCAGAAGTCACTGAGGAGATCCCTACTCCTAAAGCGATGCAAGTTTGGAAGGTTTTTGGTCTAAACAACAAGATCACTGAGACTGTGATTGAGTCCATGACAGGTCTGGAAACTCAAACATCGGGTCTGACTATTGAAGTTGTGGAGTTATCTTTTGTCATTGTGAGGACTTCTAAGGTAGCTAGGGATGTCGATCATGCACAAACCATGGTGAAGGTTACTGACAATGGAGTAAGCGCTTCTATTGGTGTTATTCCAGTAGCAATCCCAAATGAACAAGCCACATGTACTACTGATGAGCCATTGAATGAGATGGATATTACTAAAGTTGCTGGTTCTACAACTAGTTGCTCGGTCCCAATGGTGCAAGTCATAGCCAATGACACAACCATTTATTCAATAGCTAAATCACATTCTTCTGGCACAACTACTTCTTCGTCTTCCAAGACTCCAAAGTCATCCAAGGGTGATGGGTCTCGCAAGACCCGATCTACCTATAGAGGTCATCTATGACCTTTATCATGACCAATGTTCATGGCTCAGGGAAGCCACGTAAAAAAAGAGAAGTATAAGGAGAACCATCCTTGAAAACAAAGCTACTATTGCAATCCCTGTTGGATCTAAAATCAAGTCTCATATGACTCACATGTCTGATCGTATGTTCCCTAAAGGTTGGACATGGGTTTCTAATCACCTACATGATCCTAATGGCCATATCTATATAGGTTGGAATCCTAAATATTGGGATACTATTATGTATGAAATGGATGATCAACATATCACCATGAAGTGTCTAAATAAAGGTGGCCTTACTATCCATCTTACGGCTATGTATGCAAGGAATTATGTGGCTGATCATTTTGTTCTGTGGAATACTTTGGACAGAATTGATGTTAACATTGATGAAGCTTGGCTTATCACTGGTGATTTCAATAACATCAGAAAGTAAGAGGAGAAGGCGGGTGGTTATGAGGTTCCCTCAACCATCCTTTTCTTGTTCAATTCTACCTTAGATAATGCAGGTCTCATTGAACTTCCTATCATTGGTAATGATGTCTATACTTGGCATAGTAAACAAGGTGTTGCTAAAAGAGTTGCTTGCAATCTTGACAAAGCCTTTGTCAATGATGCTTGGATATATAAATTCCTTGGTTCCAAAACCAAGTTCATCACTTGCAACTATTCCGATCATTGTGCCTTAAATGTCAATATGAGGTCCATCACTTTCAAGAAGAAACCTTTTAGGTTTCTCTACTTCTGGATGGAATGGGAGGGTTGTCGGGATATTATTAAAGAAGCATGGCCTACTGATATAAATGACAATCCACTCTTTCAATTCTGTCAAAAACTCAAACTCGTCAAGGATATGCTGAAGACATGGTCTAAATAATATATCAATCTCAAGAACCTCATCTCTAGAGAAAGAATGGAGCTTGATGATATCTCAGCTATGATTAGAAGAAGCCCACTGGACCTTGATCTTATCTATGCTGAAAAACAAACTCTCGAGAGATTGGACATGCTTCTAAAGGCAGAAGAGGTTTCCTATTGGCAACGTAGCAGGATGGAATGGCTTACTAATGGTGATAGGAACACTAAAGTTTATCATACCATTGTTAAATGAAGAGATGCTATCAATTCTATCACTGAGCTATTTGACTCACAAGGAAATCTTTTACATGATAATGATGCCATTACTGATGATACTTTACAAATTTTTGAACAACTCTACAATCAACCTCATAAAGCTACCAGTGCTTGTATCCCAGATTGGGTTCCTATAGTTTTAAAAAATGATCATGAAGTGTTGTGTTCTATATTGAGTTTGAAAGAGGTCCAGGATGCTGTATGGAGCATAGGACCCCACAAAAGCATGGGTCCTGATGACTTCAATGGCTTTTTCTATAGGGAGAACTAGAACATCATTTGCAATGATCTGCTTAAGGCTGTCCAATGGTCATTTGAAGGTGGACACATATTTATACAAGTTAACCATGTTTTCCTTTCTCTCATCCCCAAGAAGGACATAGTCTCATCTCCATCTAATTTCCACCCTATTTCTTATTGCTCGATGCTCTATAAAATCATTTCCAAAGTCATATCAAGGAGGTTCACTTTTCATTTTCCCAATATCATTTCTCCTTACCAAGGTGCTTTTGTTAAAGGTAGAAGTATAGAGGACTGCTCTCTCCTTGCGACTGAGTTTACACTTAAATTCAACAGAAAGAATAGCCCTCCTGCCGCTTGCATCAAGCTGGATATCACCAAGGCCTTTGATTCAGTTCGATGGCCTTACTTATGGGAGTGTCTTGCTAGTCTTGATTTCACTGAGAAGTTTATCTCTATACTGAAGCAATGTGTGGAAACTCCATCCTTGTCTCTTTTACTAAATGGTTCTTCGGTTGGCTTCTTCAAAAGTTCCAATGGCCTTAGACAACGTGATCCATTATCACCCTTTATATTTGCAATGACTATAGAAGGATTCAGCAGATGTCTTGTGGAAGCACATGAAAACAAACTTATTAGAAGCTATCCTATCAATAGGACCAAGGAACATAGCCATCTTTTATTTGCGGATGATGTTCTTATCTTCTCAGAAGGGCGCATGCGTAGTCTTACAAATCTCAAGCAGCTTCTACTTGAGTTTGGTACTGTCTCTGGTATGAAATGCAATCCTAATAAGACTCATATTTATTTGTCTTCTTCTTGTCACAATAAGGATGTATTGCTCCATTGTTTGGGAATTCAGCAAGGTACCTGGCCTACCTTGTACCTTGGTTTTCCAATCGCTGGTGGAAATCTCAGGAGACGCCATTTTCATGAATGCTTGGACAAGTTAAGAGACATGATACAGAGATGGTCGAGATCTAAAATTTCTATGGAAGGTTGTCTTGTTCTCATTAAACATTGTGCTATGTGTTATGGGTAACATTCCCCCAGTTGTGTTGCGTAGAATGGAGTTGTTGCTTTCTGATTTCTTATGGGGTAGCTCTACACACCCCTCTAGTTGGTCACGGCTGGCCTATCCAACTAATGAGGGTGGTCTTGGTCTCAAGAGACTTGATGAACTCACTGATTACCATACACTGCATCACATCAAGAGATTCACTCAATCACAAAGCATCTAGGGCTCATGGTTATCTTGTATATATGGTGATTCCTTAGATATTAATTCTTTGTGTGACTCTACTTGCTACAATTGTATGTTATTTCTCTAGCCATCTTTCTCACTAATGGTGGATAGGGATCTCTGGGACAATGTCTGTCAAAAGAACCACATGAAAAGTCTTATGAGAGCCTTTGGATCTCCAAGAACTATCCTAAGTGGAGCCTCACAACCTTCAGAGCTCTTACAAACGTCCTTCCAACCTTCAAGAAGATTAGCTCATGGTCGGGTTCTCCTGTCCCATCTTTCTTGCAGTGTGGCCAACATACGGACTCGGCTTCTCATCTTTTTGAAGGTTGCAAGTTTTGGAGATACATTTTGGGATGAGCACAACTTAAACTCAATATCAGGTCCTCTTATTATTTATGTGGATGTCTAGCTGATCTTGGCAAGAGGTCTAAACATTCCAGAATCATTGAACTTTGGGAAATTACTGGTGTTGTCCACTTACTTTGGTCTGAGCGCAATAGGAGACTACATAATGGTCGCTCTTCTGATTATGTTAAGATTTTCAACCAGCTATCCATAGAGATCAAGAGAATGCATTGTAATTTTAAATCATGTCTTGATGTAACTCCTATTATTTCTAGGAATTGGGATCTGTTGTAACCAATTCTTAGGCATTTGTAGTCACATGTTAGGGTGTGGCTTGTAACTTTGTCCCCATCCTGGGGTTTTTGGAATATACTTACCCAAAATTTCCAAAACAAAAAAAACAATTTCTAGATCAAGATCCATATCTGATGAACTCTACTTTTTTTTAATTACTGAACTTTATTGATGACTAGCTAAGCGAGCCCAAAAATCATCGATACAAATTGATATGTTCTGATTAAGCCAGGGAGGCGTATGAGTAAAATATACTATGAGAGCACAATGCAAAACATGCTTTGCTATGGCGTCTGCAACAATATTGAATTTCCTAGGAAGGAAAAAAAAGTAGCTATCTCGGGGGCTAGTGTTTGAGAGAAGCCTCATGAAGGGAAGTAGCTTCGAGAAATGGGATGAGATCATGTGTGCATTTTGAAAGCTTGCTTAGAGTATGAGATGAAGGTGACCCTATTAAGACCCATTGAAGATGTCGTTGTAGCACCATGGATAAGTGCTTGAAATTCAGCCTCCATTGGACATGTAGAAAAGGAAGAAAACCCCAGTTTCTGGATGAAAGAGCCATTTACGTCGGTGATGTGGATATTGATCGAGCTTTTACTAGAATGAGCAATAACACTGGCATCCACAAACACTAGGAAGGAAGCGTCCTCAAGAGCGTGCAAGTGCTGGAGTAAGGGTTTTACAAGTCCAGTGCACTCATTTTCATATAAGGATGTTATAGTAGAAGTTCTTTCGACTATAAATTTGACCAGGACCGAGGAAGGAGTTCTGGTATTTGAATGGACCGCGTCATTACGGTCTATCCAGAGGTGCCATATCTTATGGATCGGTGGCAAATCTTGATAACATCTATGGTCCATTCTTCAGTATTGGTCAAGAACAATGAGACATCAACATTTAGTTTCTACCACACTTCTTTACTACGAGTACAATCTCGCAGGTAGTGGAGCAGGGTTTCTTCAGAGTTGTTGCATTGCGGGTAGGTTGGGTCAACATTGAGATGACGATGGATCTTCTCCGTATTAACCAACAACGATCTATGAGCCAGGAGCCATAAGAAGGTTTTAATTTTCTCCGGGGCTTTAAGGGACCATATGTCCCTCCAAGGCCTAGTTGAGTGTGTTTCTTTGTCCTTGTAGATCCATATATAAGCCGACCTGGTGGAAAGGTCCCCTGAGGGTTCAAGGGGCCATCACCAATTATCATTTTCACCGTCAGGGGACGGGGGAGGAAGTCTTTGGATCTTCAACCAACAATCCTGTGGAAGGTGCGATTGAATGAAGCCGGTGTCCCAGTGGCCAGTGCTGATCACCATGGAGGACACTTTGAGGTCAGCCAGTTCGGGTGGAATCAGAACATCAGGATACTTGGAAGCAATGCTACTATTTTCAAACCATCTGTCCTGCTAGACGTTGGAAGTGTGCCCATTGTTAACAATTTTCATACTGATAGCTTGGAGCGTGGGAGTTTGACTCTTTATGAAACTCCAAGTAGTGGAAGAAGATCCACTCTTGGCCTTTCCATCATGAAGGAAATTACCTTTCATCACCTGAACCCAAAGTTTAGAGGGACATGTAAGGTATGTCTAGACATTTTTTAGCATCAGAGATCGATTCTGATCCCGAGCATCTTTGATGCCAAGACCACCCACATCCTTATGGGATGTAACCTTGTTCCAAGATACCAGTGATAACTGACGTTGATCTCGGTTCCCGAACCAGATAAATCTTCTAACATGTCTATCCAACTCATCGCAAAGGCTTGGCAAGAGGATGACCGTTTGCATTGTGTATGCAGGGATGGATTGAAGCGTGGCTTTGGCTAGCGTGATCCTACCAGCTAGGCTGAGATGCCGAGCTACCCAGCTATTGGTTCTCGATTTGAGGGTGTCCAGTATACCTGCGTGTGTAAGTTTGTTCACACGGTGATGGAGAATAGGTACGTCAAGATATCTACTGAGATCCTCAGTTGAAGGGATACCTAAGGACCTGCTTAAAATGCCTTTGTCCCTGGATTAGATGTTCTTGAAGAAAAAACACCTTGACTTAGTAGCAGAGATAATTTGGCCAGAGACTTTTGAGAAGTCCTTCATAATCTTCTTCATAATTTTCACCTAATCGTTAGTCGCTTCACCCAGTAGCAGTAAGTCATCAGCGAAGCAAACATGTGACAGGGGAGGGGCATATTTGGAAAGAATCCGATGAACTCTACTGAATCCATTATTCCTTGTATTCAAAATTTTCCCAATTTTCTCTTAAATCTTCCCAGAGCACCCACTCATGCAAGCCCTAATGCCACAACCTATAAATAAATAACCTTACTATTGTTTCATTTCACCTCTTGAACTCAAACCTCAAAGTTGGTTGTCTCATGTTCCCTCCTCGCCAATGTTGATTTCATGTTTTTGGCCCCAATTATCACCACTCTCCTTCATGGGAGTCAAATTTCCCTTGCGGTAAGAAAATTTTGGCCCCACTTCTTCATACTTGTCTTGCTAAAATTGTCGATTCCTACCCAAATGATATCAAAAATTTTCTGGAGTCCTGCTACACGCAAGTAGCATCCAAGGTGCAAGGTCGGGGGTAAAGGAGACCCACTTATGCATTCTACTTCTACACCCTTTGATTTCTTCTAATGTGATTATTCCATGCATGAGTATTCATGTCTTTTGATGGTGTTCCTTTTAATTTATCACATGGCTAATGGATATAATTAAGAGAAATTAAGAGATATTTGTCCTGTCACATTCTAAGTTAATAATGATAATACATGGATATTTTGGTCATTTCAATATCAATTTCACCAACAAATTAGTTCATACTATAAAACCTGAAAATGCATAACTCATTACTGGAAAAATTCTTTAGAAAATATTTGAAGGAAAGTTCCTCTATCTAATGATATCGCTTTCATCGTATTATTCCAATATTTTTAAGGCATGACTTTCAGGGTTTGATTCTCTCTGAATGTTTATCAAAATATGAGAAAAATATAATATATATATTTTGAATCAAGAAACTATTGATGAGTTACTTCTTGGTTCAGGAACGTATCACCCTATTAATTAGACTAATATCAAGAGTTAATCTAGGATGTTTATTCTAATGTAAAATTTTTAAAGTTTCATGATCTAAGATATAATTGAACCCTAACATGTGTAAACATAATATGTGTAGTTTTTCCGACAAGGAGTGGCTCAAGTGGTCAAGCACGATGTCTCCTCATGAAGGGACCCGAGTTTGAATCCCAGTTGCCACCTTGACTTACCACCCTCTCGGGCGTTTGGCTTCTGCCACGGGCATGGGAGGGGGGATCTTTCTCTCTTAATCCCATAATTTGTGTAGGTTTGAGGGAATTCTAGATCAGAGAGGGTAGTAATTTGTCTTGTTTAAAACATCTAAGTCAATGTATATGCATCCTCCCTATTTTATGGACATTATTTTCATATCTAGTAAATTATTTCTCATATGAGTCATATTTTGAGTACCCCTTGATTAGTATTGAGCCCTTTTGGAAATACTTGTTCTTCTTGGATTCTATCCTATTTTTTTTACTAAAATTTTGTGATTACATGCTAAGAGCCTTTGAGCTGAATTTACTACATATGGATGCACTCTTCCTTTTCTTGAACTATATTATGAGTGACTAAACTTGAACTTTCCTTTCCCAACTTATGCATGGTTTATATGAATTTATTTTTAGTAACAGTTTAATGTGTACAAACATACATAGGGTACACTTTTTTGCCATCAATGTATATATATGTATATATACATACATACATTTACATATGCATGTATACATACACATATATATATATGTGTGTGTGTGTGTATATATATATATATATATATATGTATTTACATATATACATATATATATACACACACACACACATATATATATATATATATATATATATAGACATACATATACATATACATATACATATATATATATATATATATATATACATATACATATACATATACATATACATATATATGTATACATACATATATATACATACATATGTATACTTACATACATAAACTTATACATATATATACCTATACAGACACACACACACACACCCATATATATATATATATATATATATATATATATAAGGCATGCTTATTTCAACCAACATACACTTTTCGACACACTTTTAGGGTGATATTCTATGGTGTGCCGGACCTAGTTTAAATAAAATTGATATAGTGTTTGTTTACATGAAAACCTATTGATGTTATTGATTCCCTAATTGATAATCATCTATTTATAACAAATGCCTTATCTATTTTACATGTTAAATCTTTTGAAACTTCTCTATTTTGAAGCTCCATTTTTGGAAACTCCTGGATTGATCTTTCTTTGCCTTGAATAATGCCCACATGTGAATACACTATAAATACTTTATTTTATTCCAAAATACTTTCCTTTGTTTGTTCCCTTTTCTGGGTATTGTGTTCAACCCTCTAAGAGGTTGAACAACTTGAGGACTAGGAAGTAGGAGGTGCTACCTAGGAGTAGCTTCAAGAGGATTTCTAAGATGAACAAGATGCCTATTGCTACTAAACCCTTTATATTAAATTTCTTACCTTGTTAGTTTCCCCTTGTGGCCTCATTTTTATACTTGGATTTTTTTTGTAATAGTTAGATTTACCTTTTCATTTCTATAATACAATGTTCTTTACCATTCTTTTTAAGAAAATATTGTGCACGCTTTTTACTTGAGTACTTATATTTTGTGATTGTGGATGTATGGAATTGTATGCTTTATTTTCTTAAATTATGTGAAGTTTGGATCCCCTTTTGGGTCCCACTCCTTACTTGACCTATCTAAAGCTATCGAGGTCCCCTTAGACCCTAAGTAAATTGATTAAAGTGCAAACAAAAGAGACATATGATCTGGAAGGAAAGTTCATTAGAGAAGATATAATGTAGTTGACATCTCTTTCCATTCTCTATGTTTCAATCTTTTTATTTATTTACTATTCAATTTGAAGGCAATTAATAATTCAACTAGTATTCTAACAATGTTTATCCAACATAATCAATGACTAAACTATTTAACTTGGGTTGAGAGTATTCGCCAGGCCCTCCCGACCATGCGAGTGCTCTTATTCTATTAAATACATATTCTTGTTAGTTTTGTTTCTTTACTCTTATTTTAATACATCTTATGCATAATTATTTACCTTCTTGTGATGTTTAATCTGAATAACTTCAAGTGTGGCAGTTTGGTTAGATTAGAGTATGTAAGACTATGAATGCACAAAAGTGAAGATTAACTAAGCAATAGTCATACGATTTAATTATCGGTTTATTGCATGCCATATTGAGAGAGAGATCCTTTTTATTTTGATATGTCCTCATCATGATAGAGAGATATTATATATTTATGATGGTTGGTGTAGAACATTGGAAAGTAAAATTGATTGGTGAAACCTGATCCAAATTTCCCATTAATCGTATCTTATAACCAAAAGAATACCAACCATATTGTTTATATATTTTCCCTATATTTATTTGTTACTCAGATCCTTTTCACACACCCAATCCATTCTTTTATTCAATGTGGATGAGTTAATATCTCATCTTTTGACGTTCTTTCCACCCAAATACCTAACATTGACCTCTTCTACTTCAATAGACCCTATATTTTACTTCAGGGATCTCTTGGAGTAGGGTATAATATAAATCCCAATCCATTTAGACTAGGAAATTTTGCTTCCACTTTTGAACCAAATTTTGATTCGATAAATTTTGGTGTTGCACCTGGGGATAATGGTAAAAAGAAATAATTGAGGACCTAATATCTACTTACTCTTTTTCAAGCACTTCTATTTCTGTCAAGAATCGATATGCAGTTACATTCTGGAATATTTTGTGAACTTATATATGTATTTTGTACTTCTACTTTCAGTCTTTTAATTTTCAAGTACATGTTCTAGAAAGGAGCAATGGCAGAGCGACCCTCACTCTGATCTTACACACAACTAAAGCCAAATTACAATATACAACTAGTGGTCAATCCAATTCCCATTGTTACCACATTTGAGATTAGGAGTGAAACCACTTCCCTGATTTAGTAGAGGAGATTTGGAGGGAATTCACCTAATGAGAATCCTTATCACCACATTGATACGTTCAAGGTGATATCAGATACCCAAAAAATATAGAAGGTATCATAAGAAGACATATATGCCAAATATTCTCTCTCTCTTCGAGACAAGGGCCTCAGGTGGTATCTCCCATTAAAACCATTAATCATTTAGACATCGAATGAACTGCCAAATATTTTGTCAATCAATTATTCCCCTCACCAAGAACAATCCATTGTAAAAACATGATATCAAATTTTTTGCAAAAGCCATTTGAAATTTGTATAAAGCTTGGGAAAGATAGTAAAGTTACCAAAGAGAGTGCCCACACCATAGGTTTGAAGGAAACTTCTTGATCACTACATTCTTCAATGGGTCGATTAAGCTAAAAGAAAATTTATAAATGTAACTTTAGTAAGTGCATTTTGGGAACAAAGATGTGATAGAATGTACTCAAATTATTGAATCTATGGAATATCAAGAATCCAGTTGGGACTTTAATCATGAAGAAACTAGTAGAGATGATAAGCTAAAATTTAAAAAGGAGGAAAGAAAATCTACCACCTCACTATTAGTAGTGACAAGATTTCCACTGATGTTTAAACAATGAGAACCCATAATATCAAGATCTAGGCTCAAGTGGATAGGGTTACACATTGCAATGCATGCACTAAATAAGGGCATCTAGCCTAACACTACATTCACTCTGAGGAAGTCCAAGAATCCCAAGAATAAGAGGTTGAAAATATATATGTTGTCAAATATAAGAGACCCAATCTTTCAGGTTTCTCTTATGGCAAGACATTTACAACAAAAAAATTTCATCATCTAAATCAACCTCCTAAACCTAATGGTTTTGGGAGAGGCCATTCATCCACAAACATGAGTAGATTTCAGCACCACCTAGTTTCCAATGAACAAATAATTACTAAAAGAGTATACATTTTAATCAATAATGAAATCCCAAAGGACAACAAAATTAGAAATTTCCAAATTAACATCCCAACTCATTCAACCAATTATCTTCTTGATAAAATAGTTGGGACATTCCATAATAAGCAACAACATCATGTTGAATATGATGCATTCTCAAGTGGGGACAATGTGTATGTAAATTTTGGATATCTAAAAACATAATAGGATGTTTGATCAAAAGTCAGTCTCTCTGTTGGACTTTATAAAGAATTGCTAAGGGAAGTCCATTCAAACATCGAGCACAATCTTATAAGTCATGAATTTCTAAGATGGACACTCTAAGGTTTGTATTATCATCAACCTCGTACGATTACTAGAGAGCCAAAAGCGATTGAAGGGAACCTAAGCAAGCCCACAAAGGAACCATCAAAGGAAAAGAATATCATAATGAATGTTTCCAAAGGTGCATCTAAAACTATGGAAAAAGAAACCAATATCGATCCTTATGCAGGGAAAGTGCCTTTCACTTATAGGTTAATTAAGGCTCAACTTGAGAACAAGTACAACTAATTTTTGGAAACCATCAAGAAAATACACATTGATGTGCCACTTTTAGATGACATCTACAAGATTCCTTAAACAAACTTCCTTACATATCCCATAACAAAGAAATGTACAGGAGGTGTAGCATAGATCATCTAATTTGCTAGAATAACAAGTGCATTTGTCCAAGAAACTATACCAACAAAATATAAAGACCCATGAGCATTTACAATCCCTTTTGGCACTAGGGACTTCACGCAAATACATGGTTTAGCTTATTTGGATCCTAGTATTAGCCTTATGAACTTATACCTACACATGTGGTTAGGATTAACATATATGTTGAAGTTAAGAATCAAAATTCAAGTGCCAAAAAATTCATTTACTAAGCCATTGGAGTCTTTAAAGGCATTCCTATTAGAGTCAGACATTTTTTCCCATGTGATGTACTCGTTATCAACACAATTGAAGATTGATTATTCCTATTGATCTTTGGATAAGCCTTTCTATCAACAACATGGGCCTTGATATATGTTAAATGAGGGATAATCACCATCTAGGTTGGATGTGTGAATATTATTTCAAGTCAATGAACACATGCAAGGATCATCACTGACAATTTTGGTTTATTTCGTCAACAACTGTATGTAGTTCAGTGAAGAGATCTAAGAACATCATTGAATATAGATCCAATGATTATAAAACTCACCAAGAAATTTTCCAAAATTATTGATCCTAAAGTTGAAGATATATTGACATACTTAGATGAAAAAAGGATGATGAGGACACGAGACGTACTTAATATGAAGCTCACAAGTTCTAAAAGGCATATCTCTATGAAATTAAAGAAACTCCATGATGGGATCATGTATGAGTTCCTTGAAGAATATTGAAGGAACCCATAATTTAAAATTATGCAACCTCAAACAAACAAGAAGATCAGCTCTGTACATAGTAAAGATGAGGAGAAAATCTCTACGATAATATATTGATGCCATAAGGGGACTCAACACCTCTATTTGTATGCACATAATTATCCTAGAAGAATATTATTAGCTAAGAGTCTATGTAAAAAGGAAATTTAGTGACAGACTATGTGAAGTTGTTAAAAAGAGGTCATCAAGATATATGATGTAGGCTTATCTATAGAACCAACAATGGAAAATAGGTTACCCAGTTTACATCATACCTGTGAAGGGTAACACAATCATTTTCAAGGGTTGAAATGGTTAAGAATTTGCTACCAAAATGGTATTGGCATAATGTTTAATTCCACCACAAACAAGGATCATTTCCTTCGTATATTTGTTGACCAAGTTTGAGAACATAGATCTCACCATTCATATCTAAATGATTCATATGGATAATTGGGATTTTATTAGGTCCCCATCACCAAGATGACCAAGAAAACATGATGTCGACATCAAAATATGATAGTTATGATTTCCAAAGGATGCCATTCTATAGGGTTCTGGGGGAAGGGGGCACAACGGAAATACAAAGCATTTCTCAATTAAACTATTAGCCAACTAAATCAATTGTAGTCATAAAAATTTGGTATATTAAAGACATATAAGCGATATTGAATATACCCTGGCATGCAATAGTTGTCCAACAACTAGACATGTCTTATGTTGATGTAGAACTTGCACTTTTGGATATGGGATCTAAAGTAGTTCTTATTGTGTCCACCTCCTCATCACAACAACACCTTGTCTTCTCCTTGATGAAGTTACTTGTCCTCAAGCCTCTGTCCAAGGTCCTTGGCATGTATGTTATCTTTGTGGTTGCATGAATGTTTGATGCACCACCTTGGTCACCAAGATAAAGTAGATCAATAGTTATTCAATTTCATAGTGTCACTAGACTCCTATTCCTATTGCTAATTGTTGACCTTGGGATATGTTTTGCTCTCTCTCTAAGAGGAAGAAATCTTAGAAAACTTGTTCCACAATGTGTGTGTCTCACTTTGCAAATGTACCCCTTTATATAGGAGATTCATGATGTTGGATTTCCCAAAACCGAAATTCCATTCCTAATCACAATCAAAATCGAAATCAAATTGGAAAACTCAAACATAGTCAGTTCATGAATGAATGGGCTGACTTTTTTACCTGTTCGACCAAATGGAATATTCATTTTCCTGGTTTGTTAGGTTAAAAGGTCCTGAAAAAACTTGAATTTCCAATTTAGACTCTTTAATCAATCGACTCTTTTAAAATTCTTATTCAACCCTGATTTCACCTAGTTGCATGAGTGGACTCTCCAGCCAACTGAGTGGCTTGCCAAGTTGCCTGATTGGGAAGAAATCATCATGTACTTGATCTAGGACCATCCTTATCATATGTGTGATTGCAAACTTTAATTCCTTTAAGCATCCTTACATGCGTAATCTTGTAGGTTCCTTATTCCATTGGTAGTGATGTTCAAAAAATCACATGCATAGGTTGGTATCTAGAAACACATCATTGCTTCCCAAGTTATAAGAATAAGTTGAACATAGATTGGTATCTAGAAACGCATCATTGCCTGCTAATTTATAAGAATAAGTTGGAGAAAACTTAAACCTATGAAGTGACCAATGTTACCATGAATATATAATCCCTTTCTCATAGATATCTAGTTTGAAACCAAGCCATGATTTTGAAACCCTTGTAACATTCAATCTATATTTATTTAAGTAGAGTGGACTATTGAAATACTGTAAGCATAATATTGTATATTGACTCACATGAGCGTGGTCATGCATTTTAGAG
This sequence comes from Alisma plantago-aquatica, assembly GCA_963693085.1. Classification (NCBI taxonomy): domain Eukaryota; kingdom Viridiplantae; phylum Streptophyta; class Magnoliopsida; order Alismatales; family Alismataceae; genus Alisma; species Alisma plantago-aquatica. The sequence continues at coordinate 748,443,580 of OY856414.1, forward strand.
TCTCACTTATAAAGTAGCCAGGATATCACTCCATTGGTGGGACACATCCCACCTACATCACTCACAATAATCCATAAGTGTTATAGTGTACCCAATCAAAAAATGTATGGAAAACCTTATTTGGAGTCACATTGGGTAGTTTTAAAGTACATATGATAACAAGTGATTACTGACTTTAGGTCTAAGGATCACAATCATCATTTTCACATTGAGATATGAATCTGACTTTTCATAGCCTTAATTCCATGCGTCATTCTTAAAGTGGGTCTACCCAATTGAACTTATTCTCTAACGTTTACCATGTATCTAAAGTGATATCCATAATAATGACTAAAGAGACATAGTCTTCATTCACAACACATACTAGCCTTATGTATTTTTGTTATCTGATAATATATAATATAATAACTATCTAAAAAGAATAAATAATCTTTAGTATACATATGATGTCATGTTCATGCCAGACATCATTACGTTTATTCATTATCTCAATACTAAAACCAAAACAATAATTGCAATTGCCTTATATTAATAAAAAAATCACAAATAGTGTATCCCAATTATAATCATTACATGATGAATCTCAGACCATATGGCCTATAGTATCCCATGTGCACTAAGACAATCACCCATGAATTGAATTTCATCTGATCTGACATGACTATCATAATTTTGTTGTGAAAATTCTTTTGTCAAGGAATAAAAAACATTACTTTTAGTTGGTACTATGCAATTTTCTACGTCTCCTCTCTATAATATCTCGTATGAGATGATATCGACTCAGTATGAGCTTTGAGTACTGATAAAATTTAGCTTTGTTTTGTGCAATGGATTTATTGTTATCATTGTAAATCTCTACTGCGTCCTCAATGGTTGGAACCTTCCAAAGCTCACTAGTGAACTTCTTGATCCTTACTGCTCCCTTTACTGCATCAGATTTTGTAATATATTCGATAATGTTGTAGAATCAACCACTATGTATTTCTTGGAACTCTTGCATCTTATAGCTCCACCCTTTAGGAAAAATAGAAACACTAATGACAATTCAGTAATTATCCGTGTTGGTTTGGAAGCTTGCATTAGTGTAACCCTTTACAATCGACTATTCTTCACCTTTGTATATAAAGAAGTGGCCCTTTTTTCTTTGAAGTCCTTTAGAATTTTCTTCATGACAATCCATTGACCTTTAGTGTAACTTGACTAGTACCTTCTCATCATGATCAAAGGATACAAGCATGTATGCATGTACTTAACATGACATACGCGATATATCCAAATGTCGATGCATATGGAATCTTAATCATGTTTTCTTTTCTCTTCCAAAGAGATGAGCATTGGGAATCATGGGGACTTATTCCATGAGACATAGATAAGTTTCCTCTCATCGAATCATACATGTTGAACCTCGTTAACACTTTATCAATGTATGTCCTCTAGATTAGACTAAGAAACCTTCTAGATATGTCTCTATAGGTCTTGATTCCTCGAATATAGTATGTTTTACCTAAATCCATTGTGAAGAAGGTATTGCCCAACCAAACCTAACCAATTACAGAGTAGGTATGTCATTTCCAATAAATAACATGTGATCCACATATAATGATAAATACAATTATGCTCCCACTAACCTTCATATAAGCACAAGGTTCATATTCATGTAATGAGTGGCGGGTCTAATGAGATGTTTCCCCATATCTTCTCCGACAACCTCCCTTTTCCTAGAAGACAACACTAGGCAAACTAAACTTTGTTGATCTCGATTGAGAATGACATATTTGGCTGGAGGAGAGTGACACACACACACACCTAACATCTATAGATCATGTCTTTCACCCAATTCCTGACGGTATCCTAAAGTGGAGGTGGTTGTAGAATGGGAAAAAGAGAGGGAGGAGGCCAGAGGGGGAGAAGACATATGAACCATTCCATAATATCCAAAAATTGTCTGCTCAAGGTCCAAAGTCATGACCTACTCTGGTCATTACAACACACCCGTTGAGACGGGTGGTATCCTATAATAGGAACGTGTACCTATTGAGGAAAACCATGCTTGAATTCTCACAAAGCCCAAACCTGATGGCTATCTCATAGCACGATGTCCTAGTGGTGGTAAAATTTGGAAGAAATGAGAAAGGGAAGCCCTAACAATTGGCAACACCGAATGGAATTAGGGGTTTTGTGTGTTGCACCTAATTGTCGGTGTTGTGTTCTCCTCCACTTGTCGTTGTCATCCTGTGGTTCCTTCTATCCACTGTAACTCTCCAGTGACATCATTTAGGCTTGAAGGCCTGCTTCAATGCACTTAGATCCGTAGTGGCCTACTCAGTCTATCAATTTTTTTGTCCAATTTTTTCATGATTTTTGTTGACTCATCAAAGGGGAAGGCCTCTATTCTCCTATGACTCACATCTTCCATTTTCTTGCTTTCTTTAGATTGTGTTTATGAAATGTGATGACTCTTGAGTTTGGGCTTGTGGTTTACCTAACAAGAATGATCTTGAAGAAGGACACATTAGGAGTTTTACTCTACATTGGCAACATATAAGGAATCCGATCAATCATCCAACTTGACATTGGTACCATAATACTACGAATGCAAATCTTACAGTCATGGTTGACCACCCATGTTTTGAGATTGGAGGTTCACACTATCCTTTCCACAATTTTCATTATTTTCTAGACGACAGAGAGGGAAGTAAAGTCTTTGCATGCTGATCTCTCAGCTCAAAAGGTCACATCTCCCCAACAATGAATGCATCAATGTATTGAAGTAATTCCTTTCAATACAACTATGATTTGTTTCATTCTTTAGAAGAGACTTTACATGTTGATCAGTGGCTATGCAGTAGACATATGAAAATACTATTCGTTAATCATGCTTGTCATCATGCAGATGGCCTTGTTCGAGTCATTTATGAGACATGGGTCATCGAGACATGCATTGTTGTCATCCTAAAACCTCTTCTACATGCATGGTGCATCTAAAACTGTGGAAAAACCAAACAATATTGATATTTATGCAGGGCAAGTGCATTTCTCTTATAGGTTGACTAAGGCTCAACTTGAGAATAAGTACAACTAATTTTTGGAAACCATCAAGAAAATACACCTTGATGTGCCAGTTCTACATGATATCAACAAGATGACTTGTATAAAATTCTTTACATTCCACATGAGATTCTTGATGCAAGAGATATGTTGTCCTATATACTGAGTTTCTTGATTGTGTTGTCAAAACACCTATCATTATTGTGAAGAGTATCCCACATAGTTGTCGTATTGCATTTTATCAGGTGTTAAAGACAACTCTTTACAAAGTGGTGGTTGAACTAGGGTCAATATTTGCTTGGGTGAGATTGTTGCTCCTTACACGTTGTACATTGTAGAAATTCACTACAACATGTAGCATATGTCATTCCCAAGTTAGTATGTAGAAATTCGCTACACGTTGTAAATATAGAAATTCACTGGCAATAGAAATTTGCTACAACAATGTCATATTTTAAGCTCACTTACTACTTGTTCAGAGACAAATGTCATTCCCAAGTTAATATGCAGCATGTTGGATTCTTCTACTCAGGATTTTATGGGCCATGATAGGAATAACTCTAAGGAGGATGATAATTAAAAAGACCAATCCTAACATTAGGTAGTGTCTCCACAAGGTTGCAAATGGTCACTTAACAGAAGCTATTTAAGTCTTGTGCTCATCAGGAGTGGATCCATATGATATCGATACCTTGAAGTCTTTGGAAGATAAACTCCCATACAAGTTACCTCCTTTCATGCCTAGTTCTTTGTTTTCTGAAGCCCCTTATAGTAGATGTTGACACTATTCTCCATTATGCCAAATCATTTCCTAGGGAGACTTGGTGTGGCAAAGACAATCTACAAGCTCAACACATCTTTGACTCTTGTGTGGATAGGGATCTCCTATGGCCACAAATCTCCTACATGTCATCATTTTAGTGGTTAACTTATGGCTAGGGGGAGGTGAACTTTGAGTTTGGTAGCATTTGTAGCTTCAACACCACTTACACCACTGCTAAAGCCTAACAACACAATAGGTCTGACTGCATTGGGCACTATCTAGAGGCACCTGGTATCCAAAGTTTCTATTATAGGAGTGGGCAACGATATGACCAAGTATCTCAATGAATTCCAGTTTGGACTTGGCATGTCTGGCAATATATAAGCAATTTTGCACATCACTAATAAGGTCTTAAGCGAGTGACAAGAAGACGTGAATGTTTCTATGATTACATTTGGTTTCTCAAATTCTATTAATCTTGCATACAAGTTAGCATTACTTTGTGAGGTGAGGCCAATATTCCCTTCTATTTCTTTGTGGATATAGTTTGTATGGTCAAGCAGCTAGTTTGTACATTGGGAATGGACATATCTGGTCATTTACTAGAGTGCATCAAGGAGACCCTCTAGAGATGCTTTTGTTTTGCCTTGTATTACATCCACTTAATCATGAGTAGATACAAATGTAAGTGTTCCTCCATGCTTGGTATCTTGGTGATGGAACTATCATTGGACACACAGAACAAGTGGACAAGGTGTGTGATATCATTCAACGGTTTGGTCCATGTTTGGATCTTGTCTTGAATATTTGTAAAACTAAGTTTTTTTGTCCTACATGTGATGGTAGGAAGCTTTGGAAGATGCTATTCCTTATTGACATCAGGAGACCTTTGTTGGGAGTGAAGCTCCTTGGAGGAGCAATGAATAGGGACAAATGATTTATTAAGGGGTTAGCCATGAGGAGAGCTAACAATGTTGTTGATATGATGAATGTTCTTTGACAATTGGGCGATCCATAGAGTGAGGTCATTTTTCTTTATTCCTGTATGGGTATTTCCAAGCTGATGTTTGGCTTACGCACATGTCAACTTGCATACATGGTGGATGTAACATCCCCAGAATTAAATGCTTAATAAAATAATTACATCCAAGTTTTTAGTGAAGTTGTACTTCATATATCCAACTTCTTAGAAATCGAGTGCAAGAGATCCACAATTAAACAAACATTTTCTTAAGGAAATAAAAAGACAAATGAAATAACTTTTACAAGTTAAAAGTAAAATGACCCTTTAACGGACCATAATATGTCCGAATAAATATGGCAATGACTTTCCTCTTTCATAATATGGGTCTCTAATCCTATATATATGGTACTACGATAATTAAATATAGTTTTGTCTCAAAATCTAAACCCAAATAATTATGACTGTATGAACTAAAATATGATCTTATTTAGGATTATACACAATATTATACTGAGAGACATCTTTTCACTCGCTTGGGATAATCCTATGTTGTAATTCAAATTCAAAGAAAATATATGTAACAATCTAATTAACTCCTAATATGTAAAGGATTCTCTCTTGCAAGATTTCCATTTAGTATATTTGGGTCTTTTCATTTGTCTCATAATTGTTTATACACAGAGCCATCCCTAGTAGGATTCTCAAATCAGTCACAATTTGAGGGTTGTCTTCTTCATCGGGAAGCACTCTACCAGAAACCAAATAATATATGGAATCCTCCCCCTTCTCAGACTCATTTCTCAAAACTAGTGTTGTTAACATCCACTCATTAGAACACAACCAAAGAAAACCCAAGATGTTTTATTGATGCACAACAGTTTACGATAATGTATCCGAACTCTGTTAGTTTCACCGTATCGTATCTTGGTCAAATCATGAATTCTTCGAAAGCCAAACTATAAATATAAGCCTCTCTCTTATATCCCTAAGGCTTTTTTATAAAATGATGTATCGGCGTTTGTCACCTCTGTAGCAGAATCAAAATCATAGAACCCTCAATGTTCCAAACCGACCCTATTCTTTCCATGGTGGCCTCTGAACTAGATTATCCTAGACACCTTGTTTCTATCCATGAGTCCCTAACGCCAGCCACACATCTCCATTACTTGCCGCATAGGACTAACATGGTGGGATGCTCTTCTCCATACCTGCGTATCAGCCCGAAAGGTGACGAGGACAGATGCCATCCTCGTATACCAGGCGACCTACATTTCTTCCTGGCTAGACACCGCCAGACGTGCTCTATTCCTGGCTTGCAGAATAGGGGTACAACATGTGGAATAGGGGCGCAGAGAGTCCCTTTCATGCGGGTGAGGAAGAAGATAGGGCTTTGCACCCTGTTAGCTACGCGACGGTGCCCTGTTGTCGGGTGCAGAATAGGGGAGTAGTGTCCCCTTCATTGCATGCATTTGGGACAAGCACAACAGAAGCTTGTCGGGCCAGCCAGATTAATGGGCCACAACCATGATCTAGACTAAAGGAAGGCTTGAAGAAGGAAAGGATCGCAGATTCGATCCTTGGGATCTAAGACCAACACTTTAGATGAGTTTAGTCAAGGTAACTTTCTATAATCATATCTTGATATGGGGAACTCAGATTTGAACAATCAAGGTGTCTATGGAAAGCCTATAATGTCTATTATTTTACAAAATTAGTTAGAAGCGCGTTTTAGATGTATGATATTTATTATAATTCGATTAGTAAAAGCTATGATATTTTAATAGTTTGGACATTAAAAATAGCAAATGAGTTTAGAAATTTCTGAATATATTACAGTATGTGCATTTTGATATGCTAAATATGATTACAAGATCTGGTATTTCAGATTTGATCCTTTACCTACATTTTGATGTAAACCCTAATAAGGGTATTTTACCCATTGTTCGACGATTAATTGATATGAGATTTTTGTCCACCCAATGTCATACAATTTTCTTATTGTTCCCAGAGTTTTGATATAGTTTCATATATATATATATATATATATATATATATATATATATATATATATATAATGTGATTTATGATCTAAGTGGCCATTATTTATGATAATATATGACTATTTGTTCTTGTATATGAATTTAATCATATTTTTTTCTGATGGCATAACTAAACTCAGTGAGATTATTATATACAATTATGGTTCAGGATCTCAATATATGATGTATTTATATATTAATATATAAGATGATTTTGTATATGGATACTATATCACATATGATTTTTGATGTATATTCAACGTTAAGATTTCTATCATGGTTTTGAAGAAGAGTCATGCTCAATATAAACAAGAAATCTAGTTCGGTTTAAGGTGTTTGGGTGAAGGGATTCGGGTATAGGGTATTCATGAAGATGATAATTAATACAAACCATGTTAATTTCAGGAACCTAGGATTGACTCAAGGACATGGAACTAACTTAGGATTTGCTTTGCTCTGGGTAAGTGGGTCATGCCACTATACACATGTACATTGGTTGAATTGTGTGCAATATATGGTTTATTAATTATGATTTCAATTTCAAGTTCAGTGTTGAAATCATGTTCATCTTATTAATTGCTTGACGATTGCTATATTCTATGTCTTATGATTATCATGTTCATTAAGATTAAATATTATAATGATCAATGATTAATGGATTTTAAAGTTCATGTTTCAAGAGGGAGAAATCCCATCATGTTAAGTTCAACGATCATGTTAATGTTAATGCTAAAGTCATGTTAATGATCAAGTTAATCAGAATTGAATTAGTTTTTATATGCTTCTCAAATCATGGACCTCAAGGGGTTGTGATGGTCATTCTTGCCAATTATGGGCTTTTATAGCCAAATCATGGGCATTCGTGCCGTTATAAGCTTTACTAGCATTATGGGCTTTCCTATCAATCATTTACTCTTAAATGGGCATTATAGAGATATGCATATATTAACTGTTTAATTCTTCATGTTATAAGAATCATGTAATCAAGAATGCTCAAGTCAAATACATGTCAAGGTTTTCTTTCAAGTCAAGTATACATGCTTATTTTTAGTTCTTATAAAATGTATAGTGCTGCTTACTGATGTGTATCTTTGTTTTCACATGGCTGTGGGATGAGATGCCCCTAGATCAAGGAGCAAAGGAAATTTGAAGTAAGTGCTTCAAAGTAGAAGATCCCAAGATTTAACTTGGTGGGGTGCCATCTACACCTTAGAAGATCCAATATCAAGATTCCAAAGAATATTTATGACCTAGATTTGGGTTATCTTTCATGTGTTAGATTTTATTTCAAGGATGAAATAGATTATGTTATAAGTATGTCTTTCAAAGAATAATATATGAATCAATATCTTTCATTAATGCATGGTGTTATTTATATCTAATTGCAATGTATATCATGATTTGTAATGTTCCTCCAACCCAATTAAACCATGTTATGGACAACATAGGGTTTGTCTTGGAGGGGCATAACAATATGGTATTAGAGCAATTAGTAGATTGACACTAAGCTAAAGAATCACATTGTTATAAGCTCTAGGTATAGAAGATTAAGATAAAGATATGAGAAACCAAAGTAGAGGTCTAAGGCGAGACAAAGGTTTAGGTAAAGATTATGGTTATATGCCTAGATGTTTTGGATTTTTATGTTAACTCTAGAGTTGTATATCACACACTCTCTCTTTTTCTCACGTGTTTGTGGTATGGTACAAAGGTTCAAGGGGTTTTGTAGAGAGAATGTTATATGCATAATCTTACTTGTCTTGTCCTTTTAATTACATGTGGTATGGAACATGTGCATGAGGGAGGTACTAAGATAAGTGTGAAAAATCATGTCACCTTTGAATATATGAGAAGTCGACATGTATCCAAAGGTGACAAAGAAAACAAGAGTTTCCTTAAAGTTTGAGACATATAGTCACCAAACCTAATCTGAACATAGTAAGACCAAGCAGGCTTACAAAGAGTAGTTTCTAACATCGATAAGAAAGTAAGATACATGGTAGAATTAGAACTCCTAGAGAAGAGGTAAGAAAGATAATTGGTCATGTCAATGATGATGTGAAATAGATTACCCACATGTTGGTATTAATATTGAGGTCTAGATAGTGTTTTACCATAAGAATGAGATTTTAAGATGAAATTAGGAATTAGTGTAAATTAGAGTATGTAAAACCCTAAGGTGGGTAGTATGAGGAAATTTTGAGGAAGAAATTTATTTAAGGTGGGTAGAATAGTAACATCCCTAGAATGAAATGCTTAATAAAATAATTACATCCAAGGTTTTTAGTGAAGTTGTACTACATATATCCAACTTCTTAGAAATCAAGTGCAAAATATCCATAATTAAACAAGCATTTTCTTAAGGAAATAAAAAGACAAATGAAATAACTTTTACAAGTTGAAAGTAAAATGACCCTTTAACAAACCATAATATGTCTGAATAAATATGGCAATGACTTTCCTCTTTCATAATATGGGTCTCTAATCCTATATATATGGTACTATGATAATTAGAAATAGATTTATCTCAACATCTAAACCTAAACAATTATGACTCTATGAACTAAAATATGATCTTATTTAGGATTATACACAATATTTCACTAAGAGACATCTTTTCACTCACTTGGGATAATCCTATGTTGTAATTCAAATTCGAAGAAAATATTTGTAACAATCTAATGAACTCCTAATATGTAAATGATTCTCTCTTGCAATATTTCCATTAGTATAATTGGGTCTTTTCGTTTGTCTCACGAATGGTTGTACACAGAGCCATCCCTAGTAGGAAACTCAAATCAGTCACAATTTGAGGGTTGTCTTCTCCCCCGGGAAGCAGTCCACTAGAAACAAAACAATATATGGAATCCTCCCCCTTCTCAGACTCATTTCTCAAAACTAGTGTTGTTAACATCCACTTATTAGAACACATACAAAGAAAACCCAATATGTTTTATTGATGCACAACAATTTAGAATAATGTATCTGAACTCTATTAGCTTCACCATATCGTAGCCTGGTCAAATCCCAAATTCTTCCAAAGACAAACTATAAATATAAGCCTCCCTCTTATGTCCCGAAGGCTTTTTCAGAAAATGATGTATCGACGTTTGTCACCTCTGTAGCAGAATCAAAATCATAGAACCCTCTCTCAATGTTCCAAACCAATCCTGTGATTTCCATGGTGGCCACTGAACTAGATTATCCTAGACACCTTGTTGTCTGTCCACGAGTCCCCAACACCAACCACACATCTCCACCACTAGCCACATATGACTAACACAGTGGGATGCTCTTCTCCATACATGCATATCAGCACGAAAGGTGACAAGGATAGATGTCATCCTTGTATACCAAGCGACCTGCATGTCTTCCTGGCCCGATTCCACCATACATGCTCTATTCCTGGCTTGCAGAATAGGGGTGTAGCATTTGGAATAGGGACGCAGAGAGTCCCTGTCACATGGGTGAGGAAGAAGATAGGGCTTTGCGCCCTGTTAGCTGTGCGATGGTGCCCTATTGTAGGGCGTGGAATAGGGGAGTACCGTCCCCTTCGTTGCGTGCATGTGGGACAAGCACAACAGAAGCTTGTTGGGCCAGCCAAATTAATGGGCCACAACCAGGATCTGGACTGAAGGAAGGCTTGAAGAAAGAAAGGATTGAGATTCGATCATTTGGATCTAAAACTAATGATTTTGATGAGTTTAGTCAAGGTAACTTTCTCTAATCATATATTGAGATGGATAACTCATATTTGAACAATCAAGGTGTCTTTGGAAAGCCTATAATGTCTATTATTTTATAAAAATTAGTTACAATCATGTTTTTAATGTATGATGTTTATTATAATTTGATTACTAAAATCTATGAGATTTTAATGTTTTGGGCATTAAAAATAGCAAATGAGTTTAGAAATTTATGAATATATTATAGTATATGTATTTTGATATGCGAAATATGATTACAAGGTCTGATCTTTTATATTTGATCCTTTACCTACATTTTGATGTAAACCCTAATAGGGTTTTTTTTGGATATTTTACCCATTATTTGATGATCAATTGATATGAGATTTTTACCCATCCCATGTTATACAATTTTATTATTGTTCCTAGAGTTTTGATATAGTTTCATGTATATTTATATATAATGTGATTTATGATCTAAGTGTCCATTATGTATGATAATATATGACTATTTGTTCTTGTATATAACTTTAATCGTATTTTTTCTAATGGCATAACTAAACTCAGTGAGATTATTATATACAATTATGGTTCAAGATTTATCTCAATATATGATGCATTTATATATTAGTATATAAGATGATTTTGTATATGGATACTATATCACATATGATCTTAAATGTATATTCAACATTAAGATTTCTATCTTGGTTTTAAAGCAAAGTCATGCCCAATATAAATAGAAATCTAGTTTGGTTTAAGGTGTTAGGATGAAGGGACTAGGGTATCATATATGAATGAAGATGATAATTAATACAAACCATGTTAATTTCAGGAACCTACGATTGACTCAAGGACATGGAACTAACTTAGGATTTTCTTTTCTCTAGGTAAGCAGGTCATTCCACTATACATATGTACATTGGTTGAATTGTGTGCAATCTATGGTTTATGAATTATGCTTTCAATTTCAAGTTCAGTGCTAAAATCATGTTCATCTCATAAATTGCTTGATGATTGCTATATTCTATTTCTTATGATTATCATGTTCATTAAGACTAAATATTATAGTGATCAATGATTAATGGATTTTAAAGTTCATATTTCAAGAGGGAGAAATCCCATCATGTTAAGTTCAAGGATCATGTTAATGTTAATGCTAAAGTCATGTTAATGATCAAGTTAATTGGAATTGAATTAGTTTTTGTATGATTCTCGAATCATGGACCTCAAGGGGTCATTTTGGGCATTTGTGCCAATTATGGGCTTTTATAGCCAAATCATGGGTATTTGTGTGGTTATGGGATTTCCTAGCAATCATTTGCTCTTAAATGGGAATTATAGAGAGATGCATATATTAACTATTCAATTCTTCATGTTATAGGAATCATGTAATCAAGAATGCTTAAGTCAAATACATGTCAAGGCTTTCTTTCAAGTCAAGTATACATGCTTATTTTTAGTTCTTATAAAATGTATAGTGCAACTTACTTATGTGTGTCTTTGTTTTCACATGGTTGTGGGACGAGATGTCCCTAGATCAAGGAGAAAAGGAAAATTGAAGTAAGTGCTTCAAAGTAGAAGATCCCAGGATTTAGCTTGGTGGGGTGCCATCTACACCTTAGAAGATTGAATATCAAGATTCCAAAGAATATTTATGACCTAGATTTGGGTTATATTTCATGTATTAGATTTTATTTAAAGGATGAAATAGCTTATGTTATACATATGTCTTTCAAAGAATAATGTATGAATCAATATCTTTCATTAATGCATGGTGTTTCATTTATCTAATTACAATGTATATAATGATTTGTAATGTTCCAAGCCAATTAACCCATGTTATGGACAACATAGGATTTGCTTCTGCTGATGTATATGTATCTTAGAGGGGCGTTACAGAGGAGGATACAACAATGGTTCCATAAGAGTTTGTGAAGATCTATTAAAGACATTGTAGTTTGTAGATGTCCTTTTTCGATGACCTTGAATAGAAGATCGCGTCACTTCCCATTCATATTGGTGGCTTGGGTCTTTACTTGGAGATAGAAGCTTCTTCATACGCTTTTGTGGCCTCCCGGGCCCAATCCTGGGTACTTCAAGATCATATTTTATAAGGCAGTAGGATTTTCAACATGGACTCTGATTTTGATAGTGCTTTAGATTATCTTCATGTCATTATTCCAAATTTTGACCTTAGTAGTTTTGCCAACAATAACACCATCCCACATAGATCCCAAAATGCATTGGTGAGTGCCCTGTTTAGAAAAATTATTGAGGACATAGAAGTTAAGTTTGAGATAACCGTTAGACAAAAAGAAGTATTTCTGTGTCTACAAGATGATCATGCTCAAGATTTTCTTCTTGCTACTCCTATTGGTGGATCAGGCTTGCATATGTCACTAGTGGAGTATCATACCATCCTCAAGTACTATTTAATGATCCCTTTGTTTTCCTATTGATGAGATTTGTCCATTTTGTCCTTAGGCATGTTTGGACACTTTTGGAGAACTTGTAGTTCATTGTAGAGAGCTACCTATATTCAAGTCTAGATATGATCATGTTTTGGAAGTTCTCTATGATGTACTCTAACATTTAGGAATTACTTCTAAGAAAGAGACACCTATTAACTTTTAGACTTATCTACTGGAGGGGAGGTCAACACTTAAACTGGATGATATCTTAATTTTTGGATGGGTTGGAGGAAAGCATGCATGCATGGATCTAAAAGGGGTTTCTCTACTTGTGGACCTAAGTGGTGGGGCATTTACTATAGGACATGCTGCTCTCAGAGTTGCCTCAGACAAAGTAGCCAAACATGAGAAAGTGTGTCAACAATCAACATGTTTTTATACCTTTTGGATTTGAAACTTTTGGTTTCTTAGCACCAGAGGTTGTGTAACTTCTATAGAGGGTTAAAAATGGTATTCATAGTAACTTCATGAACCTCAAATCTATGTTGGTAGTATTTTGGAGGATTGGTTTCACTATAAGAATGGTTTGGTGGTGTAGCTCATTGCCCATCTTCCTTCCATTTGATGGAATTCTCTTAGTTAAGAAATATATTGAAGCCACACTCTTTCACTATCTCCTAAAAACAAATATTTCATGTTCTGGGTGCTTGATTCAATTGCATAGGTTGACCTTTGTAGATTATAGACTTTATTGGCTTCAATTAGAGTGATCAAACCTTCAGGTTGTGTCATATAGACATACTCAAGAAGATTCTCATAAAGGATAGAAGTTTTATCATTTGCTTGACAAATCCCGTAGTCATGTTAAGATGAAATAGGTAAGCATGATCTTGATGGAATGAAAATTGGTGAAAATGTTTCATCATAGTTAACACTTTAAATTTTTATGAAATTATTTGCAACAAATCATTGTTTATAGGTTTGTATAATGTTGTCCATGTCAATATTCATTAAGAAGACCCATATGCACCCTATGTGTTTTGCCCCTTCAGGTACATCCACCAAAGTACATACTTTTTTGGTGTGTCCATGGGGTCAATATCAGATGTCATGTCCTCAAGACATTTACTTGACTATAGTTCCACTTGTAGGGAAATAACAGTCATAGAGTAGGAAGCAAAAACATTTTTTTTGTCTATATTCCCCATGATAGCAAGATTGCATCAAAAACTATGTAAAGGGAAGGATGGCTTAACGAGTTCATACCTGGTCCTGGAGTAAGTCTAGAGACTATAACTCATTACAATAGTGCAACACTCCTAGTTGCACTGGGACAACGTCTGCAACAACTCCTAGTCTACACCACGGATAGTAGCTTGACGCTATTCTCCTAGCAGTAGAGAACAACCTCCTCGCCTCTATAGTAGTCCACATGGACCACCTAGAACTCTTGTTATTCAACTAGAACATACATGAAGGAGTTGTCCCTCCCGTTTGTGTACTAGTCACCAACTTTCTCTCCCACAATTGTTCTTCCTTGCTATCCCTCTCTTTATTGGGTAGGATTTGCTTGGGCTCTCTATTGGTTACCACAACCAAAGACGAAAACACTTGTCAGAGGCAATTGAGTTGTATCAGAGAATCCCATGATACCCCTCTATTTATAGAAGAGGTTAGGGTTAGGGATCCCAGACTGTGTGGGAGTGGAAGGGACTAGAATATCACAAAATTTGCAACCTGCGAGTGACAAACTTGTCGGGTCGCTAAGTGAACCGGTCGATTGACATGTGAGTTGATCGATTCAGTGAGTGATCTGGTTGTTTCTCCTTATTTCCTAATCACGTATGAATTGGCAATTAAAATCTAATAACTGCACAATATGACGTTAACACTATCCTTGATGCAATCAAATTTCTCCACAAGCTTGGCGTCTCGACCCAACCAATCGGTCAGTTGGCGACCTGAGCCAGTAGGTTTACTATGTGAACTGGTCAGTTTGTTCCCCAGTGTAGAAAAAACTGAGCAAATTCAATTTCTAATCAACCTGACACTCCATTCGGTCATTTCATCAAATGAGTTTGTCAGTTGGGAGTCCAATCAACTGATCTTGCTCAAATTGAGTACCTAAACACTTTGGTAATAAATTCAATTATCATTCATGATTCAACTCCTCTTATAGGTGAATTCCTATGTGTCTGACCCTATAGGTCCCATATTTGTTGGCGGTGAATGTCCATAACTAGTTTATGACATCACAAGCAAAGAGAGGTGCCTAGTCACACATCAGTGCTACCTAGGTGAATGGAAAGTTGGAGAACAATTTCAACCTACAATCTGTGTAAGATGTTATAGTGATTGTATAATTCCTTTGTCTCTGATATCCAGAATGAACTCGAGGCATGCACTAATCATCCTCTCAATGCTCAATCCATGTTTCTTGAATCTAGATCAGAATGTCTATGATATATGTGACCCCAATATCATATATTGAAACACATGTGCATGCACATGCTTTTCTCAATCTTGCTTATCAAGTGCCCAGGATATCAAACTCTACTATAAGGGACAAATCCCATCTACATCACTCACAGTCATCCCCATGTGTCATAGTGTACCCCATCATCACCTTTATGGTAACCCTTATCTAGGGTCACGTTGGATGATGTCAAAGCACACCGAACAACATGTGATGAGCATAGTGATTTCATATCTAAGAATCACAATCACCACCTCCACTTTGAGAGATGACTATGACCGCCATTTATGGTTTCCATGTATCACTCTCAAGGTGGGTCTCTCTGATACACTGCTCCCCAGCAAGTATCTATGTGCTTGGTTTGATATCATATATCATGGTTGCTGAGATTCTGTCATCAAACAACACACACTTTAGTCTTGAGTATTAGTATTGTCTATCTTCCTTCCACAGTAACATATGACTAGGGATATAACAAGAATGCACATACTTTTAACATCCATATGATCTCATTGTTCAAGTCACATACTTGAACACATACGTCATTGAGTAATATCATTCTTTAGACATTTATTATGTTTCCTCATTATCTCATAATTTTGTGAAAAATAATGAATCAGAAGCTTTCCTTTATTGTTTTTAATCAAATCCTTTATGTGATATGCCATCTCAATCATCATATGATTGGCTCTCTAGGCACACATACCAAATGAATCCCACTTGCACTTAGAGCCAATTATCCACGAATCATATTCTTAGTGATCTAAATACATCCATCATGTTTCTACTGCACAAGTGCTAATCCGGCAGGTTAGCAACACTTTTCTTTTAGTCTATATATTACATTTTTCTCATCTCTTTATTGTGATATGAAATTGTTGTAATATGCTATCTAATATTCCTTGCCTAACCGGTAGCTCCATTGTTGTCACAGTATCTCTATTCTGTCATCAATGGTTGTAACATATTTTAGTTAATCCATATGAACTTCTAGATCCATATAGTATCCTCTAATGTGTTCCTAACACCAGGATATTCGACTTATATTGTAGAATTGAATAAATGGTTTGTAGTTCAGAACCCTTCCAAATTATAGCTCTTTCTTAATATTAAACACTTTTTATATTGCAATCACTTTCTATCATTTTGAAAGATTGTATCAGTCTAACCCATTACACTCAAATCTTCCTTGTTGTTGTAATCTACAACACATCCTTTGTCCTTATCAATTTCTAATGGATGTCTTTAATAACTTTCTAATGACCCTCACTGGAAGCTAATATCATCTTGTCATGTCCAATACATGCAATACTATTGGATGAGTACATATATGTAGCATACCTGATAAATCCAATTGCTAGTGCATATGGCATCTTACTCATGTCTTTCCATTATTCATAAGAATCAGAACATAAGGTTCTAGAGAGACTAATTTGATGTCAAATGGATAGATTCACTCTCAACAAACCTTCATATTGAACACTTTTAGCATTTTGCTATTGTATGTTCTCATTTATGTCATGTACCATTCAAGAAATATCTCTATAGATCTCAATTACTACCACATAGGATGTTTCACCTAATCCTTCACTACTGGAGGTTTTTTCCATGCTAGGTCTCAATGTTTACAATATTGAGATGTTAATGCCCATCAATATGTGCAACATTAATATATGCACCCACTAAATCTATTGCAATCACATATTTCATCTTTTATGTTGATTCAAGTTAAAATCTTTCACTATCTTATCAAAACAAAGGTTCCATCTCTGAGGTTTGTTTTAATCTCTTAGATTGATCTTTGTAGCTTATAGACTTTATTTGCATTCTTGAAGTTATAAAGCCTTGAGGTTGTGTCATGTACACATCCTTTCATATATTCCTTTTATGGAATGCATTTTTAAGCTTCACATGCCAAATCTCATAGTCCGTACTGGCTGCAGCAACTAGCATGACAATTGGTGAAGGAATTTCTTCATGTTCAACAATTTGAATTGATCTGAAAACCTTTGCATCCAATCTATCCTTTTAGGTTATCCATGTTGGTCTTTGCAATGAAAACCCAACTTAACCCTTTGGGTTTTACCCTTTTAGGTGGTACTACTAAGGTCATACCTTGTTAGTGACCATGGACTCCAAAATGGCTTCAAGCCATTTCTCAGATTTTGGGACACAATAGCTTCTAGTTGATTTATTGGGTCATCATCTTATCACCAACCTATTTGAGTTGTTGAATTAACAATCTTTCAATCTTAGATGTGTTGTACTAGAACTTATGAGGTTTTATGTTACATGAGGAACTTGAGATTCCACAACAATTTTTGATTCCCAATTATATTCATTGCACCTTCTTATTGACCCAGAACCTTTTAAGTTCTACTTTTACTCCCATTGATTCTTTTGGAAGTCAGTTATCCTTGAACAAACATTTTGCGGTTGGATTGGATTAAACGTAGTGTTCAACAACCATGGTTTGTGGATTAACCTTTTAAGAAATTTCTTTCTTTATAAAAGTTTCAATCCTTACGACATATCATAATGTTCCCATATCATATGTCATATGATGTGTTTTAAATCATTTTAGACGGTACATTGTTTTAGTGTAAAGTATAAATCCATAAGGAGATTAGGAGATTATATTAAATGATAATCACATCATGATCCATCATGATATAATTCCTTCTTTCTGATTTATGATCATGTTTTAGGTGGATTTGACATGTGATACATTATCATGGTCCTTCTTGAAGATCCTCAAACTATTGACGTAAACTATTTCAACAATTGATAATAACAAGAAATGTTAATACTTTTATCAAAATTATACTTCATTTGTAATCTTTTTGAATACTTCAAGAGATTCATGTTTGTATTTCACTAAATATAAAACCCTTTATCAATTGATATCATCAATGAATATAATGAAGTACAAACATCTAGTTGTAGCATTTATTCTAAAAGATCTTTATACATCAATATGTATAAGCACTAATAGAAAATCTTGTTCTCTCTACTACACCTAGTGTGAGGTGGTTTATCATGTAGCTCATAAATGAGATTTTCATGTATCTTGTGTTGGGTTTTGCGGAGAAAATGTGCGCGACGGTAGCAATAAAATCCATGCAACCCGAAACAGGATCTCATCGACAACAATATATTTGGAAGGAGTGTTAACGAGATATACCTTATCGCGGAGCAAGTCCGGTGATGTCCCGCTGCACGACGGTGCAACGCTGCTTGTCTACACGGATGGAACTTCTCTCCCGTTCGTCAAGCGCATCGTAGGAAGATCCGGTGGCATTTCTTTGCGGCGGTGACGTACACTGCTCACAACGCGTACAGGTGGTCGTCGACGTCCTCCGAACACCGGCGTTAAGGCGTCTGCGTCTCTACTTCGTCCACGTGGATGGATAGAACTCCACGTCACGCTTCCCAAGCCGGCGAGAAGGAATCGTGTCTCTACGGCGACGTGCTAGCGGCGCGTTTCTCTCCTTTCTCTCCTAAGGATGATGACGGATAGGGTTTACGTGCGTGAGTGTAAACTAAAAGCATCTCCCGATATCTTATATAGATATCGGCCGTCAATCCTCCTTTAAATAGGATACAAAGGGAAATAGGGTTTCCTAAACCCATCGGTAAACAGAAACGATGCGTTAATTAAAATGCTCGTGGATTAAATAGAATATTCTGGAATTCAATAATTAACCAAATAATCACATTAATTGATTAATTAATATCTGACTCCATGCAATCGCTTAGGATGGCTCTATGGGCATATATATACCAATAGACTCCCACTTGCACTTAGAGTCAGTCACTCCAATATTATTCTAATCCATTACATAAATATTTTAGTAATCAATGTGATTCAGAGCAATTCTAATCAAATCCACAATTATACTCCTATTCCAACACATCCTATGCGTGTGACCCGGTAGGCTCCAAATTACATTGCCAGTGATATCCATAATCATATTATGATTTCACAAGCAATGATTGGTATCTATCAAGACTTCATTTCCACCCAAGTAATTGGAGAAGTTGGAGAACAACTTGACCTATCATTCATGACTGGTGTAACAATGATTGTATAGTTCTTTTGTCACTGATATCCGGATTGAACTCGAGTCATGGAATTGTTATCCTCTTCAATGTTCAATCCATGTTCCTTGAACTAGAGAAGACTGTCTGAGATATATGTAAGCTCAATATCACATATTGACTCACATCAGCATGGCCATGCATTTCTCAGTCTCACTTATCAAGTGGCCGGAATATCAAACTCTCGTAGGAAGGACAAATTCCATCTACATCACTCACAGTCATCCCCATGTGTCACAGTGTACCCAAGAACCATCTTTATGAAAATCCTTATTCAGGACCACGGTGGATGATGTCAAAGTACACCGAACGACATGTGATAAGTGTAGTGACTTCAGGTCTAAGAACCACAATCACCACCATCATTATGAGATGTAACTCTAACTACCAATCATGGAATCCATGTGTCACTCTCAAGGTGGGTCTATCTGATACACTGTTCTCTAACAAGTATCTATGTATTTGGTTTGATATCTCCATATCATGGATAATGAGATTCTTCCATCAACCAACATACATTCTAATCTGATGTGTTATTGATGTCTATGGATATTTCCACAATAACAACCGATTAGGGACAAAACAAGAATACATACTCTTAGCATACATATGATCTCACTGTTCAGGTCATCAACCCGAAGACATATGGCATTGAGTATATTATTCTATAGACATCTATAAGTTTTATGGTCATCTCACAATATAAAACACAAACATATAGATTGGAAACTTGCCTTTATTGATATGATCAATGTAGTATTACAAATTTTTTACATAGTATCCCATTATAATCATCGAATGATAGTCTCTATGGGCATACATACCAACAGATTCCCACTTGCACTTATACCCAATCACTCATGAATCTCAATCCAAGGGATCGAACATGTCCGTCATGTTTCTACTATGAAAGTGCTTTTGTGAGCGGGTCAGCCACATTGCTTTCTGTAGGTACTCTGCAAATCTTCACATCTCCTCATTGTATGATCTCTCGTACGAGATGGAACCGCCATAGAATATGTTTGGAACGTTGGTGCGATCTTGGTTCTTTAGCCTGTGCAATTGCTCCATTGTTGTCGTAAAACAACTCAATTGCATCACCAACGCTTAGAACCACTCCAAGTTCAGAAATGAACTTCTTGATCCACACAACTTCCTTCACAACATTAGATGCGGAAATATATTCGACCTCTGTTGTAGAATCCGCAACCGTCTCTTGCTTGGAACTCTTCCAGCTCACAGCTCCGCTGTTCAGGAAAAACACAAATCCATATTGCGATATGTAGTCATCTTTGTCAGTTTGGAAGATGGCATCGGTGTAACCCTTTACCACGAGCTCTTCCTCACCGCCGTATACCAAGAATTGATCCTTAGTCCTTCTCAAGTAATTTAGGATGTTCTTTACGACTGTCTAGTGAAATTCACCTAGATCTGACTGATACCGGCTCGTCATGCTCAAAGCATACGACACATCAGGACGAGTACATAACATTGCATACATGATAGATCCAATTACTGATGCATATGGAATCTTACTCATGTGTGCCCGTTCATCACATGAACTAGGACATTGGGTTTTAGAGATTGTAACCCCATGGGACATGGGCAAGTTACCTCTCTTAGAATCCTCCATGCTAAACCTCTTTAGCACCTTATCAATGTATGTGCTCTGGCTTAGGCCTAGAAGCCTTCTAGATCTATCTCTATAGATCTTGATCCCTAGTATATAGGATGCTTCGCCTAAATCCTTCATAGAGAAGGTCTTCCCTAGCCAACCTTTTACTGTCTGAAGAATAGGGATGTCATTTCCCATCAATAGTATGTCATCCACATACAATATGAGAAATTCGACTGTGCTCCCACTAACCCTTTTGTAAACACAAGGTTCATCTTCATTTTAACTAAAGCCAAACTTTTTGACTACTTCATCAAAACGTAGATTCTAGCTCCGAGATGCTTGCTTCAATCCATAGATTGACCTTTGTAGCTTACAAACTTTATTGGCTTCCTTTGGATTGATAAAACCCTTAGGTTGTGTCATGTACACATCCTCGAGTAAATTCCCATTAAGGAATGCTGTTTTAACATCCATCTGCCAAATGTCATAGTCATGATAAGCTACAATGGCAAGCATGATCCTGCTAGATTTAACCATGGCAACTGGTGAGAAGGTCTCGTCATAATCAACACCTTGAATTTGATGGAATCCTTTCGCAACCAATCTACCTTTATAGGTTTGAACATTTCCATCCATGTCAGTCTTCTTCTTAAAGACCCACTTGCACCCTATGGGTCTTACCCCTTCAGGTGGATCCGCCAAGGTCCATACCTTATTGGTGTACATGGATTCCATCTCAGATCTCATGGCTTTGAGCCATTTCTCAGATTCTGGTCCCTTAGTAGCTTCAGGTTGCTTCTTGGAATTGGACACGACTTGAGCCTGAGAGATTTGGATTTCTTGTGACTCAAGACAGTGAAAAATTGGGACGATTCCCATTCCATATCTCATATGGTGTCTTTTGAACCGATTTGGAAGGTACACGGTTAAGTGTAAACACTGCAGTTTCAAGAGCATATCCCTAGAACGATATTGGAAGTTCAGCTGAACTCATCGTTGATCGTACCATGTCTAATAATGTACAATTCCTTCTTTCTAACACACCATTATGTTGTGGTGTACCAGGTGGATTCCATTGTGATACAATACCAAAGTCTCTCAGAAGGTCCTCAAACTCTTGGCTTAAGTATTCGCCACCTCGATCTGAACGGAGTGCTTTAATACTCTTACCAAGTTGCTTCTCTACTTCATTCATGAAAGTCTTGAACATTTCAAGAGTTTCTGACTTGTGTTTCATAAGATATACATAGCCATACCTACTGAGGTCATCAGTGAAGGTAATGAAGTATTGATAGCCTCCTCTAGAATTTGATCTAAAAGGTCCACATACATCAGTATGTATGAGCCCTAGCAGATCACTGGCTCTCTCACTGTGTCCAGTGAAAGGAGTCTTGGTCATATTCCCTAATAAACATGCCTCACATGTCTCTAATGATTCAAAATCAAAAGAGTCTAGATAACCATCCTTATGGAGTCTAGATATGCGCTTCTCATTTATGTGCCCAAGATGAAAATGCCATAAGAATGTTTTGTTTGAGTTGTCAAGTTTTAACCTTTTAGTATTTACGTTGTATATGCTAGTCTCAAGTTCTAACAAGTAGATGCCATAAGACATAGGGGCATTGCCATAAAAGATCTCATCTTTAGATATATAAATAATTCCATTCTTAATGTGAAATTCAAATCCACTCTTGTCCATACAAGATACAGAAATAATATTTCTATTAATGGTAGGTACGTAATAGAAATTCTCTAGTTCTATTACAAGGCCCGTAGGAAAAGATAAACTAATAACTCCAACTGCGGTGGCAGCAACTCTTGCTCCATTAGCAACCCGCAACTCGACTTGGCCCTTTCGTAAAGGCTTACTTCTTATCAGATCCTGCATATTAGAACATATGTGAGATCCACATCCGGTATCCAGTACCCATGATGAAGAAGTATTTAAGTTTATCTCAATAACGTATATACCTAAAGTGGAGATCTCTATCCCCTACTTCTTCTTCCTCAGTTCCTCCAGGTAGAGAGGACAGTTTCTTTTCCAATGTCCAGGCTGGTGACAATGGTGACAACTGCCTTCTTTGGAGATCCCACCTTTACCTTTGAGCGCAGATGAGTTTGGCTTCTGCCCGGCTTTAGAACTTTTCTTAGCCTTGCCTTTGCCTTTTGACTTTCCCTTTGTCTTACTGATCACCATCACAGACTTGGGCTTGTCTTTCTTCATCTGTGCTTCAGCTGTCCTCAACATGCCCAACAATTCTGACAATGACTTGTCAAAATTGTTCATGTTGTAGTTCATGACAAAATGATTATATGATTCAGGAAATGATTGTAGAATCACATCAGTGGCCAACTCTTGACCTAGGGGAAATCCCAGCTTGGATAGGCTTTCCACGTACCCAATCAAGGTGAGTATATGGGTGCCAACTGAGTCTCCCTCTTTCATCTTGCTTTTGAACAAAGCCTTTGAGACATCATATCTCTCCTATCTTGCTTGATGTTGATACATGTTCTTGAGATGTGTTACCATCTCCATGACATACATGTTCTTATGCTGCTCTTGCAACTCATAGTTCATTGAGCACAACATCAGGCACTTGACATCCACGACATCATCAAGGTGCTTCTTGTAAGCATCCTTTTCATCCTTGGGCGCATTTACGGCGGGCTCCTCTAGCTCTGGTGTTTCAAGGACATAGAGCTTACACTCATGTGTGAGAACAATTCTCAGCGTCCTAAACCAGTTTTGAAAGTTGGTTCCGGTAAGTTTCTCCTTCTCAAGGACCGATCGCAATGAGAACGTGTGAGTGTTGTTTGCCATTTGATTGCTACAAAAGAAAAATTTGCATTTAGTCCAAAACATTTTGACTTGTAAAGATTTGATAAATGAGATTAATTGGGCCTTTAATTAATTACACTCCCACTATTTTATTCAAATTGATAGCCCTCACTATCAACTCAGAATATTATAACGCACAACCTTCTAGTGAGCCAAGACCCAAAATAATTGGATCAATGCCCAGCCAACGCCGACGTCAAAGACCAAATACTAAGGTAGGCAACTTTTGCCAATTGCATCATATACAACTCTTGGATAGATGATCATGCACAACTCCTTGCCATGATGCATCTGTATGCCTCTAGGTACTTGATCCTATCAAGGTTCCCTAGTTAAGTCCAACCCATAAGCCAACACGATGAGTGTGCACCCTGCGGAGGCAAACCCACACACCCACCATCACACTTCCACGAGATAGACAGTGTACCATTCGGAGGCGTGCCCACACATAGTCGATCAAGCTTTTTATGTGTGTTGCTTTATGGAAGGCAACTAAAACTTAATATTATTAATTGAGGGGTTTTATTAATACATATACATATCCAAACACCACATACTTACAGTACATATCATATACTACTATATCCACAACCATAAACAATAGACATGCAATCAGAAACACAAATACATCAGTTATGGCCATACTATAGTAATCCTTTGGAGAAACAAAGGATTATGGTCCACCTATGGTCTTATGCATCTCATGCAACACCTGTGAATCAACCTGTAAGCATGTAATGATCAACATTACAATGAACAACTTCATGGATGCTTTGTGAGGTTGGAACTTCAAGTTGCTTCTTGGAATTGGATCTTCTTGTTGCTTCTCCATGGACGTTCCTTAGAGTTGGATCTTTAGGTTGCTTCTTGGAATTAGATCTTCATGGTGCTTCTCCATGGACACTCCTTGGAGTTGGATCTTCAAGTGGCCTCCTTACATCAAGTTTACAAAAACTAAAACTAATCCTATCTCTATTACATCATATGAGTACAAATATAAAAGAAAAGAATTAATTACACTTTGAAATAAGAGATGAGGCTCGGCATGCAAGCTGAATACTTTATACAAAGGATCCATATGCAACCATTATACATCCATAGAATTCACAAATAAACATATCCACAAGATTGACATCCACATTCATTCACAACATTCACAAAAGGGGATACTAGGTCATAACCGTGCATGCACTCACCACATAAAACAAAATTTAAAGGTGACGTGTATGCTATCATAGGTATATCTATATATACGTATATACATATTAAAATTGCAATACTTTTAATGCGGGACATTCCCCATTAAAAAAAATTTGACTCCCACGCAGACAATGCGGGGTACACATGGGCAACGCCCCTGTGTGAGGTCTACGGAATTTTACTTCCGTGCACTTAGGAAAATCAATATTTTCCATAGTCGACCCCGTCCAAAATGTCAAAAACAATAGCCTATGGCGTATGTGGAATTAGGTTTAGATTTGCACATTAGCAGGTTTAATTTGCATCGTATGCAACATAAAAACAGTATACAATGATTCGATCATATCGAAATGAATCCAAATACACTGTAGATCGACGCTGCTCTGATACCACTGTTGGGTTTTGCGGAGAAAACATGCGCGACGGAAGAAATAAAATCCACGCAACCCGAAATAGGATCTCATCGACAACAACGTATTTGGAAGGAGTGTTAACAGGATATACCTTATCACGGAGCAAGTCCGGCGATGTCCCGCTGCACGACAGTGCAACACTGCTTGTCTACACGGACGGAACTTCTCTCCCGTTTATCAAGCACATCACAGGAAGATCCGGCGGCGTTTCTTTGCGGCGGTGACGTACGCTGCTCGCAACGCGTACAGGTGGTCATCGACATCCTCCGAACGCAGGCGTCAAGGCGTCTGCGTCTGTACTTCGTCCACGCAGATGGACGAAACTCCAGGTCGCGCTTCCCAAGTCGGCGGGAAGGAGTCGTGTCTCTGCGGCGGTGTGCTAGTGGCACGTTTCTCTCCTTTCTCTCCTAAAGATGATGACGGCTAGGGTTTACGTGCGAGAGCGTAAACTAAAAGTGTCTCCCGATATCTTATATAGATATCGTCCGTCAATCCTCCTTTAAATAGGATACGAAGGGAAATAGAGTTTCCTAAACCCATCGGTAAATAGAAATAATGCGTTAATTAAAACACTCGTGGATTAATTAGAATATTCTGGAATTCATTAATTAACCAAATAATCACATTAATTGATCAATTAATATCCGACTCCATGCAATCGCTTAGGATGGCTCTATGGGCATATATATACCAACATCTTGTTGGTTCAATAACTGAAAGAGTCTAGATATACATCAATATGGATTCTAGAAATACATATCTCATATATGTTCTCTAGATGATAATGCTACAGATTGTTTGAGTTATCAATTATAATCCTTTTGGTATTTACGTTATTAACATTCATATTTAGATATGCTCATTTAAAGATCACTATATGTTGGGGCATTTCCATGCAATATCACATCTTTGAAATAGAAGAATTAACAACTCTTTATTGATTTATCATCCTTTTTGTACAAGATGCATACAGTAAAATTTTTCTATTTTGGCATAATGAAACTTCAACTAACTCTATTACATGCCCATTGGGCTAAGCTAAATTTGAAATGTAGACTAAACTTGTAGTAACTCTTGCTCTACACAGTCCACTCTTTCCCATTCATAAAGTATTTACTTCTTATCAGATCCTACACATCAACGTATATCAGATCTACATCCGTTATCACATACCATAATGAATAAGTAATCAAATTTATCTTAGAATGTTTATATCTGAAGTAGAGGTCTCTACCCCTTTGTTATTCTTCTTTAATTCCTCCACGAAGAGAGGGCAATTCCTTTTCCAATATCCAGTCTGGTGATATTTGTAACGACCCCACTTCCCGGTAACCCCCAATTAAGGAAGATCAAGAAGCTAGAGCCGCTATCCCAAAACATGATCAATATTTTTGGAAATAATAAAAAATAATTAATAAAATTTACCAAAGACTAAGCTTAATGTAGGATAAAAATTTGCTTTTCAGATACCTTTAAAAATAGGAGATTGGAACTTTACCCAATGTAGAGTTCTATCTAACTAAATCCTCCTTTATTTAATTAGATTTATTCTTCAAGTATCACTTTACTGTTGTCCTTTTACAAGTATTCCTAAAACGTCGACAAACAAAATGTCTGTCAGTATAAAAAACATACTGGTATGTGGTGAAAACTAATATCTTGCACATATTTCATAACAACCTAATTACAACAAATAGTTGTTAACAACCCAAGATTATATTTTCAATATAACTTCCCAACCACTTTTACTCATCCTCTGGGATACCCTCTCTTAGGGTTTAGTATTTGCAATGGACTTTAGTCTACCTTCTCCATCCTGAGCTTGGTGCTTTATGGGTCACCTTTCTGGGTGTCATGTGGTCTTTCCTCCAGTGCTTGACCACCTCTAACCTTCCCTCCAGGTATTGGCCTTCTCAAATCTTACATCCAGAGATGGTATGTAGGTTCAGGCAAGTCATATGTATACTTAAATTGTAATAATCATATTCACTTTAAAGATTGCAGAAATAAAGTCATCCAAATAGTTAATTCCATGCAATCGATGAAATGTTAGAAAATGCCAGGAAACCAAAGGGAGTAATCATAAATAAACACATACCTGATTTGGAGATCTCAAAGAACAAGAAAAGTCCAATCCAATCAGATAATCCAATCAACCAATCAAGCCAATCACACAAGCATAACTGAACCCTGAAAAGCATGTACGACCTAATTACTACATACTCATCATCAAATAATTTTATTGACTTGGGAATCCCTTCTAGGGATTCTAGGTTATATTAAGGTTTCCTTAGGGTTTATTAATCTATTTCTAAACTTTACCTTTTTAGGTCAACCAAACCCTAAAACAACATTTCTATGTACAAAACCCTAATTACTCAATTATTCACATTATCCCTAATTAATATTAAGATCCATCTAACTCTATCTCATACATAGAATTTCGAAATATAACTCATTAAAAGTCATAATCACCTAGATTAGGGTTTTTAAGCCAATTATTGCTCTTTACACATATGAAACCCTAAACTAGACAATTAAGCACAAAGATCATCTTTTTAGATCTTAAACATCCTTTTTATTAACAATAAGTTAATATCAACTTAAATTATCCATAGCACTTTACTCAATCATATTAACATCAAAATTAGGGTTTCTTATACATAAACACAATAAAGGTGACCACTTTACATTCTTTTTTAATTATGAATAGATTCAGACTCCAATTCTATTTCTATTAGATTCCTTGCATTTTTCTGAGCAAAAATAATATATTACTTGTTGGATTCTGACTTACCAATTACTAGTTATGATTTTTGCAATTTTAATTGTTCACAACAATTAACTGATTGACAGTCAGCATAGTCAAAAAGAGTTGTTTGGCCACGCTGGACTCTTTCGACCAATGGCATACGACCATCACAACTGATTTCTCCAAGCAGGCAGTGTCTAAAAACTGATTAAAAAGACATAAATGCCCTTACCTCTCTTTGTCCAACTCAGGGGTAGAGATGTGACCTCCATGGGTTTCATCCTCTTCCTCCACCCAACTTCATCTCACAAACCTATCCACGACCAGTCAACCAGTGAGTTGACTTTGATCTGTAGTGCTCACAACACCCCGTCGGGAGTTCCATTGGCTTCGTCGACCAGGGGCGAACTTGCCCAATGCTTTTCCATTGCCTCTGGTGGTCAAGATCCATATCCACGAGTGACCTTCTTGCCAAAAATAACAAATAGGAAAAAAAGAAGACGATAGGGGTAGAAGTCAAATTGTTGGTAGGGCCAACTGAGCTAGATGCCACGGAACCTCACGGAGGTTCTTGTAGCCTCGTAGAAGGGGAATCATCACCCTTTTATAGCCTATATATGTGGTAGGCGATCGATGAGGATATTGATATTTGGGGTTTCCTAATCACACTTCCAAATGTACTAGAACATAGGATGAAACGCTATCGTTTCCTTCTCCAAATCCAATGAAACAACTTCCAGATTTGCACATTGATCATACGGGGAGCAAATTGATCAAGAAAACTCCAATCACTATTCATCTTTCCCATTCATAATAAAGATGCATCCACCATTGGATCTAGGATCCAACGGCTATCATGCCACACATTAGAACAAAAGCCAGAAAATAGCTTAAAATAAATCGTGACAATTAATGTTATCCTTCTCACCTTAGGGAAACTTACAAAATTCATATCTCCTAAACCAAGCACCCTTTTAATCCCAAATTTTAAGTGAGATTCCATAATGACTTAAACTACTTGTGTACAAAGTTTGGGACTCAAATACGAAAGTATGAGAGAGATTTCATTTTTTGGAAATAGGTAAATATATTGCCAAAGGAACCTGTACAAAGCAGGACCAAACCTACAAAAACATATACAAGGGGTTGTTAACTACAAAAGCCCCAGTTTCTATTGGCTTGCTCAGACATGCTTGACACTAATCCCTTCCTACATTTAATTGAATATAACAAGATGCTAGCTATCTTCCCAATGATTTCTTCCTCACTACATTTCCTTTTGCTGTGGTTTCTATTGTTTCTCTCCTCCCAGACATAGTAGCACACACCTGTGAGGCAGATTCCACCAATGGCTAGCTTGTGTTTACCGTTAAGCAAGGGGATAAGCTTGGTAATCAGACCATTAACATTATCATCAAACAGTTGACCCCATCAACACCTGAGGCTGACAATAGCCCAGGTCCTTCTAAAGAAGCCACACGTACCAAAAATTTCACCGTGACTTTCCTCTTCTCTATTGTAGAGCACACACCTCGTCTCCCCCTACAACCCCCAGCGGGCCATCCTATCCCAGGCTGGAAACCTATTCATGATAACTTTATAGGTGGTCATTCTCCACTTTGGTATGTGGCAGTGGTTCCACATCAGCTTGTACCAGCCAACATCATCACCCTTGTAGATGTTGATCCATGGTGTTGCCCTCAGATTGGCAAGAGAAGAAATACCATTAACATCAACACAATATGAGTTCTGAACTTCCTCCCAACTCCTGCACATATTCCTCCAAATTCTAGAGGAATTGATGTTGAACCCCCTAATGTAGCCCTTCATATCTTTTAGTCATCCATTGAGTCCAGATGTTATCCCTTTCTCTGAGAAATCTGTCGATTCTTTTACCATAACTTTCTTTGAATAACGTCATGGGGGAGGTTAAGTTCAACCCTCCTTTACAGTAAGGTTTTGTAATGTCATCCCAAGCAACGCCATGACTACCGCTGCGCCATATGAAGTTCTCCATCAGCTTTCTCATATTATCAGTAGTGGGTAGGGGAATATTGCACACTTCACACCAAAACCTCACCATTGACTGGAGCACAGATCTCATGAGGAGTAGCTCTCCAGCCATTGACATCTGAAGAGCGGTCCAGCCATCGACCTTGTCCCTCAGTATGAGAGAGTTTTCATCATAAGCAAGTTATCACTTAAAAAGGCATATTTTATTCATAATTTCTCTCTCTTACTTTTTTATTCTCTTTATTTGGTTTCCTTTTACCATTATAAACCTTGGGGATTCGAAATCTCATCCATGATGATCAATAATACATCTTTCCACATATTTCTCATATTTTCATCATTATCTCAATTTCTTTTCCTATTTATGCATTATTTGATTTCCTTCAACTTTCTTTCTCTTTTTATCATCTTGGACTCACCGAATCAATAGGAATCATGAAAACATACATTTAAAGGATATATTATCAAATAAATCCACACATTACACATAAATAATACAATTTCATAATCATTCATTTTATTGAAGAAATTGCATTTAAAACCATATAAACCCAAAAATTGGGGTTGTAACATCCTTCCCCTCATATAATAATTTTTCCCTCAAAATTCCACCAAACATATAAACAATTTAGGATTAGACTTTTACCATGTCCGTGATCAACTCCCATGTGGATTCATCCCCTCCATGGTGCTTCCAAAGAACCTTTATCATCTTCTATTCTTTACTTATGAGCTCTCTCTCACCTAGGTATCTCGTACCCTCATAGGTGACTCAGGGTAAGTTAGCCTCCCTTTGATTTCAATAGGTTCAATGCTTACCACATGGCTCAGGTACATCACATAGTTCTCTAGATCAGACACATGGAACATGTCATACATCATATTATCTTGAGGGGTAAGGCTATAAACAAAAAGCAGCTTCACCAATATGTTCCAAAATCTCAAACGGACCCATGTATCAGGGACTCATCTTTCTTAGCTATAGCTCAGAGGGTTCGGATTTTCAAAAACACATGCTCATCCACCATGAGCTACAAGTCAGTCTACTTCATATCAACATGTGACTGCTGTCTATCCTGGGCTTTCTCAGCCATTGCTTGATCAAAGTGACTTCATCTGCATACATTGTAGTTTCTCTGACCCTCACAAGGTCCTCTCATTAACATCACCCTAGTGAAATGGTGTTTGACACTGCCTCTCTTCAAGAGCTTCATACATCCTGATACTGGCTCTGGTAGCTGTCATGATAAGAAAACTCTGCTAGGGATAGGAACTGCTCCCATGAATCACCCTGAACGAGCACATATGCTCTCATCGGACCCTCTAAGATCTGGATCATGCTCTCTTGACTGTCCACAAAATAGGGGGTGATATGCCACGCTAAAATTCAATATAGAATCGAGTTCTTCTTGTACATAATTCCACCACATGGAAGAAAACTTAAGGCCATACTAAAGAACATTAAACTCAGATCACTTTGTAGTTAAACTATATCCCTATCATACATACAAGGTTCAACTAGATCTGCCACACTGGAAATGCTCTCTTAGACAAGGGGATGTGTCAATTTGGTAAGGTGATCTACCATAACCCATATTGCATCATTACCTCTCTGTCTAGGGAAGACTCACCACATCCATGGTGATCTATTCCCATTCCCTCTAGGGGACTCCTCATTACCTGTAGTAATCCACTGGGTTATTGGTGTTCGGCCTTCACCCTATGGCATGTATGGAAACTGGCCACATGCACCTCTATATCCTTCTTCATTCTAGGCCTTTAAGGTACCACTACAAACCTTAACCATCTTAGTATTAACAAGGTGTACGGTGTACTTAAAATCATGAGCTTCTTACATTATATGATTCCTCAAGAACGAACCTTCATAAACCTTAAAACACTTTAGTAGTGGATTGCACCATCTATTTCTCATGAGAGGTGTAGCTGAGGTTTCTCTACAACCTTTAATCTCACCCAATCTAGGCTAATTGGGAAACCACTAACTTAACCAACATGTCTAATTGTATCTAGATGTTAGCCACACTGGTGTCATTTTCTAACATTATAGGGTCCACCTAGCAACCCCTTCTAGCCTCTCTACTCGCTAAACAAGATAGTTGTATAACTGAGTTGTTCTTTGGCTAAGAGTATCTGTGACCACATTAGCTTCCTTGTGGGCTGGATGATGGTGAAGTCATAAACCTTCATATACTCCACTCCTCGTCCTTGTCTCGGGTTTAGGTCTGCCTGAGTTAGGAAAACTTTGATCTCTTACATCCCCCATCTCGGTTATTAAACCCAAACTTTAACTCATAAACTACAAACTACTCCTGATAAGAATATCCCCACTTGATGATTACCTTAGTTCATCTATGCATTCATACCATCTATCGAATATACTCTCAAAATGTATTGTACTTATTCCATTCTCAATCATCATAGAAGGGTTTCAAATCATATCACCTTTATCCTTAGTATGTGGCATGTATTTTGTCCAGTCTCTCACACCCATAACAATATGAAATAAGCATTTGGTTACAGTCCAAATATAGAGTTCATCCCATTCCAAGAGTAGATATGGTGCATCACACATCGCCATTACACTTTCCAATCTAATTTGAAAATTTATTTCTCATGACTCTACACCATGAA
Source organism: Alisma plantago-aquatica (assembly GCA_963693085.1). Taxonomy (NCBI): domain Eukaryota; kingdom Viridiplantae; phylum Streptophyta; class Magnoliopsida; order Alismatales; family Alismataceae; genus Alisma; species Alisma plantago-aquatica. The sequence goes on from OY856414.1 coordinate 748,476,558, forward strand.
TACCTCGATTCTATATTTACATCCATGGTAAGGATGTTCCCAAACACTCTTAGGTCTTCATATTACTCATATATATAATCCTTAGTCAATTCCTCAAGGTATCTAGGGTGCCACTAATTTTGGAAGGCCTTTCCCTTATGCATCTAGGGAGTGCCTCTCACTTTTATCCCCTAGGCCCCATGAACTCATGAAGGTGGTCAATCACCTAATCCATGGTCCTTGGGAAAAGGTAGTTGTTGCCTCCCGACCCTGTGGTCTTGTGAATCCAAGGAACAAACAACTCCTACTCCCATCGGTCTTATCCCTCCTTGACCTTGGTTTTGACTTAGGATTCCATCATAGCTCATAGCTCCTTTGTTGATACTCAAGCACATCTCATCCTTTAATCCTCACCCAAAACTCTATCATCTCTCTGGGCACTCATGGTTAACCTTGCATCCCTTCATAGGAAACATGACGACCTACCTATCTCAGTCTGTCCTCATACAAGTTACCTCCATGGCAACATATCCTTATGCCCCTTAGAGAAGGTCACACATGGGTCTGTAGATTCATGCTCATATAATGTGATATTACACTTAGCTCATCAAGCTCTTATAAGTGACCTCTTAAGGGTACATCAAACCTAAACAAGAGTTGGTGCTCACCCCAACAAGAAGGGTCCTTTCCCAGGATGGAAGAAAACTATCTCTTGATAGTAACAAAGGCCACAAAACATTCTTATCTACACGGTTTACATCGTCATGTATGTGCATAGCTCCTATCATACCACCTATGCATATGGATAGCAAGAAGACAACCTATTAAACCATTCTAAGTTCCTTAGTATGTCATACATGCTCAACATCCCTCAAGGTTGTACCCATATCATACATATAGAAATCACCAACTTGCATAAATGGCTCATAAACATATATCTCAATTCAAGTGGGGTTTCCTTTTGCTCTTATACATGGGAAAGCATGCCATGCTTAATTCCTATGAACTCGATAAGCCTCGTGAGCATCATGTGCACTAGGTACTTCTACTTCCCCTCTTTGGTCTAGGAACCCCAGTTCACCTCTTATGCATTAGCTATCTAACTGCATGCTCAGTTGTTCGAACATGAACCCATACAAGATATGGAATATACTTCCTAACACTCTTCCATGGGAACAACCCTTAGAGTCCTACATAAGGACAATCAACTGGGTGTGAGGCCTCACTACTTGTTACCATACCTCTTCAGGGTCTATGGAATTCTCCTTCCTACACCTAAAGATAAGCACTTATATCATTTGTAAATCTGTACCAGGAGCCTCTTTCCCTTTTCTAGGGTTTGGTCCCTCTAAAAGTATCTAAGACATGAAAACCTCTTTGGATCATGCATGGAGCAACTCCACACGTCTATAAGGGTCATACATTATACCAAACCTTCACATGATTCCTCATGCCTAAGAGTCTAGGTCTTCAACCTTTTTCATTGGGGTCTCGCCCTCTCTCTAGAGATAACCCTATAACTGGTCCTTCTATTGAAGGCTCTCTCTCAGAAGATGGGTCAAGTTCTAAAGGATACACGTCTACCCCTACATGGGTGAAATGTACTATCGAAACTTATGTCTGACCACAATCACCCAAAGCTCTGCATGCTTATCTAATAAACTATCAGACGTAACTCTTATGGCATAGGTCTAAAACCTACAACCAGTCTTTCTTCCACACTCTTCTATGTAGGTACATGGCTCTTTCTATTCATATATGCCTGTTAGGGTTCCTATACGGTCACCATCAACCTTCTCAAGGAGGGATCTATCCCTCACCCTAATAGGAACGACCCACCCAAGGTCGGGTCATCATAAGGAACCTAGGGGTCAGACAACCACACCTACTCTATATTTCTCATGCGTACTCCAAACACTTATGTAAATCATGCATGCCCAACCCATGTACTCGCATGCACTGACAGCTGAGGTATCCAACTTATCGTGTCTTCTATTTCTCTTTCCAATGCTTAAGGTATTGGGTTGAACATCACCCTTAGAGGATGCGTCAGGTCTCTTCCTCTTCTTAGAGTCCTCTTCCTCCAAGGATATTCCTCTCCTCCTCATCCTACAAAAAGGTCTAACCTTAGCATTCCTTTAGGGCACAGTAACACATACCATGCAACCTAAGCATGTAACTAAACTCAGTATATTTATAAAAAATTATGTCCATGACATCTTTCTTACATGCTCTTTATTATTTGGTAGATGATTCCTTAATCTTTATTATTCTTACCCTGAACTCAGGAGGATGGTGGAGAGAGAGAAAACCTAATCTCTTAGAGTTTTTCAATGAACGGGGTAGAGAAGGGACGAAGATAGATGAGAGAAGACCTAGAGGTATCTGATTTTGAGTCAAATTCTCTGATTTCAGCCAGACAGTCACACAAATTCAGGAGTCCTCATAGACTAACTAGCGGGGTAGAGGAAAATCTTTCCAGCCCACAGATTGTGATACTTTTCTAGACTCCTCCATAATTAGAAATCCTCTAATACCTCCGTTGGGTTCTAAAGAGTTTGTAAAATTTAATAATTATTAGAGATTAAATTGAAAACCACACTCTGATACCAATTGTAACGACCCCACTTCATGGTAACCCTCAATTAAGGAAGACCAAGAAGCCAGAGTCGCTATCCCAAAATCGGATCAATGGTTTTGCAAATAATAAAAAATAATTAATAAATTCTACCAAAGACTAAGCTTAATGCAGGATAAAAATTTACTTTTCACATACCTTTCAAAAATAGGATATTGGAAATTTACCCAATGTAGAGTTCTATCTAACTAAATCCTCCTTTCTTTAGTTAGCTTTATTCTTCAAATATGACTTTACTGTTTGTCCTTTTTCAAGTATTCTAAAAACAGCGACAAACAAAGTGTTAGTTAGTATAAAGAATATACGGGTATGTGGTGGCAACCAATATCTTGCACACATTTCATAGCAACCTAATTGCATCAAATAGTTGTTAACAACCCAAGATAATGTTTTTAATATAACTTCCCAATCACTTTTACTCATCGTTTGGGATACCCTCTCTTTGGGTTTAGTCCTTGCAAGGGACTTTAGGCTACCTTCTCCATCCTAAACTTGGTACCTTATGGGTCACCTCTCTGGGTGCCATGTGGTCTTCCCTCTGGGGCTTGATCACCTCTGACCTTCCCACCAGGGCTTGGTCTTCTCAAATCTTACATACAGAGATGGTATGTAGGTCCGGGCAAGTCATATGTATGCTTAAATTTTGATAATTATATTCACTTTAAAGATTGTAGAAATAAAGTCATCCAAATAGTTAATTCTATGCAATTGATGAAACGTCAGAAAATGGCTGGAAACTAAAGTGAGTAATCATAAATAACCATGTACCTAATTTGGACATCTCAAAGAACAAGCAAAGTTCAATCCAATCAACCAATCAAGCCAATCATACAAGCATAACTGAATCCTAAAAAGCATGTACGACCTAATTACTACATACTCATCATAAACTCATTTCATTGACTTGGGAATCCCTTCTAGGGTTTCTAGGTTGAATTAGGGCTTCCTTAGGGTTTATTAGATCTATTTCTCAACTTTACCTTTTTATGTCAACCAAACCCTAAAACAACATTTCTATGTACAAAACCCTAATTACTCAATTATTCACATTAAGGCTTCTTTATCCCTAATTAGTTTTAGGATCAAGTTAACTCTATCTGATACATATGATTATGATATATAACTCAATAAAAGTCATAATCACCTAGATTAGGGTTTCTAAGCCCATTAATGCACTTTATACATATGAAATCCTAAACTAGACAATTAAGAACAAAGATCATCTCTTTAGATCTTAAACCTTTTTATTAACAACCAGTCAATATCAACCAGTTTCTTATACATAAACACAATAAAGGTGACCACTTTATGTAATTTTTGAATTGCAAATAGATTTAGACTCCAATTCTATTTTTATTGGATTCGTTGGATGTTTCTAAGTAAAAAACATATATTACTTGTTGGATTCTGACTTACCAATTACTAGTTATGATTTTTGCAATTTTAATCATTCACAACAATTAACTGATTGATAGTCAGCACATTCAAAAAGTTGTTTGGCCACGCTAGACTCTTTCGGCCAATGGCCTATGGCCATCACAACTGATTGCTCCAACCGGACAACGTATAAAAACTGACTAAAAAGACAAAAATGCCCTTACCTCTCTCTGTCCAACTCAGGGGAAGAGATGTGACCTCCTTGGGTTTCATCCTCTTCCTTCACCCAACTTCATCTCATGAACCTATCAACATCCAATCAACCAATGAGTTGACTTCGATATGTAGTGCCCGTAACACCCTACCGGTGGTTCCATCAGCTTCGTCGACCAGGGGCAAACTTGCCCAGCGTGTTGCCATCGCTTCTGGTTGTTGAGATCCATATCTGTGAGAAACCTTCTTGCCAGAAATAGGGCATTGCCAAACATGAGGAAAATGAAGTAGACGGTGGGGGTAGATGTCAAATTGTAGGTAGGGTCAATCGAGCTAGATGCCGCGGAACCTCACAGAGGCACTTGCAGCCTTGCAGAAGGGGAATCGTCCCCCTTTTATATCCTATATCTATTGTGAGTGGCCGATGAGGATACTGAGATTAGGGGTTTTCTAATCACACTTCCAAAGGTTCTAGAACATAGGATGAAATAGTGCGATTTCCTTCTCCGAATCCAATGGAACAACTTCCAGATTCACACATTGATCGTATAGGGAGAAAATCAATCTGGAAAACTCCAAGCACTGTTCTTCTTTCCCATTCCTAACCAAGATGCAGCCACTATTGGATCTAGGATCCAACGGCTATCATGCCATGCATTAGAATAAAAGCCAGAAAATAGCCTAAAATAAATCATGACAATTAATGTTATCCTTCTCACTTAAGGAAAACTTACAAAATCATATATCCTAAACCAATCACCCTTTTAATCCTAAATTTTAAGTGAAAGTTCATAATGACTTAAACTACTTGTGTAACAAGTTTGGGATTCAAATACAAAAGTATGAGAGACTTTTCTTCATATGCAAGTTATCACTTAAAAAGGCATATTTTATTCATAATTTCTCTTTCTTACTCTTTAATTCTCTTTATTTGGTTTCCTTTTACCATTAGAAACCTTGTGGATATGAAATGTCATCCATGGTGATCAATCATACATCTTTCCACATATTTCTCATATTTTCATCATTATCTCAATTTCTTTTCCTATTTATGCATTATTTGATTTCCTTCAACTTTCATTATCTTTTTATCATCTTGTTGAAGGAAGCTCCAGTTGCCTTTCTAGGCACACGTTCTAATGGTCTTCACGCTCAACGTCCCATGGATATCTTATTGTTTGATTGGACAGATGGCAAACATACATGTGTAGACCTCACTGGAGTTTCTCCCCTTACAGGCACTCTTTCTAGCAATTTTAAAGCGGGCATGGATGCATCTAATGCGGCTACACAAAAGGTTCACAAGCATGGTGCAGCTTGTGAGGCTAACCATCATCACTTTTTACCTTTTGCTTTTGACAGTTTTGGGGTGTTTACTGATGATGCAGTTTCCCTTCTTCAACGACTCCAGAACAGTATCAATAGGAACCTTATGATCTCGCCGTCTGCATCTAATAATTTTGTATTTAGGTCCATAAGTTTTGCCATTCAGAAAGAACTAGCAGCCCAGTTTGTTGCCAGGACTTCTGTAAAGGCATTCATGTAAAGTCTTTCTCTACTTGTAATGAATATTGAAATATTTTGTTGAAAATTAACTCAATAGGATCCATGAAAACATAATTTAAAGGAAATATTATCAAAGAAATCCATACATTACACATAAATCATAAAATTTCATAATCATTCATTTTATTGGAGAAATTGCATTTTAAACCATATAAACCCTAAAATTGGGGTTGTAACAACAATGATTACAATTGCCTCCCTTCTTTAATCCTCCCTTTTCCTTGAGTGTTGAAGAGTTAGGCTTGTGGCTAGATTTAGAACTCTTTTTAGATTTGCCTTTACCTTTGTTTTACTGATCATCATCACATACTTGGGTTTGTCTTTCTTCATTTGTGACTCAGCTATTCTCAACATGCCAAGTAACTCTATCAATGTCTTGTAAAAGTCATTCATGTTGTAGTTCATGACAAATTGAATATATGGCTCTGGTAGAGATTGCAAAATCACATCAATGTCTAGCTCTTGACTGATTGAGCACATAAGGACCTAATGGATCTCCTTCTGTCATGTTACATTTAAACAACGCCTTAGATACATCAAATCTCTCCTATCTTGCCTAATCTTGGAACACGTTCTTAAGATGTGTGACCATCTCAATAACATCCATGTTCTTATGTTGCCTTCGTAACTTATAGTTTGTGGAGCATAGAATCAGACACTTGACATCAACAAAATCTTCAATATGCTTCTTATAAGAATCCCTATCAACCTTAGGTGAAATGGATAGGAGTTCATCTGGCTCTGGTATCTTGAGAACATAGAGCTTACGATCCTATGTGTGAATGATTCTCATCATCCTGAACTAGTTATGGAAGTTGTTACCATTTAACTTTTTCTTCTCAAGTACCGATCACAGAGAAAAGTTGTTGTTATGTGTTGCCATTTGATTCTACAAAAGAATTTACAATTTTGTCAAAAATTCTTTTTTGATTTGATTTGATTTAATTAAAATTGATGATATTAATTAGGTATTTAATTAGCTATCACTCTCATTATTTTGATCAAATTTACAAACCTCAATTATCAATTTGAAAGATTGCAGTGAATAATCTTCTAATGAGCCAAGATCCAAAATGATTCAGTTGTTACCCGACCAACGTCAACGTCCATAATCAATCATTAAGGTATGAAACATTTGCGAATTGCATCTTATGAAATTATTGGATAGATGATATGTGAAATTCTTTACCATAGTCATTTGCATGCCTCTAGTGCTTCATCTCATTAAGTTCACTGAATTAAGCCCAATCTAATAGCTAACGCGATAATAATATACCCCGCTTGGAAGGCCCACATTATTACCATCACACTTCCATGAGATAGACATCACACCACCCTTGGGGAGCCCACACTTAGTTGATCAAGAATTTCATGTGTGCCTCTAATGGAAAGCATCTTAGATTTAATATGTTTGATTGAGAGATTTTATATATATCATATATATGCATATACATATCCAATCACTACATAATACTACATATTATATACATGTTATATCCCACAACATAAACATGCAATATAAACATTAGTGTTGGTTATGGACAAATCTATTGCAATTCCTTGGATCTACAAAGAATTTCTACCACCTAGGTCTATATCACATGCAAGAACCTATTATGTTCTTGCCAATCGGGGTTGCTCAGTTCAACCCTTGAATCGGTCGTCTCGCCTCTTGGCCGGTCGGTTGGTCATCTGAAATGATCGGTTGGCCTACTATCCAACCGATGTTTGGATGCCTCCAAATGGTTGGTTGAGATCACCAACTGATTGGTTCTCTTCTCATCTAGCCCACCCTCCTTGGTCCTTTAGCTGATTGGCTTATCACATGAAATGGTTGGCTTGCCTGACGTTAATCATCATCTTCTTCCTTGCAAGAAAGGAAACTATCCTATTGCTATTAAACTTATTAGATGGTGAAGAGAAACCTTGAGTTACATTTAAAGGGAGCAAAGATAGGAAAAAATAATACTCTTACATTGGGAGGAAGAAGGTAGAGGCTCGCTAAGCTAACTGAGATAAAACATGAATAAAATAAACCATCCAACCATACACAAATATTGTGGTTTTTGGCCATAACCATGCTACACATCCACCATCAAAACTAATTTTAGGGCGACACATGTAAATTGCATATATGTCATATCATATATACATATTAGTTCGGGATTTTATGTGGTTTTTTATCGAATATGCACATTAATCATTTTAAAATTCACATCATATGCAATAAATAAAATCGATAAACTGAAATCTGATCACATCGATAAATACCTAAACATAGTAAATTGACATGGCTCTGATACCATTGTAAGGAAATAACGGGCATAGAGTAGGCATCAGAAACAAGAAATACTTGTCTGTATTCCCCATGACAATAGGATCACGTTGAAAACTATGTAACAGGAAGGATGGTTTAATGAGTTTGTACCTAGTACTAGAGCAAGTTCAATGACTATAGCTCGTTGTAGTAGTGCAACACTCCTAGTTGCACTAGGATGACGTCTGCAATAACTCCTGGTCTTCACCATAGACAACAACTTGACATTGTCCTCCTAATGGAATACAACAACCTCCTCACTTCTATCCACACAGACCACCTAGTACTCCCTGAGTTCAACTAGAACAAACAAGAATGAGTTGTCCCTCCCGTTGGTGTACTAGACACCAAATTTGCTCTTCTACAATTGTTCTCCCTTTCTATCCCTCCCTTTATCAGGTAGGACTTGTTTGGGCTCTCTATTGGTTACCACAACCAGAGAGGACAATAATTATTAGAGGCAATTGAGTTGTGTATGAGAAGCCTCCAGTACCCCTCCATTTGTAGGAGTGGTTAGGGTTACGGTTCCAAGTCTGTGTGGGAGTAGAAGGGATTGGAATATCACAAAATTCACAATAGGTGAGCGGCCAAACATTTGGTTGACAAGCAAGTTGATCAGTTCATTGAGCAAATCAGTCATTTTGCCATGTTTCCTAATATCATATTAATTGGAAATTGAAATCCAATTAATGCAAAACATGACTGCAACTCTAATCCTTGATGCAATTGAATTTCTCCTTGAATCAGGCATCTCACCCAACTAGACCGTCGTTTGGAAACGTAAGCCAATCGGTTCACTATGTAAACTAGCCAGTTTTCTCTCTAGTTCATGCTGAACTAAGCCAATTCAATTTCTAATCAACCTCACACTCCAACTGGTCATTTCATCACATGAGTCGTTCAGTTGGAAGTCCAATCAGTTGATTTGTTTCTCAAATTGAGTACCCAAACACTTTGGTAATCAACCGAATTATCATTCATGATTTAAATCCTCTTGTAGGTGAATTCCTATGTGTATGACCCTATAGGTCCCATATCACATTGGCAGTGAATGCCCATAACTAGTTTATGACATCACAAGAAAAGAGTGGTCCCTAGTCTTACATCAGTTCTACCCAAGTGAATCGAAAGTTGGAGAACAACTTCAACCTACAATATCTGAAAGTTGTTATAATGATTATATAATTCCTTTATCTCTTATATCTGAAATGAACTTGAGGCATGGAATCATCATCCTCTCAACATTCAATCCATGTTCCTTGAATCTATAGCAACATGTCTAAGATATATGTGACCTTTGTATCAAATATTGATCCACATGTGTGCATTCTTTTCTCAAATTTTCTTATCAAGTGGATAAGATATGAAACTCCATTAGGAGAGACAAATCCCATCTACATCACTCATAGTCTTCCCCATAAGTCACTGTGTACCCAATCATTACCTTTATGGCAGCCCTTATTCAGGATCATGCTGGATGATGTCAAAGAACATTGAACGACATGTGATGCATGTAGTAATTTTAGGTCTAAGAACCACAATCGCCACCTTCACTTTGAGAGATGACTATGACCTCCATTTATGGTTTCCATGTGTCACTCTCAACGTGGGTCTGTCTTATACACTATTCCCCAACAAGTATCTATGTGCTTGGTTTGATATCATATATCATGACTGATGAGATTATGTCATCAACCAACACACACTCTAGTCTTAAGTGTTACTACTATCTATATGCCTTCCATAGTAACATATGACTACAAACATAACAAGAATGTACATACCCTTAACATTCGTATGTTCTCTTTGTTCAAGTGACGCACTTGAATACATGCTTTATTGAGTAATATCATTCTTTAGACATTCATTATGTTTCCTCATTATCTGATAACTGTGTGAAATAGAATGAATTGGAAGCTTGCCTATATTGTTATTAATCAAAATATTTATGTGATATGCCATCTCAATCATCATATGATTGGTTTTCTGGGCATACATACCAACACCACTATGGCCCCATTGTAGGTTGTGATCTCATCATCATTCATGACCAAAGAATTGTATGATTGATTCATAACAAATCAAAATCTCTCTGTATCTAGAAGTATCCTACTAGACATTTGAGGTTTGCACATGAGGAATTTGAGATTCTAACAGACATGACTCTATTTTCTCCTAATATACATCCATTTGTTCATTGCTATATTTTTAGTGTCAAAATCTTCAAGATCTATTTTCCTCCCACTAGTGTCTTTAGAAATAAGTTAATTTTCAAGAAATACATAAGATCTGGAGAAAAAACTTCTTTTTAGATGGAAAAAAATTTAACAACATTTATTTTTATTTTAGTATCCAATAAAGAAATATTTTTATTAGGATCCAAGATTTTCATAATAATGCTTTTAACATAGTCTTCAAATCTATAAGCTCTCATAAAACACATATAGGGACGTTTTCCTTTCCATAAGTTATATGGTGTCTTGTGAATAGATTTGGAAGGTACTCGTTTAAGTGAAACACAACAGTTTTAAGAGTGTGCCCCCATAAGGAAGTTGAAAGATAAGTGAAATTCATTATTGATCATACCATGTCCAATAGGGTACAATTCCTTCTTTCTGATATATAATTATGTTTTGCTGTTCTATGTGGAGTCAATTATTATATACAAATATAGTCTCTCAAAAGGGCATGGAACTCTTGGCTTAGATATTCTCTACCATGATCAAATAATAGTTATTTAATATTCTTACTAATTTGTCATTGTGCTTCAATCATGAATTCCTTGAAATTTCTAAGAGACACAGATTTTTGTTTCATAAGATGCACATATATGTATCTAATAAATTTATTAATAATTGTTATGGGGCACATACATCCACCTATATCACTTTTGCTAAAAGGTCACACACATTAGTATGTATGGGTCCTAATAATTCATTCTCCCTCTTACTATTACCAATGAAGGATTCTTTTGTTATCTTGCCCAATAAAAAGGATTCAAATATCTCTATTGATTAAAAATCACATGAGTCCAGATAACCATCTTTATGGAGTCTTGAAATGTGTTACTCATTTCTTCCTTACTCGAAAGTGCCAATGGTATGTTTTGTTTGAGTCATTCAATTTTGAATTCTTGTAATTTATGTTATATAATCCTACCTCATGATCTAGTAAGAAAGAACATAAGACATTGGGGCCACTTCCATAGAACATCTCATCTCTTGAAATCACATTTTCGAGATAGAAAAGCTCGCATGTAATATTAAGGTGCAACAATAATAGAGGGGAAAGTTATATAAGTTGCCTTGAGGTGAAGAGGAAAACCACTCCACAAGAAAGAATCTCCAAGGAAGAAAGAGAAACCTAGCTTGATCAACTCCACACCCAAGATAGCATCACCTCAAAGATGAAACATAACCATAGGTTAAAGATTCACCAAGAAGAGGGGAAAACCCAAGGACAAAAAAGAAAGGAGAGAGAGAAGTTCCTCAACTCAACTTGAACACTGCCATGGAAAACCATGGGTTCGTTCTAAGAGAGAGAGAGAGAGAAGTTCCCCTATCTCAAAACAAGAACCCCCATGAAAACTTCAAGGGTTTGGCTAGGAGAAGAAAAGAGCGGGTAAGGTTCAATAAAAATGAGATTAAGAGGGATAAACCACATACCAAGGACAATTATGACCAAAGGATCAATAAAGAAAGACACTTAAACCCTAGATCCACATAGGCAAGGCTCGGCCTCCTTCCTCTAGGGTTGAGCTCCTTCTCTTCCAAGCACCAAGGGGGATGATATCCAAGGATGAGATAAGAGAGGATGAAAAAGAATCTTATGCATGAAAGGAGGGAGGTTTATATATCCAAGGGTAGGAGAGAGATTGGAGGGGTCATGTGTCCAATAAAGCACGCCACTTGTCCATTATATATTAACCATGCAACAAATAAATAATGCATGCAACTAATATTGTGAAAACCAAGGTAGATCAATGACCTCACTTGGTTTAAAGGACCATCAGTCGAAGAGGATCCTAAGTGACCATCGTAACAAAAACCCATTGGTCGCTTAGATCTCAACCCTAACTCCTTAAATGACCAAGAAAGAGGTCAAGAGCTCATTATTCGAAAAGGCACAATACACATACAACACTCATCAACCACTAATATCAAGGTCAAGGAAACAACAAAGTGGGTCATTGAAAACCAACTCAAGGGACAACACTCAAGCAAGGTCAGCCATCTACATAAGGAACCAAAGCAAACCCCAACCATCCACTCTTGGTGCCACATCAACATCCAATGTACAACAAGGATCCCATAAGAATCATTCTATGTCACACATGATGCCAAAAGATAGGAGGCACGTCCAACATGTGACAAATAGAAGGATAAACCCTACACATGGGTAATTTGTAGCTTGGTCCAAAACAAGCATGCATATAGCATAACTAGCTCAAATATCATCTAAACAGGACCAAACTGAAGACAGTAGCATGTCACATGTTATTAAAGCATCTTATGATATTAGATTAAGGTTTTAAGCATCTTATTATGCTAAGCAAACAATATTAGCCAAAAATCAAGGTCAGGGGTCTTACATGGATCATAACATGCTCCATTTCTAACGAGCCAACCAAAAAGTCCAATTGCAAAATGTGATCCTTGATTAGATTTACAAGTCAATAGTAGTAGTCCAATACACGTAAATGCCTTCTATATCTCAATCCATATACTAAAACAAAAGGTTGCATGCTATTATATATTGAGCCAAAAGAGATAGAAGGGCCAGCACACTTTTTTTATTTCTTCCTCTCCATGTGGTTCACCTAAACCCACATCACTGACTAACATTGATTCAATCACAAGTTTCCATTTTACATATCACATCACCTACTTATATCCTATCATGCTTAAATTCTGGTAGTGCTTATCTTTTTTTATATATTTACAATCGTGCCAAAATTCCAATATCTTTATCTCACATTTTTTTCAACTATCTTTCATTTTGGTAGTGCTATTTGTTGTAAGAGATTATTGCACTACATATCAGCTACCTACAATAGGCACATGGAGCCAGCAAGTTACCAATCATCATATTAGGTGATAGAACCAATTTACTAATAAGATCGGTATATCTCATCCACCCACAACCACTACTTTCTTCATTGTGGTTCATGTGAAAGGGACCATAGAAGAATATATAAGTTCATTGATTTCTACATGTGATTCAGTTTATACATATTCATCTATGCTTTTTTGACACATACTATAGCACATATTTCCTATAATATCACCTCTTAATCATGTTTTCTACCTACTATAGAACGATATTTCCATAGTAGTTCCCTTATCCCAACTACCACATAATATTTTGGTGTTGGTGCTTATTGTATAGAACTACTTTGAAAACAATGGAAACTCATATGATTTCTATACATTTTCTCCACCATCTAAAAATGTGTATGCTCTGTAAAGATTCTTGTGCTTATTCATGGTTTCTCTTTCTTGTCTAGAAATTGTCAATTTCATAGGGAGTCCCATCTACAATATTTGATTTTGTCTTGGTGCTATCTTCTTTAGGGGGAGTGTTATAGTGATTCAATTGTAGTGTTGCAATATTTAGGAGGAATTCATTTGTTTTGAGGGGAGATCAATTTATGTTTTCCTTATTTTATCTTTTTTCATGTATTAGAAGGATGGACATGATTTTCAGCCACGCTCCATGTTGTAGGGGATGTTGGAGTTATTAGTTTATTATGTACATTGGCCCAAGTACACGGTCCACTAGGGTTTGAGTCTTCTTTCTTTTAAGTGATCCCCTCTCTTATATATGGAGTGGGGTTTTGTCTGATAAATCAAACCATTAGCATCAATCTTATTATCCTCAATAAGCATATTGATGACTATATTGACATCACGTATATGATGATATGCTCCATGAATCATGAAATCCATAAGAAACATGAGGACATGGGAGTTCTAGAGTTCATCACACATCTAAGAAATATGTATTAAGAATAATCATGAAAACAAAAGTATGATGTCTCGTAGGCCTTGTTTAAATGCAACATGATTGAAGGCTGAGTTGGACCCCATGTATTCAAGTTGATTGAGTATGTGGACATCCTATAGAAACTAGAATTACACTTAAGCCAAGAGTTGTCCATCGATGTACTCTTGCAATCATTTCTAGAATATTATAGTTAGTGTAATATAAACTACAAAATGCACCACTTTATTCAATGATTGTGAGAGTTGCTTGACACATTGAGAACTATTGAGACCCATATGAAGAAATACAAGCCAAAGTTCATTTTTATAGTTAACAAAGGAAAAGGCAAGTCAAAGGGAAAAGACTAAGATAAAAAGAGTTGTAAATCTAGCCAAATCCTATGTCTTCTTCACTTAAAGCTAAAGGAGTGTTGACCTAAGTGTTACACATTGTCAATATTTTGATAATGACTCAACCATTCCATTCATATATATCTAATATGTTTTTTTAGATTCATTTTAGGTATTAGGTACATGAAAAGGATCAAATATATCAACCCCTAGCTTGTTTTAGTTCAAGTCAAAAGCAATGCAAATGCACTTTTGTGGAAAACACTGTAAATCATCTTAGATGATTTTTGTAATCCTTTGTATTGATGACATGACTTGTAACTAAGATGAGAAAAATTAGGAACCCTTATTTCAAACATTTGGTCACTCAAAAGGAAGTTTCAAAAATTCATTACAGGGTGTTTATCAACCGACCGATCCCTTTATGGATATTGAGAATTCCTTGGTTCAATAAAGTTTCACATTCACAAAACTCGATCAATCCCTATACTCAACAAAGATGATTTCAACCAATCAATTGAGTTACATATAGGACAAACTCGAATGATGCTTCAAATTAGCTTTAGCACATAGTGCAAACGGTCGAGTTACCTTTATGAAAACTCGGCCAACTACACTTTACGGAAAATGCAGAAAAAGTGATTCCAACTATTGGACTATTACAAAACTCAAAATTATATCTGTTGCAACACCCCAAACAACTAGTAAATGTTCTTAAGTGTTCCTACCATCTAGTGGACGCCCTCAACTATAATTAGGACCTCTTGGAGTTCATTCTAAGGTTACTCCTTCATGCTACTAAAGGTCCTTGCTATGGTTGAATGTATCCAATCCACTTGAGCCCCTTTCTCTCTCTTTATTATACTTCAATTCATCCATATGAGTGAGATAGGATGTGTGTGAGAGAGTTAATTTATTGTATACTTGTAAAGATACCAAAGCTTCTCCTTTCCCAACCTATTTATTCAAGATCAAGTTGTTCAAAGGTTCTCCAAGTGAAGGAGAAGATGAAAGCTTCTTCAACCTATAGAATAAGGTGCAAAAACCTTCCCCAAGTGAAGGAGGAGGACAAGGATGAAGATCGAGAAGTAGAGTGGGTAAATCCTTCAAGGCGGAAGACTCATTGCCAGAGAGGATTTCCTTGGCAAAGGTATCCAGTTGCTTGCAAGAGTGGGTAAGACCTTGCTGAGGTAGAAGATTGTAGCTCCAGATAGGTAAGACCTTGGTTGTAAGGTTATTGTCTCCCTTGACCTTAAAGGAAAGTCAAGTATCCTTGTCCTAAAAAAGAAAGTTCAAATGTATGCCTGATAATGGAGTATAAGTATACATAGGTTGAAAAATCCTAGGGCTTGACCTCTCTAGCAAATGTAATGACTCTCTCCTAGTTTGGAAAGTGGGTCCATTTTAAAAAGTGTGTTCATGTTCTTGTTTCAATCTCTCTCAGCCTTGCTATGCATGTTTAGATTTACATCAAATTTACTATTTGCAATTGTGCCTAGTTGAAGTAACTTGAAGGTCTAACGATTTTTGTGAATTTTTTTTGCTTTATTCACCCCCCATAGAGCCCTTTGATCCAACTAGGAGAATGAAAGGAAGACAATCACCCTTCTCACTAGGTTGGATATTAGAAAAGAAATTCCCCTCTTTACCTTGAGGAAGTAAATAAGAAAAATGAGGGAATATAGATTTCAACTTCAAGCATATATGTTGTAGATATCAACTTTTATATTTCTTCATATTAGGAGTCCACATATGTGGATTTCACATATGCTATAATATGCATGATATTAAATATGTAAACCTTACATGAGGGAGAGGTGAATCTATAAGTTTCTAGAGGTGTAAGATTTTCTTCCACAATTGTAGGCACCTATAGAATATCTCTATTAGTTGATTGTGAGATAGTCACTAATTTGTATGAAGATAATACCATACAATGGACAGTAAAAACATAACATTCAATTCATCCCAAGATCATTGACTTTAAGTAATTATAATAGATACCACATCCATAACATTCATTACATACATACATATCAAAGCAAACATTACTTATGCTCAATTATCATGGACCACTTACCTTGCACTTAGGGGAGATCTGATCTTTCTTCCTAAGTTCAGTAAACCCTAATAATGCCCTTGGGGTTTGAAAACCCTAAATACCCTATTCATAACATTCAACGTATAAATCTGCATTCCATTAATCACCTAAAACACTAATTTTGATAACATATGAAAAATTAACTTTAATTAAATCCAAGATGATATTTTTATCCAAATAGGTTAGAATTTTGACTGTTAGGTACATTTAAACGTATCATGATCATTAAAACTAAGGAATTATGATTTTTATACATTTAACACATTAAAGTTGGTAACTTTAGGTACTTTTAGAATTATTATTGGAATTATGTCTTAGAACTATTTTTATTGAATTCCTTACATTCTCTTGATCAATTTTCATATATAACTCATTTTATTCTGATTACCCTAGTAATTACTATAATTTATGCAAGATTATCATTTATTGTCCAATGAGAATAGGCCACATCAGAAAAAGATGCAATTACCTTACTGGGCCATGCATGGTGTAGCCAATGACTAACATATGCATCATCTAGGATGTCCACATGGGTGGCTCTTGTTAAAAGGCCCATAAGAAAACGTATCCTTAACTTCCGGTGTATGAGATGAGGGTAGGTTGGTAATTTGACTGGTCATCATCTTCTACCTTGATTCGATGCATCCTACCAAGTAGGCTACCTGGATGATCAACACAATGGTTGACTCTGGGATCCCTACCTCTCGAGTGATGGGCAAGGAGGCCCTTTCCTTCTGTTCGACTAGCCATAGCTGATGAGATCCTCAATTGCCCCAGAAGTGATTTGGGCGAGGGGAACGACTGGAGGGGTTATCCAGTGGGGTTCTGAGGAGATGATGGGTGAACGGTGGGGCTAGTAAAGAAAATTGAATACTAGGAGAGGTATCTGGAGTTCAGAAACATCTTGTGGATATACTGTTGGTCTTGTAGGGGATATATACACCTTATATAGAGGTCTGGCAATGGGCGGTAGACGTTGAGGATCTACGAGTTGGGGAAACTAATGATTCTTCTCGAACAGGGTCATCAAGGGATTGTTTTATTTGGATTTGCCTCCCAAACTTAAAGGGAAAGGAAAAAAGAAGTGAGGTGGCCTAGAGAAGGAGAGTTTGATATGGGAACATCGACTTCCCTATTCATTGACTTTCCCAATCCGTCTCAAGCTAGAAGACAACCATTATCCTTTGGATCTAAATCTTACGGCTAGGATCCTGCACACGGACTAAAGGGATCGGGCCCTAAGTTTCCATAATTGATGTAAATCTTGACATCTAATATCAACCTTCTCACTTTAGGAAACCCAAAAAAATTCATAACCCTTTCTCCTTAATTTCGATTGGTCCCAAATTTTAAAGAAAAGCTTTAAATACTTAAATATATCTGTGGGAAAGATTTGGGTCCAAAAAATGAAAGTTAGATATGCTTTTCTTGCCCCTTAAGAAAAAGACATATTTGATCTATTTAATGTATCAAGTTACTTTGTTTTCCATCCAAACTTGGCAAGGAATCCTATTCAAGTGTAAATTTCTTTTGGGTGCAAGTTACGGTCGAAATATGGACATTAGTTACTTTGAACTTATTTTTCTCTAGAAATTTCCACATGATTCCTTATTAATCATTTAACTTTAATTTAATGCATTAGTACATTATATAATTCTGGAATTAATTCCCTTTGTGATCCATTGAGTCAAAATTCAATATTATAACTAATAATCCATCAAAACTTATTTTATTTTTCATTTGTGCCTATTTTAGTACATTCTTTGGAGGAGAGAGAAAAGAAACCAACATTTATATCTTCGAGTTAATTGTAACAAATAATGTACATATGAAAGAGAAAAAGTATTTGGAGGTTTATTTTACACTTCTTACTTCATAAACTCTTAAGCAATTTTATTTCACGGTCTTTTTGGCATTTAGACCCTTAACTAATTCTATTTAAGAAAAATTGGATTCTAAGGTCTAATTATTCTTGAAATTTTGGGATGTTACAATTCTACCCAACTTAAATAAATGTGTTCCTCGAAATTTTTCTTAGGCTACTACCCACATTAGGGTTTCGCTTACCTCTTCATTTATTGATAGTTAACATTTCAAGATTCATTTATGTTCACAATTTTTCATAAAAGAATTGTCATAAGACATCTAAATCTCATTGTGTTTATGTGGTCACGAATTAAGTATTTCTTTACTCTTCATCTTCTCAACTTATACTTAGGGTTAAGAAACCAACTCATAACTATACCTAGGGAATGAATTTCTAAGATTTGGTGTAGATGACAACCTATTTTAGGTCTCTTGTATTGGCCATCTTTTTGACATCCCCATGTAGGTGTTGATCAGGCACATACCCAACGATGAGAGATCCTATTATGCTACCCTTCACCAACCTAATAGTATACATGTTTCATACCACACATACTATTATGAAGGGGGAAGATGCACAATAAGTCTAATGCTTATGCCATCCCTCTAAATTCCTCACATGGGGTGCACCAGCCAATGTGATAAGAGAGGATATGCCACTAGATAAGATTAGGTCAATACCTAAGATCTAAACTAGATATACACCTATCCCTAATACATATTTCTAGTCTAGGGTGAAAACTCTTGTTATCTTAGGGCTTAATACTCTTCCTTGGAGTCCTTTCCTATACCTTTATATCGTATCATCTTTCTAGGCAGATGATGTGAATCATATTTGCCCAGTGGCCATTTACTAAATTGGTCTGATACCATATTGTAACACCCTACTTTTCATCACATGTATAAATCACTAAATAGAAATATTTTATTCAAGGAGGTGTCACAAGATGCTATTCTTTGCAATTTGAAATAAATGAAACACTTTTCATTGATAGAAATTAGATTCATAAAAAGTTTTAGCATAAGGATAGAGCATCATTCCCAGAGTTTTTACAGCAGAACTGGAATAACTCGCTACCTTTTCATGAAGCGATCAACATTCTGATGGAGAAGTCGGTGCGTTGGGATATGGAGGAAAGGAGGAAGGCCACATCCAGGAAGCATAGACTCTTATCTGAGATTGGGCAGTTGCAGGATGCCGATAACCATTCTCTGAGGGGGGTTCACATCACCTTGGGTGAGTTGCAACTAGAGTACAACGAGATGATTAACGTAGGAGCGGAGGAGTGGAGACAAAGGGCGAGATGTGACTGGATGACAAAAGGGGACACTAATACCAAATATTTTCAGGCCCTGGTTAAAGCTAAACGGCAAAGGAACCTGATTACCAAACTTAGGAATTGCCAAGGAGCATGGGTGGAGGAGGAGGAGTTGAAGGAAGTTGTGAGGGGGTATTTCTTTGATCTATTCATGGGAAGTAAACAAAGAAGGAATAATAATGCTGCGGCGGAGTTTGTGGGAAGCTTTCCAATGTTGGTGGAGTTGGATCGAGTAAGAATGGGGCGGGTACCTTGTAAGGAGGAAGTGAGGGAGGTGTTGTTGAAGATGAATCCCATCAAAGCACTGGGGCCAGACGGAGTGGATGCATGTTTTTTTACAAAGAAACTGGGATCGTTTGGGCAATTTAGTTTTCCTAATGATATCTAAGTGTTTTGCAGGTGATCCGATCAATGACGAAATGGCAAACTCAACTCTTATCTTGATCCCCAAAACGAAGACGCCAGAGATCTGCAATAACCTACGACCCATTGCTCTTAACAATGTTGGGTTGAAGCTTCTATAAAAAATTATTGTGGAGAGAATTAAGCCATTCCTTCCGGACTAGATCGCACCAGCACAAAGTAGCTTTGTGTCGGGAAGATGCATCACCGACAATATCATTCTAGTGCAAGAGCTCGTGCATTCTATGAAGGTCCGAACGGGCAAGAGTGCAGCTATGTCAATGAAGGTAGATCTTTCAAAGGAGTATGATAGAATGGAGTGGGGTTTCATCTATGACACGCTGACGAGGACAACCATACCTCAACATCTAACGGAGGTGATCATGAACATCATCACGGCAGGGAATATTTCCATAGTATGGAATGGATCAAGCTTAGCACCGTTTAAAGCCACTAGAGGGGTGAAACAAGGGGATCCCTTGTCCCCTTACATCTTTGTTCTTTGTCTCGACAAGCTCAGTCAAGATATTGCGATGGAGGAACTAAGTGGAAATTGGGCCCCGTTACAAGCTACAAGAAACGGAATTGGTATCTCGCATGTATGCTTCGTCGATGATTTGATACTGTTTGGCGAGGCATCTACGAAGCAGGCGAAGATCATGATGAAGGTTATACGGAGATTCGAGAAAGCTTCAGGACAAATTTTGGCAAAAGAGAAGTTAGCCATCTTCTACTCCAAGAACACAACCCCTCAAGTCAGAAGGGTGATTACTAGGATCATCGGAATAAGGCAGACTGCGGAGCTTGGGAAGCACTTGGGTGTGCCAATCATCCATGAACGAACTTCAAAAGCCATGTACCTAGATCTCATCAACAAGATTGAAGCCAGGATATCATCATGGGTCAATAATTCGTTGTCGTTCGCGGGTAGGATAACATTGGCTAAATCTGTTCTAAATACCATTCCCATCTACACTATGCAATCTACTGCCCTTCTTATTGCGGTCTGTGATAATATTGATCAGGTGATCAGGACCTTCATCTGGAAGGGAGCAACGGGGCAAAAGGGCACCCATTCCGTAGCGTGGGACAAAGTTTGTGCTAGCAGGAAAGTCGGGGGGCTTGATATCAAGTTGGCACGGCTACAGAATGAGGCGTTGCTACAAAAAACGTAATGGGACTACATGTCGCAGCGTCAGACTCCATGGAAGGTAGTAATGAAGGAGAAGTACCATCATAAAGTAAACTAGGGGGTAGCAGGAGCGTCGCAGCTATGGAGGACGATCATCAAACTCAAAACAAAGCTAGCACTTGTCATCGACAAGGCAATGACGTCAGGAGAACTCACGTCCGTTTGATTTGATAAATGGGTGGGAGGATCGCAACCAAAGCTCAGGTATCAAATTCAAATACCGGAAGAATTATTATGCCTTACAGTTAATTCCATGGTGAACATGAATGGAGGCTGGGATGTCGAGTTCATAAATCATTGGATTGGAAAAGAATCCATACATCAGATACTGGAACTGCCGCCACCGGACCCAACAGTAGGAGAGGACGAAATTATTTACTTGAAGGATAAGGGCGGACAATTCTCTGTCAAATGAGCTTATAGTCTTCTACAGATGGAGCAGACCAGAATCTCGCCTGGTAGGTGGGTGCGGCTATGGCAGCTCAGGGTTCCCCAAAGGGTCAAAATGACACTGTGGCTCACGCTACATGGTAGTCTCATGACAAACGAAATTAGGGCTACGCGAGGGTTCACAGATGACCCGAGGTGCCCACGTTGTCACAGGGATACCGAATCCGCAATGCATGCACTCTTCGAATGCACTGATGTCGGGGAAGTGTGGAGGAATATCCAGCGTATCACAGGGTTATCTCTGAGTCAAGAACGCACGGTGGAGAATTGGCTCAGGGCAAATCTGAGGAAGAGAAAGGAACAACCGGACTGGAACATTTGGATCGCCATTGCCGTCTGGAAGCTCTGGGGTTTTAGGTGCAGTGTAGCTTTCCAGGAGCTCCGTGTCAATGCTGTTGGTATGTTCAATAGTATACAACAAGAGGTCAGTCTGTGTAAGATGGCTTTCGCTGGAGAGACAGGAAAGGAGGGGGACCAGAACAAGACAATTCTTGTATGGACCACCCCGATGAGTAATCAGGTAAAGGTCAATGTCGACACCGCTGTGAAGAGGAAAAGGAAGGAGATGGCTACCGGGTTCGTCATCAGAGATCAAGATGGAAGATGGTTAAGAGGTGGATGCGATAAGGGTGCAACGTTGGATATTCTAGCTGCAGAGCTGAAAGCCATTGACTTGGGTTTACAGGACTGTCGTACGCAGTTCAGTAGAGTACTGTTGGAATCGGATAGTGCAGTCGCTGTGAAGATGCTGAATAAAACGATTGCCATCCCAGCTAAGTACAGAGCGAGGTGCCATCATATTAGTAGATTATGTAGGGATTTTGATGTTGTTACTTTTAAACATAGCAACAAAGTCTGTAATAAGGTGGCGGATTCCGCAGCCAAGTGGTGTCTGAAGAAGAAGGAAGTTAGTAGTAGGTGGAGTCGATGCCCAAGTTTCCTCACTGACATGGTTAGAGAGGAAGCTGCATTGAGCCACAGGTCGTGTATGGAGTTGCGAGAACCTGGTCTGTGGGAACAGGATGAATAATATTTTCCCCAGGGTGTTCTAAAAAAAAACTACATCAAGTTCATCTAATCTACTTTCATAACAAGATGATACATAGTGTCAAATATATCTAAACTTTGGATCAACTTGGTAAAAGGCACCCCACTGGGTTTTTTCTTCTTGAAGATTCCTTCAGCTATTCCTTATATGTCAAAAGCTTCTTCCTCCTAAGCTTGCTCCTTACATGCGGGCACCGCGCCCCCAACCATGCATAAAACTAATGGTAAGTGGAATTGAACATATTATAACTTTAAGGAAAGCATCTAAACTAAAAATAAACTTTGAATATTAAACTTTGAAAAACAGACACAATTTCTTTTTAAACCACTACTTTTATCTTGACTTATATAAGAATCCTCGGGTTTTACACTGAAGTGCCTCTTCTCTTATGCACCGAAGTGCCTCTTGGATTGCACCAAATTGCCTCTTGGGTTACACTGAAGTGCCTCTTGGGTTGCATTGAAGTACCTC
This sequence comes from Alisma plantago-aquatica, assembly GCA_963693085.1. Lineage (NCBI taxonomy): Eukaryota > Viridiplantae > Streptophyta > Magnoliopsida > Alismatales > Alismataceae > Alisma > Alisma plantago-aquatica. Next base: position 748,499,832 of record OY856414.1, read on the forward strand.
TTAGTTTTTCTTAGAGGAGATTCTTGACGAGCTTCTTATATAAGTGTCTTTTGACATCATCTTTCTCTTAAAACTCTTAACTTTCTCTTAAATTTCTCTTAAATCTTAATATTGACTTTACTCTTAATGTGTATGAAGGTGATACCATAATATGGACAATAAAAACATAATATTCAATTCATCATGAGTTCATTGACTTTAAGCAATTGAAATAGATACCACATCCATAACATTCATTGCATACATACATACATAAAAGCAAACATTACTTACATTCAATTAGCATGGACCACTTACCTTGCACTTAGAGGAGATTTGATCTTCCTTCCTAGGTTTAGTAAACCCTTATCATGTCCTTGGGGCTTGAAAAATCTAAATACTCTGTTCATAACATTCAACATATCAATATATATTCCATTCATCACCTAAAACCCTAATTTTGAGAACATATGAATTATTAATCTTGAATTAGATCTAAGATGATCTTTTTATCCCAAATAGGTTAGACTTTTGAGTATTAGGATCATTTAAACATATCATGATAATTAAAACTAAGGAATTAGGGTTTTTATACATTTAACACATTAAAGTTGATAACTTTAGGTACTTTTAGAATTTGAAGTAGAATTAGCTCTTGGAACTATTTTTATTGAATTACTTGCATTCTCATGATCAATTTTCACATATAACTCATCTTAATTTGGTTATACTAGTAATTACTATAATTTTTGCAAGATTATCATTAATTGGCCAATGAGAACATGCCACATCAGAAAAAGATGCAATTACCTTGCTGGGCCACTTGGGCCTGACACAACCATTGGCTCACAGCCGCACCAACTAGGATATCAACACGGGTGACTCTTTTTAAATGGATTAAAAGATGAAATCTCCCTTAACTTCCAGTGTACGGGATTAGGCTAGGCTTGTAATTTGACCGGTAATCATCTTCTACCTTGGTCTAAAGCATCCTCATGTGCAGGCTCCCTAGGCAATCAACATAGTGGTTGACTCTGGGATCCCTGCCTCCTGAGCAACGGGCAATGGGGCCCTTTCCTTTTGTTCGACTAGCTGTAGCTGATGAGACCCTGAATTTCCCCAAAAGTTATGTACGCAAGGAGAACGACTGGAGGGGTTCTCGGGTGGGGTTATGAGGAGATGATGGGTGAACAATGGGGCTAGAAGACAAAATTGAACACTAGCAGAGGTATCTAGATTTTGACATCATCTCGTGGAGATATTCCCAGTCTCACATGGGATATCTACCCCTTATATAGAGGTCTGGAAATGGGGGGTAGCCTACAAGGATCTACAAGTTGGGGAAACTCACAATTCTTTGTGAAGTTGGATCTTAAAGGGATCATTTTACTCAGATTTTCCTCCCAAACTTAAAGGGAAAGGAAAAAAGAAATGAGGTGGCTGAGAGAGGGAGAGTTTGACATGGGAATGTTGACTTCCTTGTTCACAAACTTTCCCAATCCATCTCAAGCTAGGAGACATCTAGGAGCCCTTGGATCTAAATCCTACGTCTAGGATCCCGCACATGGACTAAAGGGGTGGGCCTGTAACTTTCCAAAATTTATGTAAATCATGAAATTTAATATCAACCCTCTCACTTTAGGAAACCTAAAAAAATTCATAACTCTTTCTCCTTAATTTGACTTCGTCCCAAATTTTAAAGGAAAAATTTACATATTTAAGTCTATATGTGGACAAGATTTGGGGCCAAAAAATGAAAGTTAGTTATGTTTTCTTGCCCCTTACACAAAAGACATATTTGATTTATTTAATGCATCAAGTTACTTGTTTTTTCATCCAAATTTCGCAAGGAATCCTATTCAAGTGTAAATTTCTCTTGGGTGCAAGTTAGGGTCAAAATATGCCCATTGGTTACTCTCAACTTACTTTTTTCTAGAAATTTCCACACAATTCTATAAACTTTAATGTAATGCACTAATACATTAGATAATTTGGGAATTGCTTCCCTTTTTGATACATTGAGTCAAAATCTGATATAATAACTCATTGTCCACTCAAAACTTATTTCATTTTCATTTTGTGCATGTAGTACCTTCTTTGGAGGAGAAAGAAAAGAAACCAACATTTATATCTTCGAGTTAATTGCAATACATAATGTACATATGAAAGAGAAAAAGTATTTTGAGTCCTATTTTACTATTCTTAGTTCATTATCTCTTAAGAAATTTCATTTTATGGTTTTTTTGACATTTAGACCCTCAACTAATTCTATTTAAGAAAAATCACATTCTAAGGTTTAAATTATTCTTAAAATTTTGGGATGTTATAGTTTGTCTAGGATGACAAGTGTCGATGTTCTTTCTAACTTTTGAAAGAGAAGCTGACCAATGCACCACTGTTGATTTTGTCAGAACAAGGAAAATGTTATATCTTTTCCTGTGATGTGTCAAAAAATAGTGTGGGGTGTGTGTTGATCCAAGATAAGAATGTGATTTCTTTCGCTTCACGACAACTTAAGAAACATGAGGAGAACTACCCAACACATTATCTGGAGCTTGCAGTTGTAGTCTATACTTTGAAGATTTGGAGACACTACCTTTATGGCAAGAAGTGTCAGCTCTTCACCAATCACAAGAACCTTCAGTACATCTTCTCAGAGAAGAATTTGAACTTGCAGCAACGATGCTGGATGGAGTTAATCAATGATTATGATTGCACTACAGACTACCATCTAGGGAAGGCAAACATGGTGGAAGATGATTTTGAGTAGGTTGTCTTCTTCATCATCATCTACAAAGAAAGAATAGTTGTGACCATAAACGAGACATGTTGGTGTCTCTTCGCAATATGAATGTGAAGTTTGAAGTATCCTTGTTGCCATGCTTGCTAGCGTAGTTGCAGGAAAAGCCTAAATTGAGGCATCATATCAGAGATGCGCAGTGGGATGATATTGTCATACAATAGATCCAATTAGAGTTTGGCACTAAGAAGCGTGATAGTTTCCATGAGACTGAGGATGAGATAGTGTGTTACCATGATAGAGCAATGGTTCATGATGTTGATGGGTTGAGGAAGATGGTTTGGAGTAGGCTCGCTCCTTGATGTATGCTATGCATCCAAGTAGAACCAATATGTAACATAACTTGAAGGATCTGTATAGTTGGCCTAGCTTGAAGCGTGACGTAGCTGAGTTTGTACCAAGGTGTCTTGTATGTCAATAGGTTAAGGCTGATCATCAGAAGACAATTGGAAAGTTGCAACTGTCACCTGTACCACAGTGGAAATAGGATCATATCATGATGGACTTTGTGGTTGGTCTTCCTAGGATAGCCAAAGGTCATGATTCCATCTGGATGATAGTTGACATGTTGATCAAGTCAGCACACTTCCTTCCTATTAAGACAATTGTCACGCCCCAATCTCACATTAACCACAAACTACGAGATTAAGACGCGACAGGACGGGGTTTACACATAAGCCAATCACTCTTCACTTTTTTTTAAACATTTTTAAAGATATTAATAGGAAAATCTGATTTATGCTGTAAAATAAAACTAAACAAACTACGGAAGCATCTTTATTAACTGACTAGCAAAATAAATAGAGTTTACAGCATATTACATTGTCTGACATAAAATAAGGCATAACATTAAATTACATCTGCGTACACATTCTCTCTCTCACTCACACCTTGTCCCGAGGATCGAGGGGAATGGACTAAGAGACCTCTAACTAGACTAACTACAAACCTTTTATCAACTAAACGTTAGGATGAAACGATCCTTCTGATCCTTGATGCGGTTGCTGACCTGAAAATGTTTGAGTAGAGGTATGAGCCTACTCGCTCAGTGAATAGCATTTCACTTAGCTATCACTAAACAACTCGTCAGGTTTATAAACTGAAAATAAACATAAATGCAGAACTAAGCAAGGCAGTTCTAATAACATAACAAATATACAGATAATAACCACATTTCTAAGCATCAACAGGTATTTCAGGTAAATAAACAGATATATAAATTTACTGTGATCCTACATGATTATTTATTCATTTTATTATTATGCCCTAAATATATGCAGTGTACTCTGCATATAAAGATCCGCAGCAAGTTCATGCTACGGTCCCACCGTACAAGACTTAGCGACACACCCGGGAAATGCTAAGTCTGACTGCTGTCCTGGTCTGCACAGGACTCTCAGGCACTCAAGGGCCTCACTGTACTCTCAGGCACTCAAGGGCCTCACCGCAGGTCCTAGGCACTCAGGGGCCTCTCTGCAGTATTCTAGTACTCTAGACTCCTCCTCTAACCTGAGCACACAGACGGAGAGTCTCACAGGGTTACCTTCGTGACACAAGCACGAATGGTGTTAGATAACCGTGTTTTCGTTTTCCCAGTGCCATCGTGACACAAGCACGATTGTTGTTGGACACTGCCTTTCTTTCCTCGTTTGTCCGTGACACAAGCACGGATGATGTTGCAACACGAGTTTCACCCCTAAGTTGCAGATACCTCTTAGGGGTTCTACGGTGTTAGGGCACCTAAGTCTATTAACCGGTTAACAAATAACATTAAACAGGAATATCACATTTCATGCATATTGCACAATCTAAATGTCACACGAAGCAAATATATATCCTTTATCATCATTAAACATGATTCAATCTCATTTATTCACTTTCGATGCTAAACATCTATTTTTAAATCAGCAAATACATTGCAAGTATAATACAGGAAATTTCATCATTTTCACTAAGCATATTAAGTATTTCAAGTTCCAATGAAACTAACAAACTCTATTGTATGCACTACACTGTTTAGAAGTTATACTAACTGATATAGAAGCAATTAAACATTTAAATTGAGTTAAATAATGATTTCTAAATGAACTAGTACTCACACACTTCGGTGTGTTCGTATACACCGAAAAACGTCCACAACCACGCCTAATTCTTCCCTTTACAGCAGAGTGCACGCCGTGCACCTGGGCTGCACGCCGTGCACCTGGGCAGAAACTCGTTCCGCTATCTGTAACTTTGCACGCCGTGCAACCTGTGCAGAAATAGAAAACTCATTGTAGATGAACTCGATTAAAAACTGAGTCTTGGCTTAAGCTACGGATTCCAGTTCTAACCTCAAAACTGAGCCCCGTGCCAGTCTTACCTTGCTCTATTGTGTGTTAACCGAACCCTGATTCAGACCTGTTCGGACCTGCTGCCATTGAATTGTAACATGCACACACGTACAGGTAGAAGAGAAGCTTGCCAGAGGCTGTTGTATCTATTGACTATGAATTCGAGCAGGGATATCAAGGACAAAGCCAAGGACGTCAATTTCATACCGCTCCTTGTGCTCAAAGGGTCCCCAGGCTGACGCTTCTTGCAGCCATGATTGCTGTAAGGTAGGGTGCCGCCCCTGCTGTTTTGGGCGTCCATGGAGCAAGCAAGAAGAAGAGGAATCGGGCGCTGCGGATTTGGACATGGGCCTTCAGGACGGAGTCGAGGCAGTGGTTCGGAGGTGCTGGCCACGCCAAGCCACCCTCTAGTTGGCGCCGCAGCTGCAGCAGCTGCTGCTGGCCGACCTTGCTGCTAGGGGCGCCGCCCTAGCAGGTTGGGCGGGCTACGGTTGGGCAAGGAAGGTGAAGGGAAGGAGGAAGAAGAAGGCTGCGAGGCTGGGTGCGGCTGGTCGGAGTTGAAGGGCCGAGAAAATCGCCCATGGATCTCTCTTTCTCCCTGCCGCTCGGGCTGCAAATTCGCGCTGCTACAGTAACCGCCCAAAGAAAGCGATCGCTGGAAGAAGATAAGGGAGAAAGAAAAGAAAAGGAAATATAAAGCCAAATAACTGGGAAAATTGCAGCCAAGTCCAAGGATTTGGAAAATCGCATAACTATTGGCTCGAATGTCCAAATCAAGCGATTCTTTTTGCAACGTTTTAAGCACGAGGTATTCTACACCCTTAAAGCAAGAAATAATCGTAATTGGATGGTCTCACCTGATCAAAGCACTAAATACATCTGTGATTACTTGATTCAACTTAATGTACTTAACAATCATCATTACTATTATCACTAATTACCTCAGATGATTAAATCTTGACTATTGATTCACATGTTGTCTTATCTTGATTATTCATGATGTTTAACAAAAACTTAGCACTAATTGAGGTGTTTCACGTAATTCGAGGTATTTAATGACTAACCCTGATATGGGTCGTAACAACAATGCTTACAACTAAGAAGTTGGCACAAGTGTATGCGGATGAAATAGTACGTCTGCACGATATTCCAATGACAATCTATCTAATAGAGGTCCTCAATTTACCAATCATTTTTGGGAGTGTCTACATTCAATAATGGGTGCACAGTTAAGGTTCAGCATAGTGTTTCACCCGTAGATAGATGGATAGTCTGAGAGGACTATACAAATATTGGAGGATCTGTTGAGAGCTTGTGTTCTACAGTTTTTGGGCATTTGGCATGTGCACCTTAGTTTGATAGAGTTTACCTAGAACAAAAACTATTAGAGGAGTTTGACATGGCACCTTACGAGGATTTGCATGGGATATATACATTATTAATCTTTGTTGTGTTGGTATGAAATGGGAGAGTATCAATATTTGGGGCTTGATCTTGTACAATAGACAATAGAGAAGATTAAGATGATACATCATCAGTTGAAGGTAGTCCAAGACTAGAAAAATTCTTATGATGATAATCGTCAGAGGCTGTTGGAGTTCCAAGTCGGGGACAAGATGTATCTTAAGGTCTCTCCTTGGAAAGGCATGTTGAGGTTTGAGAAGAAGGGTAAGTTGGCTCCCAGGTTCATGAGACCTTACCCTATGGTGACACGTGTTGGGAAGGTGACTTATAGGTTGGAGTTGCAATCTAAGTTGCATAGGTTGCATCCTATCTCTCATGTTTTGATGTTGAGGAAGTGTCACCCTGACACCGAGTTGGTGCTGCAGCCTGTAGAGGCTGAGTTGGAGGAGGACATGTCAAATGTGGAGGGTCTCATGTTGATCCTTGATAGATGGGTGAAAAGTTTAAGAAGAATGATATAGTGTTGGTTAAGGTTTTTCAGCATCATCCGAGAATGGAGGAAGCCATGTAGAAGTTGGAGGACGAGATGCGTAGGAGGTACCAATCTCTTTTTGCATAGGATTTCGGGAGCAAAATCCTTGTACAAACTTTATTTTGGTTTTGAAGAATTTGTTCCATTGCATATCGCCGGGACAGATATTTGCATCGTTGATATGTGTAATATGTATTGCATTTGTTTCTCCAATATCTTATATCTAATTTTCTAATTACAGAATTGCTTGAGTTATCTAAAAAGTAACTGAAGCCCTATTAGAATCGGATCATTTTTAGTATTCCTGGAACCAAACACGCATACGCATGACACTCGGAATAGGAAAATAAAACACGTCCTACTGACGTTCGGAAAGGAAGAAGGGAAAACCTATAAATAGACACCAAGCTTGGAATTCCTGGACGGTGAGAAAGATAATTATCTATTTCAATCGTCCTGAGTGACTGAGTACGTCCTTCAGTCAACCTTTGCAGCAAGGCTTAATTGCAGAGCGGTGGTTGCTAATTATTAACAATGGGCGCCGTTTTCACCGGCGTATCTCAGTGTCTGGAGGGTTTTCTTTGGCAAAGCAGTCGCAGTAGGGTTTTCGATGGCAAACATTACTCAGTCTTAGAGGGCGGAAGCAGCGATGAAGCGACCACGTCCCTGCAGGAACAGCAGTTACCAATGGACATCATCGCCGATATATTGTCCCGTTTGCCAGTGCAAACGTTATTGAGACTGAGATGTGTCTGCCGGGATTGGTTCACCCTAATTACCCACGATTACTATTTCAAAGAACTCCACCTGAAGCGTTCCTGGAATAGGCGAAAGGTTGCGGCCTATATTGCCAATAGCAAAAGAACTCCACCTGAAGCGTTCTCAGGATAGACGAAAGGCTGCGGCCTATATTGTCAATAAAAAAGCTGTAGAACTACCCCACCGATCTAGTACCCATGGACGTCACAGGAGTATTGCAGTTTCCGTTTGTGATAGACAGCGATCATCGTCTACAGTGCTGCCGCGGTGTGTGGCTTATAAACCCCGCCACTAGGGAGGTGGTCCACCTCCCCGAGTACCCCAAAAGCACTAACTGGGATTCACACGCAGTTCGGCCTTTCTTGCACAAACAAAGGAGTGGTAAAAATCGTCTGTGCTTTGATGGGCAAGACATCTGGGGTGGAGTTCTACGCCTTCACCGTCGCCAATGCCAGCAACGGTACTTCGTGGAAAACCTGGTTGGGGAACTTAATCTTTACCCAGTGGAAAGAGGTGAAGCAGCTTCCGGGATCGTCGACATCCTCGTGGAACGAAGGCAAATTCGATTATGGCGGGACGCCAACTCTTGTGAACAATATCATGTGTTGGCCATTCCGTATGGGAGATAGTGTGGATGACCAACATCATATCATCATGAGGGTCGATGTCGACCAGGAACAACTTGTGTCTCCAGTAGCGGTTCCCTCACTAGTCTACCAGAAACGAGGAAACCATCGGGATGAACTATGTGTCGTGGATCATGACGAGCGACTGGGCCTGGTGGTATTGAAAGACGTCCCAGTTAGCAGCGGGGTTCGTCGGGAAATGGAGGCTTGGGTTTGGGATGAAGAAACAGAAACTCATGATCATGCCAGTAGTCCTGGATGCGTAGCTCTTGGCCGGTGGTCAAAACTCTGTGACATCGTCGCCCCATCTTCCTTCACCTGCGAACATATTACCAACGGTGGCGGTGCTGACATACTCGTGACCGGTTGGCCATACGAAATATTGGGGATTTTCGTCACTACCAAAAATTATCCATCACTAGCCAGGAAGTTAATTCACGAGGATGGCAACCATACTCAAGATAATGAAAGCCGGTTGTCTATAACGCAAGATTTCCTACATGCCACCTCGCAGATGGCATGCCTCCACATGCATGCTTCATTTCTGCGGATACCATGAGAGCCTAATTTCATTACATTAGGCATATAATAGCGCTGGTGCTATGATATGTATCCCCATTTGGGTGGTAACAAACGCTATGTGCCATTTTGATTCGTTTTCAAGGATAAGGCCATAAGTACGTTAGAGTGGATGAAGGAGGACAATAAATGATGTTATTTTTTTTTTATTTGCGGTGATGCTACTTAATCATGCAGACATTTTTGTGATGCCATGCCGTTGGATGAATGATTACTTAAAAAAATTATAAAAAATGGGCTCGGAGTCTCTAGCTTCACAAGTCGTGACAATTTTTTTTTAAGACTTGTGAAGTATCTAACACGAGTGCTGAGAAAAATAATGAGAAGAACGAATATGAATTAAAAAACATCAACAATTGTCCAAGATGATGCATAATGAAGTTATACAATGCATTTAAAGTGGGTGGGAAAAGCATCACAAGAATGTCTCCTATGACGCAGAGAAGACTAAGAACAAAGTAATATCAAACAGGGTAACTACAAGAATATTCCCATTCCATGTGCTATAAAAAAATTAGGACAATGCGATAAAAGAAGGTTATGGAGTATGAATACATCTAGTTCACAATGATCACAACCCATGCGATAAAAGAAGGTTATGGTAATATTTTTGAACCATGAAGGACCAAAAGTTAGATTGACTCAAACAAAACAAAAGAATGGTAAATATATATATAATTCCCAAGAGTTTAGTAGAGAAGAAAAACATATCTTATTAGAACCAATTTAGAATGAGAAATGCCCAAGTACTTACCCTCACAACTTGTACTTTGTAGTCCATGGCTTCACATGTTTAATATAAAACATTCACTTATATCTAAGTTGTAATGTATAACGTGTGTGTGTGTGTATGTATGTATGTATATATATATATATATATATATATATACATACATATATATATATATATATATATATATAGAGAGAGAGAGAGTCAGGCTAGAATACACTCAAGTGTACAGATCACACGAATACACTCAAGTGTGTTTACATATCAAGACTATTTTTTACAAAATGTAAACTATTGATCTTCATTGTCATACTATAACTAGTCTATATACAAATTTTGAGCCCATTTGGATGAGTTTAAATCACTCATCCAAGGACAACAAAATCGACGCACGAAACTAATTTGAAATGCATAATTTTTGTGGTCTTTGTAACATGACCTATAAATGTCCATATGTGCTCAAATTTTGTATATGAGCTATTCACAAGATGTTTAAGAAGATCAACAGATTAAATTTTTGAAAAAAATATTACATCATGAAAAACTACTTGAGTGTATTCTACTCTGAATACACTCGAGGGTATTCTAGCCTGACCCTCTCTCTCTCTCTCTCTCTCTCTCTATATATATATATATATATATATATATATATATATTATTCTAAGGAAATTTAGATATACACATCCTAGTTGAATCCAAATTAAAATAATCATCACATAAACATATCTAAAGTATTGCAAAAGAAAAAAAAGAAAAAATGATGGCAAAATTTGGAGCTGAAAGGCCACTAAAGGACTACATGGCCATATTTAACTAAGAAAGTAAGATTTCTGTATGTCTCAAGGAGTATATTTGAAAGAAAAAATTGATACACCTATAATATTCTATCATCTAATGACATCATCTACAAATTTTGGCTTTGTCCAATGGTATGAATTAGTGATATTGTGATAGTTGAGGTACTCTAACCATCTCAAAGGTTTTGTTTTCCTACATGAGTGTAGGGCATGAGAAGGTGAAGCCTACCTAAGTGTAGGGGTTCTTAGAAAAGGGTCCTACCTTAGTGTAACTCTTAAGTAAGAGAAAATTATTTATATAACACTTCATCTACCAAAATATACACCCGTACCATAAAAAATGCACAGAACACAATTTGCACTGTGTCTATCGATTTTGAAAGTGACCACAATTGGTTTGTGAATGGGGAGAGATAGAGTAATAATTGTTAGTGGATGGAGAGAATGTGGAACGAAAAAGAAAGGGAGACAGTGGATGGAGAGAGTGACTGTAGTTAATAGACACAAAGAGGTAGTGGATGGAGAGAAGGCATAAATAATTGAATAAAAGATAGTGGATGGAGAGAGAAAGTGCAATAAATAAAAACAATGAGTAGTGGATGGAGAGAGAGGGTGTAATAAATACAAAGAGAGTAGTGGATGGAGAGAGAAGGCTTACTAAATGTAAAGAGAGACGTAGTAGATGGAAAGAGAGAGAGCGGCATAATAATTCGTACATGCATGATTAGCACTGTGTACGTATAATGTAAGTATTATAATACATACTAATTAATATTGTTTAATCTAAAAATATGTATTATACTGATAGGTTTTGTTTATAAGAACTTTTTTTACTTTAAAAATACTCATTAAAGATGTATAAATACGTAAAACATAAATATTATATAAAAATATAAATATGACTTATACAAAAAAATGATGTAAAAAAAATTATATATATATCCAACAATATTTAAAAATTATATTGATACACTTTTAATTTAAAGTAGGTAATATTCTTAATAATTTTTATCACTAATAACAATTACTTGTATATTTTATATCCTTTTATTAATCCTAAAACCTTTCGACTTCTGGCACTGTATCAAAAATTTCTCAGTACAATATTAGATGGTCGTTTCATATTTTGTGTTTGTGTTGATCGTGGTCTGGATGTAAATTCCGGTGGAAGAGTTGTGATTTATATCAATACTCGTAAAGTAAGGTTTCCTACCTAGAAGTGGGCATTGGAGCGTGGGTGTGGGATGAAGAAAGAGACACTCATGATCATCGGCACCAAGCTGGCCAGGATGCCAGCAGTCCTGCACGCGTAGCTCTCGGCCGGTGGTCAAAAATATGTGACATCGTCACCCCATCTTCCTTCACGTGCGAACGTATTACCAACGGTGGCGGTGCTGACATATTCGCGACAGGTTGGCCATTCCGAAGTATTGGGGACTTTCGTCACTACAGAAAATTATCCATCACCAGCCATAATTCACCAGGATAGCAACCATACTCAAGATAGTGAAAGCCGGTCGCATATAACGCAAGATTTCCTACATGCCACCTCGCAGATGGCACGTCCCCACATGCTTCGTTACTGCAGATACCATGAGAGTCTAATTTCATTACATTAGGCTTATACTAACGCTGGTGCTATGATATGTATCCCCATTTGGGTGGTAACAAAGGGTATGTGCCATTTTTTATTCGTTTTCAAGGATAAGGCCATAAGTACGTTGGAGTGGATGAAGGAGGACAAAAAATGATGTTACTTTTTCTATTTTGTGTTTCACAATAATGCTACTTAGTCCTTGATACATTTTTGTGATGTAATGCCGTTGGATAAATGATTATTAAATAAAAAATAATGGAAGTTGGGATCGGGTTCTCTAGCTTCACAAGTCATTACAATTTTTGTTGAGACTTGCCTCGCTAAGAATCTAACACAAGCGCTGAGGAAAATTACGAGAAGAACGAATGTGAATTAGAAAACATCAACAATTGTCCAGGATGATGCATAATAAAGTTATACAATGCATTTAAAATCAGCCGGAAAAGCATCACAAGAATGTCATCTATGAGGCAGAGAAAATTAAGACCAAAAGACAATGGAAGCTCAAGTGAGCCAAAAACTGTGGAAAGAATCAACATTTGATCATTAGTGGGGCATGCCATTATATCATAAGACATCTTGACATGAAATAAAAGTGTCTTGAATGTAAGTATATTTAACAACACAATTAATTTTTATGTCAATCACGGATAATGAAAATTCTAAGTGCATATGAATATCAAATAGGATAACTACAAGAATTTGGCCATTCCATGTCTAACTGACAATAAAAACTACGAAAATGTGATAAAAGTAGGTTATTGAGTATGAATACATCTAGTTCACAATATCAAGACCACAACAATCATATTTTGGAGCCATGAAGGATTAAAGTGACTCAAACATAACAACATAATTGTAAACAATGTAAAATTCTCAAGAGTTTAATATAGAAGAAAAACATATCTTATTTAAACCGATTTTAGAAGAGAAATTCCCAAGTACTTACCCTCACTACTTGTATTTAGTAGTCCATGGCTTCACACGTTTGATAAAATACATTCACTTATATTAGTAATGTATAATCTACAAATTTACATCCTTTTTTTTATTCTAAGGAAAAGTAGATATGCACATCCTAGTTGAATCCAAATCAAATAATCCATCATAAAAACATATCTAACATATCACAAAAGACAAAGAGATAAAATGATGGCAAATATAGAAACTGAAAGGACACAAAAGGACTACATGGCCTTATTTAACTAAGAATGTAAGATTTCTGAACGTCTCAAGTAGTATATTCAGGAGAGAAAATTGATGCACCTATAATATTCTATCAGCTAATGACATTAGTTACAAATTTTGGCTTTCTCTAATGGTGTGAAATTGAGATATTGTGAATCTTGAGGTACTCTAGCCATCTCAATTTTTTTTCCTACATGAGTGTAGGGCTTAAGAAGGTGAACGCCTACCTAAGTGTAGGGATTTTTAGAAATGGGTTCCACCTAAGTGTAACACTTAAAAAAGGTTGCCTACCTAGAAGTGGAGATCTAAAAATGGTGTCTGGTAAGATTTTCCTCGCGTGTGTGATCTTTTGAATTTATAAGGCCCCAAACAAGGTTCACTCACAGTACTATAATATGCACCTACAAGCACATAGTGTCATGTCATAGTATAGGTGAGAAGCAAGCAAAGGGAGTTGACCCACATGGAGAGAGGGGGCACTAGAGCTAAGTTATGGTAGCTAAGTTGCTAATGTACAGTGTAGGGTTTTTAGGGTTTAACAGTTGGTTTTGGTTGATTATACTAAGATTGCAAGCAATTAAGGGCAAGAAGAAAACTAGATGACCAGAAACCCTAAATTATTCTAAACAAGATAAGTCTAAGGAGCAAGGCAAGGAAAAAGACTAAATAAGAGCAAGGATCTACACTACACTACTAATGCAAATTAACAACCAAGAGACAAGTTAAGCACTAAAGAAAGCAAGGGCCTAGGTTATCATTAACTAACAAGACTAACACAAACAAGATCAAAAGAGAACTAACTACTCAAGCAAGACCTAGCTATCAAGAACTAAGCAATTAGCTAAAAAGCAACAGAGGCAATTAACAAAACTAGCATAACAAGCTAAGCAAACAAGATGGGTTTTAAGCAATGAGATGGATAGATGGGCTATTTGTGAATAAAACTATGATATTAGTTGGGGGTTAATAATGTATGCAACTCTTATATATTCAATCTAGATCGCCAAATCAAACAACAAGGCAAGTGCTTTTTGAATCTATCCTATGCGACTAGTTGGGGAACTATGGCTTGGTGTAAATCTTATAGGACTTGGCAAGTCTAGATTTTTGGGTCAAGTGGTATTAGGGAAATTGAGAGCAAAGGGTAGGAATGGGGGTAGAGATGAGGTTGTTTCACCTTATGTTACTCACCATCTAGCCTTTAGAAAACTCTAGGAAATTGCACTAATCATTCTTACACTAGCTACTTAGATCTCATACCTACTAGTAGGAGAAGGGAGCAATTCCTAAGATAGACACATACAATCCATTTTCCCCTAGAAGCTAAGTGTCTTCAAGCATAATACAACAAGCAATCCATGTTTAAAAGTACAAATCACAAGTAAGATAATAAGAAATGAGATAGAAGCAAGAGACAATCATCATTGAGTGGAAATATGTTTGTTACAAGTTATTTTCCCCTCAACATGGTGTCAAAGTAACATTATAGCCCCAAACAAATCACTGCTAGAGTCTTAGCTACACTTGACTAGACAACAGAGCAAAGGAAAGAGAATAAAGAGGTAGAAATCCATGGAGCTCATGGTGAATCTTCCTCCTTCACCTCCTAGCAGCTGTAGAATGTGGCACGTCCTCGAAGATGGATGAAAAGCATGGAAATATGGGGGATTATGGTAGAAAACCTAGAAAACTAGGGTCTATGGTGGAAATGGAGTGGAAAGGGAAGGTGGGAGGTAGGTTAATGGCTTGAATGCAAGGAAATGGCTAAGGAGTAGCTAGAGTAGCTATAGGGGTGTTAAACTCCATGCTCTAGCCGCCACCTATATATATATATATATATATATATATATATATATATATATATATATATATAGAGAGAGAGAGAGAGAGAGAGAGAGAGAGAGAGGTGGTGAGGAGGCACTGGGTAAGCGGGGGAAAAATGAAAAAAAATAGTGGAGAAAATGGGTAGGGTTAGGTGGTCACCACAACTGTGGTAAGGCGCCACAACCATGGTGGGGGTTAGGTGGCACGGTCGTGGGCTATGGGAATGGTCAAGGTGGAAGGTGGAGGTGAAGTGTAAGTATATGATGGGTGGCCACAGCCATGGCGAGTGCCACCGTCATGTTGGGTAGAGGGTATCACAGCCGTGCTGGCTAGCACGACTATGTTGGAGGAGGTTGCCACATGAGAGGTTGCTCTGAGGGTCATCTTGTCTTTAGTTTCCCAGGGTCATGGTTTTCTCCACGGGTAAGGTGCCCTTCAGGGGCCATGGTCATGCTGATGGCCACGACTGTGGTCATTCACGTACAAATTCGGTTGGGTTACTATTGGTTTTTGGGATTTTGGTGAATAATCTGCCATAGTCATTGTGTGGGCCACGGTTGAGTTGGGGCTCCCTAAACAAAACCGTTCTGATGACCGTGATCATGGTGTCTTCAGTGACCATGATCGTCATCATTCATGTACAAACTTGGCAAAGTCTCTATAACTTTTGGAGATTAATTCACCACGACCAGAGTGGTTTCCCACAACTATTTTGGGTCTTTTTTCTACTAACTTTAACTTTAGCTTCTTCATTTGACCTCCTTTTGGTTTGGATTGATTCTTATGCATCCAAAGAGAGACCAGGGAAGAGGTAGGTTCAATCTTGTGGTGCAACGACCCAAAGACATTTTTCATCTCTCTCACTTGCATCGATACATGCATAAGTACCTTGAAAAACATACAAAATGAGGTATAAGTGCATTTGACATAAAGTTCACATTGGAGGAAATAGCTTGCAATCTACAATGTTTAGATGTGATTATAATGCAAAAAGGCACATGACGAAGACCTAAAATAGGGTTGCATCAGTGCCTACCTAGGAGTAGTGCTCAATATGGAATTCCTACCTAATGCAGGGATAAAATAATGAGAAGTTGCATATCAGGATAGGGCTTAAAGGTAAAATAAAAACAAATATAAAGTGCCTATTCAACATAGGGCTTTGAAATGCAATATTCCTATACAATATATGGCTTTTGGAATGAAAGGTTCCTTTTCAAGATAGTGAATTCTGAATGAAGGGGTTCTGATGAATGTATACTCATCCATTTTCAAGTACAACTTTATTAGTCTTTTCATTAGAGTTTATTTCCCTTTTGTTAATTTTCTAGAAATAAATACAATTTGCTCATTTCTTAACCATTAATGCAAAATTTCATCATTTTCCACTCATATATTGTAGGTTCTACCTTCACTCATATTCAAGTATCAAAGATCTGATTAAAATATCTAGAAATCAAGAACCTAAGGCTACAAGAGAAACATTTCGACCATCTCAGTACATGAGCCGATCGACTCATGCTCTAAAACATTCATTTCATGTATGAAGAATGCCACATTTTAGAGCTTAGATGGCCATTTCACTGCTCAGATCCACCCTTCCACACTAGCTACTCAACAACTAAAATAAGCATTTCATTCCTCCCAACCACTCGAATCAGTTATCCAATCGAGTGTTCCAAGCTTCAATCGATTGTCTTGTATTTCTTCACCACCAAGTCTCACACAATAGTGCACCACCACCTTGCCTTGGGTTTTCACCCTGCTTCCTTGGCTAGTGTGTACTCAGATATGAACTGAGCATTCCAAGATCCAAGTGGATGGCTCAATATCAGTTCATATTGTGAACCGGTTAGTTTAGAGCCTATAATCAGCATAATTTAGCATCCATCGGCCCTTCTTTTCTCTTCCCCTCTTCTAGGTTTCCACCCCTCCTTCCCCTATAAAAGGAGGGGGAACCCACAAAAAGAGATCCTAATTTTTGTACTTGCACTTTAGATTTCAACAATTGTTACTTTATTTCTTGCATACGTACTCCCTTGTTCTTCAATAAAATTAGTTATTCAATCTTTATTATTGGTCTTCTTGTTGGGAGAAAGTAAGTAAGGAAGATATCCATTTCATTGTCACTAGCTAATATTCCCTTGGGATTCATCTTCTTTCTAGTATATGGCTTCCTTCCTTCATTTATTCATCCTTTAATATCTATGGATAATGAGAAGTTTCTTATATCGGGGCGTGGGGAGTATCCCCATAGCCATAGTGTAAATTAGATCTAATTCTATAAGATATTAATCTTTAGATGGTATTTGTTTGGATCATCTCTGTTGAAATGACTTGATCTCTTATTTCATCGCATGTTATCCTTAGGTGATGTGACCACAGATCCCAAGGCTAGGAACAACCAAACAAATGCACCAAGCTCCGGATGAGATCTCAGAAGGGGCTTTGTTGGGATGATTGGTCTAGGATCTACAAACACCAGGACGAATGGGTTTGTAGGGAGTTCAGCTTTTGCAATGCATTTTTGAAATTTTTACATACCTTTGTCTGGTTTGTTTATATAGATTTCATCAATCTAGTATTCACGCATGCTATGGTAGGATCCATAACCTTGATATCTTTTATCTTTGAATCAATCTTTTTTCCAATCTACTGCCTTCAATAGCTCTTTTTTATTTTCAATTTATTATTGCTCAAAGATAAATCTTTCTTAACTATTCTTAGTATAACCTTTTCCTTCACTTGTCCTGAGCATAACTTTTTTCTTTAGTTAAGTACAATGTAACTTTTCTTATCTAATTCTTAGTGTAACATTTATCTACTTGTTCTTGGTGCAATCTTTTGATTACTTGTTTATGCATAATCATCTATCAACCAATGGATATTTGCCTTCCTATTCTAATAATTGTTCAAACAAAACCGGGTTCGATAACCAGTTTTAATAAAATTTTCATGTGGGATCAACCCTTCTATACTAATAAACCAACCTTAATTGGTATTTTTTCCATACAAAAGATTAAACTCTAGGATAAATCCTAGTGAATTGGTGTGTTCAAACAATGTATATAAATTTTGGCGCCATTGTTGGGGACTAGAATTTGTTTTATCGAATCCAAAAAATATTTTAAACAAAACTTTTTTTCTCTCTCTTATAGTTGAGTCTCATTATGGCAGTGCTACTCCTCTTTCTGTTGATTTTCCATTCTAGTCATTCGTTCTTTCTACAAATGTTTGTATTTGTTAATTATAACTATGCATGTGACACTCCCAATATCTTGATTTTGTGCCACCAATTTTTGATCCAGAAGTAGAAAGAAGTTCCATCATTTAAATAAACAAAATCAACTTAAAATGTACAAAGAAGAAATGAATAGTAGGATAGAGAAAGTGCTCACTTCTCAAAGGGAGGCCACATTAACTGATCGTGTGACTCAAGAAGCTGCCTTGAACGCAACCCTTCTGGCTAAAATAGAGGCCCGAGAAGCTACACAATGTGAAGCCAAACTTCACAAACAACTCAAAGATTTCAATCACTACCATCACCTATGCACAACATCCTATTGTTGCACCTAAAATCACTGCCTCACAGTTTGAGATCCACACTTAATGGATCACTATGCACCAAGCTAACCCATTTACTAGAACCAAAAGTGATAGTTGCCAAGATCACATACAAAGATACTCTAATATATGCACACTACATAAGATTCCTGGTCTTTCTGAAGATGCAATTAAATTGAGATTGTTTAAATACTCTCTGTCCGACCAGGCCAGTAGTTGGTATAGTGCAATGGAAGGGGATGATGTCACCACTTGGGACGCCCTTTAACCAAACTCCTAGATAAGTACAACCCAAAATCCCTCACCTGCCATATTAAGGGAGACATCACTGAATTTCGGATGCTTGCAGGAGAGACCTTAGGAGAGGTTGACAAAGGTTCAAAGACCTACTCTGATGATGCCCACACCATGGCATATCCCAAGTCCAACTCACTGAAACATTTTATCATGGTGTTGATGACCACTCCAAAGTTTTTCTCAACTCCTCATTTGAAGAAAATTTTATGTTCTAAAACTTTGATAGTGCTTGGGAAGTAGTTAAATGTAGTTCTAAAACCCAAGCATGAAGAGGATCTGTCAGAGTCCTCAAGATGGCTAGGGAAGAAGAAAACTCTGACATAAAGGCTATTGCTAAAAGCCTTAAACTTCTTGTTCTGAAATAAGATCATCCCAAATCCTTATTCAATGCTTATGGAAGGAGAGGGAAGCCACAACAAATCTGAGTTGTAGATTCTTTGTGTGACATCTATCAGGGGTATGACCATTCTACCCATTAATGTCAACTTGTATACGAGTTCAAACCCCAGTTGCCTCATTGATTTGCCACCCTTCTGGGTGTTCGGCCTCCACTACAGGCATGGGAGAGGGGAAGAGAATACCTCTCTTAATCCCAACAAAGACTGCCTCAATTCAACAACACAAACTATTCACCCCCGGTTTCCAGTACAACAATAACCAAAGAAACTTTGGAAACCAAATGAACTACTGGAAAAATTTCCAAACCCAAGGATCCTATCAAGGGTAACAATATCAGAACATGAATCAGCCACTACCTCAGATGCAACAAAATGCACCAATCTCCTATTTTGATGAAAGGATTGCTGAAAAAGAACATATTATTCTTTCACAGTAGGCTCACCAGAAGGCCATCGATGCTTAGTTAGATGAAATCTTATCTAGACAAAAACCTCATGCTGACACTTTTGCTAAGAAACTAGAAAACAATCCCAAACATCTCAAGAAACTCAATGTTGTCTCCACTCATTTAGGAAAGTTACATGCTTCCTCCCCTCCTCCAAAGAAACCTTTAGTAGTCCCATAAGGTTTGAATATGATGACATCGTGGTCATTGAAAAGGAACATTCATCACCAATCCTACTCCTGAAGCTTCACTAGTAGAAGACATTGATCCTATAATTCCTATTTACAAGCCTTGTCCACCATAGAAGGCCCCCCTAAAACAAAGTAGGCTCGACACCTGTTTCATGAAGTTTTTTTTTTGTTTCATGAAGTTTAGGGAGGCCATGAAAAAACTACATGTGTAAATTCCTTTCTTAGATGCTAACTGCTTGGTCTAAGTACATGAAAAATCTTTTGACTAGGAAGTATGCCACCGAGGAATATGAAACTGTTAAACTTCCTAGGACCACTTCAGATATCATTCAAAGTAAATTCCTAAGAAAAAGAAAGACCATGGTTCCTTTGTAATTTGGTGTTATATAGGTGACAATGCTTGTAGAAAAGGTCTTGCAGATTTAGACGCCAATATCTCAATTATGCCTTATAGTATTTGTAAGGGATTAGGATTTTTAGATATGCGCCCCACAACAATGACCATCCAGTTGGCAGACTCATCCATGACAAAACCTATGGGTATCATTGAAGATATACCTATAAAGGTTGGGAAAGATGTCGATGTACCATGTGATTTTGTGATCATGGATATCAAGGAAGATCTACCTTACACTCTCATTTTTTGCCATCTCTTCTTAGCCATAGCCCGAGCCTTGATTAATGTTGAGGCCAGAACCATTCTCCTATGTCTTGGAAGACATACCCTAGAGTTTAGAGTGCTTGAAAGTATGAGAGAACCGAGCCTATAAGAACAAGTTTATATCCTTGATTGTGTCGACAAACTTTCTCAGTTAATGCAAGAATGGGAGATCTTCAGGATCCCCTCCACACTACCATTATGGTCCCTTCTAATCATGGCTTTGAGGATGAGTAGTTAGATTAGTGCATAACTCATCTTGACAACTTCAAGGCGACTTATGATGAAGAATTCAAAGACCTTAAGATGGCCTCTCTTCTAGAATAAAAACCTGAAACTCCTAAGGCCTCATAGATAAAACCCTCTCGAAAGAACTTAAATATGTCTTTCTTGATGAACAACATTTTTGTCCTGTCATAATTACTTTTGATCCGAAAGACAAGCTCATGACTGAGCTTAGGAAAAGGAGGGCTGCTTTAGGGTATAAAATGACTGAGTTGACAGGAATCAATTTAGACATCTGCATGCATAAAATTCCTATGGTAGAAGAGTATAAACCATCCCAACACCCTCAGTGGAAACTAAAACCAAACATGACAAAGGTTGTCTGATTGGAAGTTACAAAGATTTTAACTGTAGGAATCACCTACCCAATCTACGACTTGTCACACCCCAATTTTCACAATAAAAATAAAACTTAGAAAATGATTTCATTAAATAAAAATAGTTAAAGGACTTATGTAAAAGACCATGAAATTAAACTTTTTATAGAAAAACAAAATAAAATTAAAAATAAACTTTCTCTTATACATATGTCATCATGTGTTTCAATTAACTTAAAATGTTGAATAAATGCTTTCCCTTCTCTTTTTCTCTCACTCATCTTTAATAATGTTTAAAATAAATAAAAGAGGAAGCAAAAGGAGTACTATTAGAAATTATAGAACGTATAGATTGAACAACAAGTCTCTTTCTTTGATAACATTTAACATAAAAGGGAAACAACATTATATGCTATATCTCTCTCCTCCTCTTTGGAATACTCAAAAGACATAAAAAATGTAACACACTTAATGGAAAAAATTTGAAATTAAATTTGAATGCATTGAAAAGAATATCCATTCAATCACATGCTGTTGATATTACCTATATTTCCCTATTGAATACTTGTAATTCTATTTTTTCTTTTCCTCTTTCTTCAAGAAAATTCCTCAAAGAGACATAAAAAGGCATGTAAATTAAATCTTGAGAGGACGTTCATTGATCATTTTGTTTTTGGACTCAAAGAAACAACTAAGAAAAGTTATTTCAATTATAATCCTATAAAAAATAAGAATTAAGTTAATGACCAACATAGAAATGTTGTATAGAAGATATGCCAAACTCAGATTTTATTATCTAGGATGGATCTAGAGTACCTAATTAATGTGTGGTCCAACATTGGTTTTGTTATGAATTTGTTTGACCACTCAAATAAAAGTAAACACGATGTTAATTCATTTAATGGATGCAAAACCAAAATAATGTAAACGTTGATTAATTGTTTGTCAAATTTAGTCAACATGGAAACCATATATTTAAAATAATGGAGTGGAAGGTGGAAGGAGAGTTTGATCATTTTCTTTTTATTGTTATAAAGTATAAATAGTTGAATACAATGTTATCAAATTTATAAGAGAAATATATTGGTTGGAGACTATAGATAAGTGTGGGTTTTGACACATCACCTTCCCAACACAACTAGGAGGTGTGCAATGGAAACGGAGGTCAAATTATGGATGAAAATATGTTATTAAGTCAAAAATGAAATTGATTCTGAATATGGACAATTAAAAATGATTTTGTTGTTCCATAATCATAACATCATTTTAAAACAAATATGAATTATATGGGAGTCAGTAGTGGCATTAAATTTTTTTGAAATGACACATTAAAATCATGTTCTCTATATTCTTTTTATATATTTAGTTCATGTAGATGTAATTAATGTTCATTTTGTCTTTCTTCAATTTTTTTATTTTTTGTAATAAAATAATATCTCTTGATATTAATTATTTGGAAATAATACTATGTAATTATGAAAGGAATGGTACAACTCTTTCACTCTTCTCTGTCTTTCTTTGTGATTACAAATAAAATGTAATGGTAATTTAGTTAAATGATAATACATTCTCTCTTCTTTTCTCCTCTTAAGTACCTCATACAAAAGATATTGAAAGATAATAAAGTAAAGTCATTAAAAATAGATAAATAGTTGGACCAAGAAGTTGGACTTTAGTAATTAATAAAAGAAAATAAGTTTCACCTATCTTTATTATTTAATACATTTGAATTAAGATAATGGACAATGTTAAATTGAAGGACAAAAGATAGTCAAATTTTAATCCAATTGGATGAGAAGATTCTAAACCTTGAAAGACTATAAAAGAGACCTTTTCCCTAATCCTATAATACCAAGGAAAATAACACAAGACTATGTTCTTGAAAATCACATCTAGGTGTTATCTCAATACTTGATTGACAAGGATTTCTGCCAACCTTCAGTCAGGGTGATTAGATCTCCTTCGACCTAGGAAGTGAAGTAGTATCTCCTATAATAGAAAGGTAAGTGGTCCATGCTAACTGAGCATAAGTATTATTTTATTTTATCTATCTATGTATGTATGTATGAAATATAATGAATTCTATGAAAGAATTAGTTATTATCTTGATTGAGTAAAGTCAATGAATCTATAATGAACTAAATGTCATGTTTCTTGTCAATATTATTATATATTATTACATGCTTATTAAAGATCACGTTATAAGTAAGATCAAAGAATAAGGTAAGAGTTTGCAAGAGACAAAAAATGTTAAAAGATACGTTATATAAGATCCTCACCAAGAGGCACTTTGGTTCATAAGAGAAGAGGCGCTTGAGTGTAAACCAAGAGGCACTTTGGTGCATAAGAGAAGAGGCACTTTGGTGCAACCCAAGTGTAACTTTGGTGCATAAGAGAAGAGGCACTTATTTGAAAATAAGAGGATTCTTATATAGGTCAAGATAAAAAAGATCTAACAGTAATTATATACCTTTTTAAATGTTTAATGTTTAAAGTTTATTTTTAGTTCACATGTTTGATTAAGCTATAACGTATTTAGTTTCACTTACCATTGGTTTGATGCATGGTTGGGGACATGATACCCGCTGGTAAGGAGCAAGATTATGAGGAATAAGCTATCTGGCATGCAAGGACTAGCTCAAGGAACCTTCAAAAATAAAAAAAACATGGTGGGGTGTCGTCTACCAAGTCGATACAATCTTTAAGATATCTTTCATGTAAATCCCTAGTTATATTAGTCAAGTTTGTCTCACTATATCTAGATTTCAAGATGAACAAGTTGTAGTATTCATGTGTATGAAATAATTCTAAATAATGCAAGGTGTTTCAATTATACTATTTGCAATGATCAACATTTTGTGGCATCTTCCTTAAGAATAATTCTTCTGCTACATAATGTGCATGTTTTATAAGAGGTGGGATGTTACATTATGGTATTAGAGTAGATAGGTAGATGGCCACTAGGAAAATATGATTCACATAGTCACCCTAGATTGAAAATGAGAAATTAAGGTCTAGGAATCGACTCTTGAGAAACACTATCACGCCCTATGATAACATGTAAATGATAGAGGTTTGCATAGTTAGATCTCATGTACGAATCTAATCCTAGCTAATGAGATAGTCTATCCATTAGCAATGGTCATGGTCAACCAATTGAGAGTTGGAGACAGATGTCATAAGCATGATACTTTTGACGCATTTCTCATTTCCTATTAGTCCATATGGTATGGGACACATGTATTAGTAGGTTCATGAGAGGTGGCATTACAAGAGCCCACATCTCTGGGTATGTACTTGATCAACACATCAAGAAATGTAGGAGGTACCTAAAGGCCTAAGGTTAGATAGTCATCTACGCCTAATGTTGGAAAGTCATGACAAGGTTGATGTAGATTCTCCAAGTATAATGATAATTTAGTTTCATAACCTCTAAGTATAAGTTGAGAAGAAGATAAAAGTAATGATTAATCCATGTTCATATACTTTCTTTATAGAATTAGATCTCATATGTTACATATTTCTTTTCATACAAAATTTCGAACATAAAGGAACCTTGAAATATCAACTATCATTAAATGAAGAGGTAAGAAAAATCCTAAGGTGGGTAGTAGCCTAGAAAATTTTTGAGGACAAAATTTAGTTTAAGTTGGGTGAAATTGTCACACCCCAATTTTCATAACTAATTTAAAAATTAGAAAATGATTTTATTAAATAAAAATAGTTGAAGGGCTTATGTAAAAGACAATGAAATAATACCTCTTATAGAAAAATAAAAGAAAACTAAAAATACACTTTTTCTTATACATACACCATCATGTGTATGTATTATTGTAGATAAGATGTTGAAGGATGATGTTGTCAAGATCAATAGGATGGGTGATAGAATCATAGCTATCAAGGTCGTTCTTGGAGGAAAGATTTTTAACATTATTAGTGCTTATGCCCCCCAAGTTGGCCTTAGCGAGGAGGCTAAGAAGGATTTTTGGGATAACATGGATGAATTGATGCAAGGAATATCGACAGAGATACAAGCAAACAAAGAAAGAAACAAAAAAGGTTGTTCAGGAGGCAAGGTCTAGATGCTTTGATGATATTTATAAGAAGCTGAACACTAGAGAAGGGGAAAAAGATATATATAAAATGGCTTGTATAAGAGAAACGAAAGGAGGAGACTTGATTCAAGTAAAATGCATCAAAAATGAAGATGGTAGAGTGCTGGTAAAGGACGATGATATCAAGAACCAATGAAGAAATTATTTCCATAAGCTTTTCAATGGAGATACTATAAATAATGTTAGAGACTCGTGTGACAAGGATACAAGAGATATCATTTATACACAATGAGTTTCACATTTGAAGGCCAAGAATTCCTTGAAAAAGATGAAAATGAGAAAGACATGCAGACGAGGTGGTATTCCCATTGATGTATGAAAGAGTATGGGGGTGAAGGAGTTATTTGGTTAACAAATTTATTTAACAAGATCATAAAGACAAAGAAGATGTCATATGAGAGGAGAAATAGTACTATAGTCCCCATCTACAAGAAAAGGTGATGTTCAGAGCTGCACAAACTATAGAGATATCAAGTTGATGAGTCACACAATGACGCTTTTGGAGAGGATTATTGACCAGAGACTAAGATCTATAACGCAAATATCAAACAACCAATTTTGTTTCATGTCTGATAGATCAACAACACATGATATTTTTTTGATAAGGAAGCTTATGGAGAAGTATAGGGAAAGAAAATGAGATCTTCACATGGTTTTTATCATCTTGGAAAAGGCTTATGATCAAGTACACAGAGAAGTGTTGTGGATGTTTTTTTGGAAAAAGGGTGTGCCAATACAATACATTGACTCGATTAAAGACATGTATGGTAGCTCTACTGCAAGTGTGAAGACTTGAGGAGAGACACCAACATTTCCCATCACAGTTGGGGTAAACCAAGGATCAACATTCAGTCCATATCTGCTCGTTCTTGTTATGGATGAGTTGACAAAGAATGTTCAGGATGATGTTCCTTGGTGTATGTTATTTAATGATTATATTGTATTGATTCATGAAACTAAATATGGTTTGAATCATAAAGTTGAACTTTGGAGAAAAGAAATGGAATCAAATGGATTGATGATTAGTAGGAGAAAAATTGAGTATATGCATTGTGATTTCATTCAATATCATAGTGTGAATGATGGAGCCAAGTTAGACGGAGTAGATATACCAAAATATGATAAATTTTGTTATTGGGGCTTTATCATTCAAACAGGTGGGGATGTACAAAATGATGTTTGTCATAGGATCACTACAAGATGGTTGAAATGGAGGAGTGCAACTGGAGTATTATGTGATCGGAAGATACCTCTCAGACTAAAAAGCAAGTTTTATAAAACTTCTATATGGCCATCCATGCTCTATGGGAGTGAATGTTGGGCGGTGAAGAAACAAGGACCCAACAAGATGAATGTGGCTGAAATGCGTATGTTGAGATGGATGTGTGTGAAGATAAGAAAAGATCACTTGATAAATGACTATATCAGGAATAAAGTGGGGGTGGCAAGCATTGGGAACAAGTTGCGTGAGGTCTGACTTAGATGGTATGGACATGTGCAACGCAGATCTACTAATGCACCTATACAAAGCAATACTATTGAGGCAAACACAATTAATAGAAGAAGAGGAAGGCCTAAATTAAAATGGGAATATCTTATAAAGATAGATTTTGAATCTCTACATCTCAACTTGAATATGACCCATGATAGAGCTGAATGGAAAAGAAGGATCCACGTTGCCAACCCCAACATAGTTGAGATTGAGGTTTAGTTGATGATGATGATGATGATACACGATCATGTGTTGCAATTAACTTAAAATGTTGAATAAATGATTTCACTTATCTTTTTCTCTCACTCATCCATGAAAATGTTTAAGAAAAATAAAAGAGGAAGATAAAAGGAGTAGAATTCGAAATTATAGAACATATTGCTTGAATAAAGGTCTTATTTCTTTGATAGATTTTAACATAAAGTGAAATCACATTATACACTATTTCTATCTCCTCTGCTTTGGAATACTCCAAAGACATAAAAAAATAATGCTCTTAATGGCTTAATTTCGAATGCATGGAAAAGAATACCCATTCAATCACATTATGTTGATATTAATTTCTTTCCCCTATTGAATTCATGTAATGTTAACTTTTCTTTTCCTTTATCTTCACGAAAATTCCTCCAAAAGATATATAAAGGAATATAAATTATATCTTGAGAGGAAATTCATTGATCGTTTCATTTTTGGACTCGGTGAAACAATTAAGGAAAGTTATTTCACATTATCATCCTTTAATACATACAAATTAAGTTAAATGACCAACATAGAAATGCTACATAAAAGATATGCCAAACTCGAATTTTATTATCTAGAAAGGATCTAGAGTACCTAATTAACATGTGGCCCAATTTTGGTTTTGTTATGAATTTGATTGACCAGTCAAATAAATGTAAACACAATATCAATTCATTCAACACATGCTAAGCCAAAATAATATAAGTGTTGATTAATTGTTGGTCTATTAGTCAATGTGGAAACCATATATTTACAAAAAACCATATATTTGAAATAGTAGAATTGAGGCTGGAAAGAGAGTTTGATTATTTTCTCTTTAACATCCTAAAGTATAAATAATTGAATACAATGTGATCAAATTTACAAGAGCAATAGAATAATTGGAGACTCTAGAGAAGTGTGGGTTTTGATCTGTCACCTTCACAACACAACTAGGAGGCGTGCTATTGGAAAGGAGATGTAATTGTGGATGACAAGATGTTATGTAAGTCAAAAATAAAATTGATGTATTTAATATGGACAATTAAAAATGGTTTTTTTTGTTCAATAATCATAACATCATTTCAAACTAATATGAATTATACGAGATGAGTAATGGAATTCAATAATTTTTAAATTACACATTAAAATCACATTCTCTACATTATTTCCATTTATTTAGATCATGTAGATGTAAATTAAAGTTATTTTTATCTTTATTCCCTTTTGTGATTTTTGTTTAAATGAAATAATATCTCTTGATCTTAGTTACATGGAATAATACTATGTAATTAACAAAGAAATGGTACATCCTCTCTCTCTTTCTTTGTTATTACATATAAAATGTATTGGTAATTTAGTTAATGTCATAATTTTAGTAAACAAATAAAAGTAAATGATAATACATTCTCTCTTCTTTTCTCCTCTTAAATACCTCATACAAAAGATATTGATAGATAATAAAGTAAAGTCATTAAAAAGAGATAAATATCTTGACCACAAAGTTGTACTTTAGTAATTAACAAAGGAAAAGAAGTTTCACCTATGTTTATTATTTAATACATTTAAATTAATATAATGGACAATGTTAAATTGAAGGATAAAAGATAGTCAAATTTTAATATGGTTGGATGAGAATATTCTAGACCCTCAAAATCGATAAAAGAGACGTTTCCCCTAATCCTAGCATACTAAGGAAAAGAACACTTGACTATGTTCTTGCAGATCACATTCATGCACTTTCTTAAAACTTGATTGACATTGATTTATGCCAATCTTCAATCAGGGTGATTAGATCTCCTTTGACCTAGGAAGAGAAGTAGGAGCTCCTATATGAGAAAGATAAGTGGTCCATTCTAACTAACCATAATTATTGTTTTTTATGTATGTATGTATGTATGAAATACAATGAATGATATGAAAGTATTAGTTATTATTTCAATTGATTAAAGTCACTGATTCTACAAGGAAGTATATGTCATGTTTATTGTCAATATTATTATATAATATTATATGCACATTAAAGATAATGTTACAAGTAATATCAAAGAACAAGTTAAGATTTTGTAACAGAAAAAGAGTGTTAAAAGATAACTTATATAAGATCCTCTCCAAGAGGCACTTTGGTGCATAATAGAAGAGGCACTTTGGTGCATAATAGAAGAGGCACTTCGGTGAAACCCAAGAGGCACTTCAGTGCATAAGAGAAGAGGAACTTATGTGAAAATTAGAGGATTCTTATATAGGTCAAGATAAAAGTAACGATCTTAAGGAAATTGTATATCTTTATATATATTTAAAGTTTATTTTTAGTTGACATGTTTCATTTAATCTATAACATGTTCAGTTCCACTTACCATTTGTGTGATGCAAGGCTGGGGGTGTGATGCTTGCAGGTAAGGAGCAAGCTCAGGAGGAAGAAGCTATCAGGCGTGCAAGGACTAGCTCAAGGAAACTTCAAGAAGAAAAAACCAGGTGGGGTGTCATGTACCAAGTCGATCCAATATTTTAGATATATTTCATGCCATACCCTAGTTATGTTAGTCAAGTTTGTCTCAGTAGATCTAGATTTCAAGATTAACAAGTTGTAGAATTCCTATGCATGAATCAATTCAAAATAATGCAAGGTGTTTCATTTACTCTATTTGCAATGATTAAACATTTTGTGACATCCCCCTTGAGAATAATGCTTCCACTCAACAAAGCATATGTTTTATAAGAGGTAAAATGTTACACGACTCATGTTGGGTCTGCTCTATCCAAAGGGAGGGACCACTATTGTGAATAATGACAACAACGATCTCATCCCCATCCATATGGTTACATGATGGAGGATGTGCATTGACTACAGGAAACTGAATAAGGACACTAGGACATATCATTTCCCTCTTCCCTTCCTGGATCAAGTACTAAAGATCCTTTTCCATCAACAAATTTTTTTATTTATATGATTATTAAGCTTTTTATCAAATTCCCATTCATCCTGAAGTCAGGAGAAAACTTATTTTATTTGCCCATTTGGCACAATGCATTTAGGAGAATGCCCTTTGGGTTATGTAATTCCCCATCCATCTTCCAACAGTGCATGTTTGCTATTTTTGTTGGGTTGACTAAAACTATCATGGAGGTGTTTATGGATGACTTATCTATTTATAGAGACTATTTTATTTCCTTCCTTATACATCTATCCCTTTTCCTAGAAAACTATGAAGAACCACACTTCATTCTAAATTTGGGGAAAATGTCACTTCATGGTGAAAGAAGGAATTGTTTTGGGACACCCAACTAGAAACCAAGGTATAGAGGTAGATAGATCCAAGATTGAGGTTATCTCCAAACTTCCTCCTCCAACCTCCATCAAGGAAATCCATGTTGGGAAATATGGGAACAGAGTAAGCTAGCAGAAACAACAATTTATCTACCCTTATTCCCCATAACAACAAGATCATGTCAACTACTATGAAATATGAAGGATGATTTAATGAGTTTATACCTGGTCCTGGAGCAAGTCCAATGTCAACAACTCATTGCAATGCAACTGTGTTCTAGTTTCTATTGGATGATGTTTGTGCAACACCTGATCTTTTCCACAGACGAAAGTTTGAACATCTTCTACAACGACTCATATGGTCTCGCCACAGACTACAACCTGACGTCATCCTCTTAGAAGCAGTGAAAGGACTCCTACCTCTAGAGTAGTCCACACAGACCAACTAGAACTCCTATCATTCAACTAGAATGGATAGGAAGGAGTTGTCTCTCCTATTGGTGTTCTAGTCACCAACTTGCTCTCTCACAACAATGATCCTCAGTTGTTCTATCCCTTACTATCCTTCCCTAGTTGGGTAGGAATTGCTTGGACTCTCTTTGTTAGCACAAAAAGTGAGGAAAATAATCGTCAGAGTAATTGATTCTCAATTGTCTATGTTGTGTTTTGGGAAGCCCCCAGTACCCCTATATTTATAGGTGGGATTAGGGCCAGGGTTCCCAACCTATTCGATATCTGTGTGGGAGTAGAAGGGACCAGAAGATCTTGAATTTTTACAACCAACGACACCTAAAATGGTTGTTTCATAGGAAGAATAGCCGTCTCACATGCGAGACGGTCGTCTAGCACAGCCATACGATCCTTTCGCCATGTTTCCTGATCGTACATGAATTTTCCAATTAATACGCGATATGATGTCAGCTCTAATCCTTGATGTAATCGAATTTCCCCACAAACTGAGTGATCTCGCACATGTGAGACGGTCATCTCACTCACCCAGATGGTCGTCTAGTGAGCCGAGCCAAGCCCATCAGTTCATTAGAATGAAATAGTTGATTCACACCTAAGTTGGGATAGAACTTTAGTCAATTCAATTTGTGATCATCCTGACAATCCAAATGACCATCTCAACATTTGAGCCGACCGTTTGGCACACCAAACAGTCATCTCACCCTATAAGATGATTGACTGGGGTGCAGTCAAATGATATTCAGAGTGAACTCGAAGCATGTAATTTTTAGCCTTTTAATGTTCAACTCACATTTCTTGAACCAAGAGTAGACTGTCTAAGATAATTTACCTGAATGTCATATATTGATTCACATCTGCATGTGCATGTGTTTCTTAGACTCACTTATCAAGTGGTCAAGATATCAAACTCTACTAGGAGGGACAAACCCCATCTCTATCACTTAGAGTTAGTCCCCATGTATCAAAGCTACCCAATAATCACCTTAATGGCAACCCGTATTTCATGATTACATTTGCTGATGTCAAAGTATACCCAATGACATGTGATGAGTGCAGTGAGGTCTAAGAACCACAATCACCACCTTCACTATGAGAGATGATTACCACTACCAATGAAGGTTTTCATGCATTACTCTCAAGGTGGGTCTGTCTGATACACTATTCCCTAACATGCATCCATGTGTTTGGTTTGATATTGCCATATCACGACAAATGAGATTTTGTCATCAACCAACCCACACTCTAGAATTATGTGGTATTGGTGTCTATCTACCTTCCAAAGTAACAACCGACTAGGGACATAATAAGAATGTACATACTCTTAACATTCATATGATCTCATTATCCAAGTCACATACTTGAAGACATACATTGTTGAGTATTGTCATTCTTTAGACATTCATAATGTTTCCTTATTATCTCATAACTGAATGAAACACTTTAAATTGGAAGCTTGGCTTTATGGATATTAATCAAGTCCTTTTATGGTATGTGCCATGCCCATCATCACAAGATTGGCTCTATGGTAATACCCTACCAAAAGACTCCCACTTGCACTTAGAGCCAATCACCCATGAATCTCATTCTAAGTGATTTAAACATGTTCACCATGTTTCTACTACACAAGTGCTAATCCAATGAGTTAGAAACATTTTTTTTATTTAGTCGGTATTATTGCATGTTTCTCATCTCTTCACCATGAGATGAAACCTTTGTTATATGGTATTTGATATTCCTTTCCTAACAAGTAGCTCCATTGTCATCACAATATTACTACCGAATCATCAATTGGTAGAACATCTATAAGTTCATCGTATGAACTTCTAGATCCATATTGTAACATCCCAGGATTTGAGGCCTTGGATAAGACGATCTTAAAAGGAATGATTGGACTACCCATATCACCAAGGTGCACCTCCTTTTTTGGGAGCCCATCACTAAAGAAATCCATAGTTAAGCGTGCTCAGCTTGGAGTAGTACTAGGATGGGTGACCAGTCGGGAAGTTGATCCGGCTTGCGCGTGAGTGAGGACAAAGAGCGCAGTTAAGGCTAGTGATGGTCTGTGGGGCCAGTCGTCATTCTTGAAACTCTACTAGAGCCTTGGGCAGTGGGCCCGTGCATTACAAATGGTATCAGAGCCATAACCCCTCCAGTAGGTGGGTCCCACATGGGCCTGTGGCATACCAGTCTTTGAGCCGTGTGGTCCACGCATGTCGAAAAGGGCTATCCGAGTTGATGGAGCTGCCCATGCACTGGTAGTATCCAGGCATGTTGGAAAGGGCTATCCGAGTTGATGGAGCCGCCCTTGCATTGGTAGCCGTGATCGGGAGCTGGGTGTACATGGGACATTTGGGTCTACACTGAAATGGGGAAAGATTATGAGGCCATATAATTGAGCCTTGACAAGGACGTCAAGAGTCTAAGTGGGGGAGATTGTAACGTCCCAGGATTTGAGGCCTTGGATAAGACGATCTTAAAAGGAATGATTGGACTACCTATATCACCAAGGTGCACCTCCTTTTCTGGGAGCCCCACACTAAAGAACTCCATAGTTAACCATGCTCAACTTGGAGTAGTACTAGGATGGGTGACCAGTCAGGAAGTTGACCCCGGCTTGCGCGTGAGTGAGGACAAAGCACGCAGTTAAGGCTAGTGGTGGTCTGTGGGGCCAGTCGTCATTCCTAAAACTCTACTAGAGCCTTGGGCAGTGGGCCCGTGCATTACACATATAGTATCGCTCTGTGTTTGTAACACAAGTATACTTGGCTTCTATTGTATAATATAATTAACAACTATTAGTTCAGAGCCCTTCCAACTAACAATATTTCTCCTTCTAAATCAGACATATTTTATTGCAATCACTTTTGTCATTATGGAGGCTTGTGTCGATGTAACCCTTTACATCCAACTCTTCCTTTATTGCTATCTTTAATTATTAAAAATCTATCCTTAAGTACTACTAAAGTACTAATGAATATCTTTAATGACTTTCCAATAACCCTTATTGAAAGTTAATATCATCTTGTCATGTCTTATACATACAAGATTATATGGAATAAGTACATTTATAGCATTCATGATAGATCCATTGCTACATCTTATCACATCTTAATCATGTCATATCCATTCTTCACATGAATTTAAATAGCCAGATTCTCCCTCATTGAATCCTTTCTCTGTTGCACTCTTTCAACATTTTGCTATTATATGTGCTCAAACTTATATTGTGAAAGATTCAAGAACTATCTCTGTAGGTCTTGACCCATATCTCATAAGATGTTTCACCTGACCCTTCATTGTTAAAGGTATTCTCCATGCCAACACTCAATATTGAAAATATTAAGATGTTATTCCTCATTATATGTGGAATATTCATATATGCTCCCACTAAATCTTTTGTAGTCACATATTTCATCTTTTATCTTGACTCAAGTCAAACTCATTGACTATCTTGTCAAGTCAAAAGATCACTTCTCTGAGATGGTTGTTTCAATCCCAAATTAAACTTTGTAGTTTATAGACTTTATTTGCATTAATGAAATTATAAAACCTTTAGGTTGTGTCACGTACACATCCTCTTGTATATTCCTTTTAAGGAATCTGGTCTCAATCTTCATACGCTAAATTTCATAGTCTATTTCAGCTACATTAACAAGCATGAAAATTGGTAAAGGAATCTTTATCATGTTAAAAAAATTGAACTAATTTGAAAAAAATATTCAACCAATTTGTCCTTGAATGTTGTCCATGCAGGTTTTTTGAAATAAGACTCAACTTTACCTTTTGGGCTTTACCCCTTCAGGAAGTACTATCAAAGTCATACCTTATAAATTTACATGGATTCCATAATGTCTTTGAGTCATTACTCATATTATATTATTCTATAGCTTCTAGTTGATTAGTTGGCTCATCTTGTTATGACCAACATGTCTGAGATGTTGGATTCACAATCCTCAATTTCAGACATGTTCTACTAGAAATATTTTATTTTGTGAACTTGAGAATCCCAACAATTTGTGGTCCACTTAGTTCTTACTATACCTCTTTGTTGACCTCGAACCTTTTGAATTCTACTTTTACTCCCACTGATTCTTTAGGAACTCAGTTACCCTATCAACAAACAATTTTGTTATTGTATTGAGATTAATAGTAACTTTCAATAATTATGGTTTGTGGATGAACCTTTTCAAGAAACTACTTTCTCAATGTAGGTTTCAATCCTTTATACATATTGGGACATTCCCATAGCATATCATGCATGATGTCTTATTAACCATTCAGATGGTACATGATTTAGTGATAGGTATATATTTATGAGGATGCGATAAGATTAGATTATGGTAATTATATCATGACTCATCATGGTATAATTCCTTCATTCTGACACATCATCATGTTCATATGTATTTGACTTTTGATTCATTATTACAATCCTTTCTTTAAAGGTTCTCAACGTATTGATGAAAAGTATTTCAACATTTGATCTCACCAAAGTTTCTCAATACTTTCATCAGAGTTATACTTCATTTATAATCTCCTTGAACACTTCAAGAGATTTATGTTTCTATTTTACTGAGTACATATTATCATATTATCGGTATATGAAATGAGGTATAAGCATTTATCTATAGCATTCATTCCATAAGATCTTCATGCATCATATGTATGAGGTCTGATAGAAAGCTTATCCTCCCACTACATCTAGTGAAGGATGTCATGTCATATTGTGTGTTAATAAGGCTTTGCATGTTTCCTTAGGTTCGATAACCAAGGGAGTCTAGATTAACATAAATATGTATTCTAGACATGCATTTCTTATATGTGTGTCCAAGGTGACTATTGCTATGATAGTCTTGTGTTATTAATTATAATCATTTGGTATTAATGTTCAAAATTTTTATCCAAGATTCATTCAAAATTGGATATGTGGGCATTGTCAGGCAAGATCATATCTTTTGAAATAGAACACTAATATCTCACTTTATAAATTGACCATCCTTGTCATACAAGATGGTTAAAGTGAATGTTTATATTTATTGGCATAATGAAATAGCAATTCAACTAACTCTATTACATGCCCATTGGGCTAAGATAAATTTAAATATAGACTAAAGCTTCTGCAACTCTTTCTTTGCCTTGTCTATCTTTGTCCTTTCAAGAGGGCTTTTACTTCCTATCAGATCCTGCATATCAAGTATGCTAAATCTTTTTTAGATATCATATACCAAAATAAAGAAGTAATAGAATTTATCTTATAATGTTTATACCTGAAGTGGAGGCCTCAACGCCTTCCTTCTTCTTCCTTAGTTCCTCTAACCAGAGTGGGCATTTTCTTTTCCAATGTCCAGGCTGGTGACAATGGTGACAATTGCCTCTTTTCTTCACTCCTCCCTTTACTTTGAGATCTGAAGATTTGGGTTTTGGCCAACTTTATAACTCTTCTTAGTTTTGCATTTTCCTTTAGACTCCCCCTTTGTATTTTTGATCACCATCACAGACTTGGGCTTTGTTTCTTTATCTGTCCCTCAGCTGTTCTCAACATGCCCACCAACTCTTATCAATATTTAGTTAAAGTCATTTATGTTGTAATTCATGACAAATTGTTTTATGATTCTGGAAACTATAGAATTACCTCAGTGGCCAACTCTTGATCCAAGGGAAATCCCACTCTAGCTAGGTTCTCCACATACCCAATGATCTTGAGTACATGAGGACCTACTAGTTCTCCTTCTACCATGTTTTATTTGAATAGTGCTTTGGAGACAACGTATCTCTCTTGTATTGTTGATCTTAGAACATGTTATTGAGATGTGTGACCATCTCAATCACATCCATGTTCTCATGCTTCCCCTGCAACTCTAGTTCATTAGGTGTAGCATCATACACTTTATGTCCATGACATCTTCAATATAATTCTTGTAACCATCCTTGTCAACCCTAGGTGCAGTCAGAAGGGATTCATCTGGTTCTGGTGTCATCATGACATAGAGCTTGTGCTCCTATGTGAGAACAATTCTCAATGTCCTGAACCAGTTGTGGAAGTTATGCCCATTATTTTTTTCCTTCTCAAGGACCAATAGCAGAGAAAAGTGGTTGTTATTTTTTTCCATTTGATTCTATAAAAGAATTTGCAGTTTTTTTCTGAACTCATTTTTATCTAATTTGATTAAAATTGATGATATATTTAGGTCTTTAATTAACTATCATTCTCATTATTTGATTCTAATTGATAACCATCAAGTATCAAATTAGAAAGTTGTAGCAAACAATTTTTTAATGAGCCAAGATCCAAGATGATTCAACTATGACCTTACCAACATCAACTACATAGTCACCCATCAAAGTAGGAAACTTTTTCCAATTGCATCATATGCAATTCTAGATATATGATATGTGCAAATCCTTGCCATTATCATCTTTATCCTTATAGGCTTATACGTTCTAAGAATCACCAGTTAAGCCTGACCCAATAGATAATACGATAATAATGCACCTTGCTTTGACGAAACCTGCATTACCACCATTGCACTTCCATGAGGTAGATGGTGCACCACACTTTGGTGTAAACTATGCTTAGTCAAATGACATTTTCATGTGTAATTCTATTGGAAAGCATATTAGGCTTAATATGATTGATTGAGGGATTATATATATACATATATGTATCCAATCACCACATATATAGTATGTATGATATACAAGCTATCCTAAAATGTAAACATGAAATATAAAACAAAAGGTGATGGTTATCACCATGTCTACTGTAATTCCTCAGAACCACAAGGAGTTACTACCACCTAGGCCAATCATCAGATCATATGTATGAACCTGTTGTTGGTGTAGATCTATGCTTTCCAAACTAGGTAGATCGGTTCAACCCTTGAACTTGTTATCTCACCTACTGGCCGGTCATTTGACCCTCAGGGAAGGTCGTATGGCCTTCTCTCTAGCTAATGTCTAGACACCTTCTATATGGTCGGTCGGGTTCATTGGGATAGTGGTCTGGCCTCCTGTGATGGTTTTTTAGCCTCCTATTCAACCGTTGTCTGGACACCTTCTAAGCAGTTGGTTGGAGCCACCAGGCGGTCATCTCGCTCCTTCATTATGCCCTCCTTTGTACTTTAGATGGTTGGCTCGTATCACAAACTGATCGTCTTATTTGGTGATGATCATCTTCTTTGTTGTTTCAAGAATAGGAAACTATCATATTTCTACTTTATTACATTGTAACGAGAAAAACCTAGAGTTACATTCATGGGGAGAAAAGTTAGGAAAGAATTAATGTTACATTGGGAATAAGTAGAGGCTCAATACGCAGACTGATATAAAAGGAATAAAACCAAACCATCCAACCACACATAGATATTGTGTTTAGGCTATAATCATGCTACACATCCACCATCAAAACCGCTTTTTGGGTGACACATGTAAATTGCATATATTTCACACACACACATAGAAATACACACACACACACATATATATACACACACACTTTAGTTTCATATTATGTGGTCTTTGATCAGATATGCATATGATATAGTTTGAATATTCTCATTGTATGCAATGAATAAACGGTAAAACCAAAAATTGGATAATATCGATTATCTTAAAACGTAGTAAGCTGGTGTGGCTCTGGTACCACTTTTGGGAAATACGAGTATAGAGTAAGGTAGCATAAATAAAAATTTATCTATATGTATTTCCCATAACAGCAAGATCACGTCAAATACTATGTAATAGGAAGGATGTTTAAAGAGATTATACATGGTCTTGGAGCAAGTCTGTCAACAATAACTCGTTGCAATGCAATTGTCTTCTAGTTGCTCTTGGACGGTATTCGTGCAGTTCCTAGTCTTCTCCACAGACGGCAGACTGAACAAATTCTACAATGACTCATGTGATGTCACCATAGGCTGCAATCTGACATTGTCCTCCTAGAAGCAGCCAAAGTACTCCTGCCTCTAGACTAGTCTACACAGACCAACTAGAACTCATATTGTTTAACTAGAACGGGCAAAAACAAATTGTCTCTCCCATTGGTGTACTAGTCCCCAACTTCCTCTCCCACACAACAATGATCCTTAGTTATTCTATCCCTTGCTTCCCCTTCCTAGTCCGATAAGACTTGTTTGAGCTCTCTTGATTACCACAACTAGAGAGGACACTAATTGTTAGAGAAATTGAAACTCAATTATTTGTATTGTGTTCTAGGAAGCCCGTAATAACCCTCTATTTATAGAAACGGTTTGGGCCACAGTTCCCAATTTGTTGGAGATCTATTTGGGAGTGGAAGGGATCGAAAGATCTTGAATTTTCACAACCAACGATGTTCAAAATGATCATTTCTCATGCAAAATGATTGTCTAACATATGAGATGTTCATCTGGCACAACCAGACGGTCGTTTCATAATGTTTTCTAATTGTACATGAATTTTCCAATAAGATCTTGAATTTTCACAACCAGTGACATCCAAAATGATCATTTTGTATGAAAAATGATCGTTTAACATGTGAGACGTTCATATGGTATAGCCAGACGGTCATTTCTCCATGTTTTCTAATTGCACATGAATTTTCCATTTCAATTCTAATTAATGTGCGACATGACGTCAGCACTAATCCTTGATTCAATCAAATTTCCCCACGAACTGAGTGATCTATCACATGTGATACGGTTGTCTTGCTCACCCTGAAGGTTGTCTGGTGAGCT
The DNA here is from genome assembly GCA_963693085.1 of Alisma plantago-aquatica. Lineage (NCBI taxonomy): Eukaryota > Viridiplantae > Streptophyta > Magnoliopsida > Alismatales > Alismataceae > Alisma > Alisma plantago-aquatica. The sequence goes on from OY856414.1 coordinate 748,539,415, forward strand.
GAGCTGAGATGGTCGGTTCAATAGAATGAATCAATCAATACACACCTAAGTTTGGGTAGAACTTTAGCTAATTCAATTTCTGATAAGTCTGACAATCCAAATGACCATCTCAACATTTGAGACGATAGTCTGGAACACCAAATGCCTATCTCACCCTCTGAGATGATTTCCTGGAGTGCAATCAGATGATCCTTTGCATGAATTGAGTACTGAAACACTTTAGTAATCAATCTGATCATTGTTTAAGATTAAACTCCTCTTCTATATGAGTTCCTATGTGTGTGACCATATAAGTCTCATATCACATTGGCAGTGATGTTCGTAACTAACTTATGACATCGCAAGTAGAAAGTGGTTCCTAGTTGCACATCAGTGCGACCCAAGAGAATGGAAAGTTGGAGAACAAATTCACCCTATTGTTGGATCAATGGGCTCTAGAGGGGGGTGAATAGAGATTCACAATTCTCACAAGACAAATTAGACCACCAATTTATATTAAGTGCATAAACTTAATCAAGCAGAAATTTGATATCTTAATCTAGCATACATAGCAAGGATAAGAGACAAGGAAGAGAAAGCACTTGGATAGGTGGTTTAGAATGGTTCCATGTCCTAAACTTACGAGCAATGTCAGTCCACTACCTAGAGTGGGTTAGCCTCTAGGATTTGCAATCTTGGTACTCTTATATTCCACAATAAGATTACAAGACACAACAACCACACATCCAAGGGCTTAGTACCTCAAGCAAAGATCTTCAACCTATAGAAGGAGCTTACCCACTTGAACCATGGAGTCTTCATCCATCAACATGGACTTACCCACTCCTTCCTTCAAGTCTTCGGCCTTTAAGGGATTACCTATCTTCCTTGAGCATTGTCTTGCACATCTCCTTCACCTGGAGACCTTGAGCACCTATCTCCTTCACTTGGAGATCTGGAGCACCTTGATTTCTTCAACCTTGAAGAACATCAACTTCTTCTCCTTCACTTGGAGAGGATCTTCAATCTTTCTTCAATGGGAATTTAGGTAGGAAGATGGAGAAGGAGAGATTTACATCAATACATGGAGTAGCTCTCTAACATAGGAACCTATCTCACTCATACTCACAAATTTGACTTGAAGGTAGAGAGAGAAAGGGGCTCAAAGGGTTAGAACACTCTCAACTAGGCTAGGACCAAGCATGTAGTGAATGAGCAACCTTGGAATGAACTTCAAGAGGTCCTATTTATAGTTGAGGGTGCCCCTTTGAGTTGTGGGACACTTAGATACGAAAATAGCCATTTTTGCTCAAAATAACGTCTCTATTTTCGATCAAAACACAGACCAACGATCACATCACTTTATTTTGCAAATTCCATTCAGTGCAATCGGTCGAGTTTCAATAAAGGTAACTTGACCGATCAAGTAAAAGACAAAGTTGATATTTAAATCATTGGTCGAGATTTTCCTGGGGAAACTCGACTGACCATTTAAAATCAAAATGGTCAGGTACTCGATTGGTCGAGTTCTGTGTAAACACAAATCAACCGATGCATCTTCAGAAAATTGGATCCAGGAGGATTGGTCGAGTTCTGAGAGTCAGAAACTCGACCGATTGAGTGCCTGTAATTAATTTTCTAATATGCATCTAAAGTGATTAAAACTTGATGTTTGTTGTCCCAAACAATTTTCTCAACTAAGTTACAAGTCAATTCATCATTACAAGTGATTACAGAATTGTTCTAGGGTCATTTACATAGAAATCCCAAATTGAACACTTGTAGCTATTTTGACTTGAACTTGAGCCAGTCTAGGGCTTTTGATTTCGGATCCTTTTCATTTATCTAATACCTGAATTCAATCTTTAACACACATATTAGATACATATGAATGGAATGGATAAGTCATTATCAAAATATGGACAATGTATAACCTCTAGGTCGACATTCTCCTCTTTTTTGATAATGACAAACCATTCCTCAAACATATTGAAAAGGATATTGAAGTTATATCTTTGCCTTGAGAATTAAGGGGTTTCATGATGTGAACAATGTGAATTGCTTCCCCTCAATTTATGCTTCATATAACCTACATGGTTAGTCTATCTACACATAGCAATTACAATATGCATGAATTGTTGAATCCTTTGCAAGTCACATGATAAACAGTGAATGAACAAGAAAAGGATCCCATAAGAAATAGTATAACAATGAATAACAATATGATTGAGTTTCAAACCAAGAGATATCTCTCCCACTTTTGACATTATCAAAAAGGTAGGGGGGTAGAAGAGCAGAAAAACTAGGTCTTATCCAAAACCCAATCACACAGATATACAAACAATCAATCTCATAGCAAATATCAAGCAGAGACAAGAAGTAACATACAATCTCAGTCATAATAAAAATATGGTAACAAGATGGCACCAACGCATAAGATATATCAGAGTAAATAGCAGGAGTGCACATCACATATAGTACAACTCAGATGTATGTCCTCATGAAGGCAACTACAAGCAAGAAATGATGAAAACAAAGATAAATAGTACAGCTCAGATAAAAGTGCCTAGATGTTTCTTATACAAAATAGCCCATAAAGATGTATATGATCAACATGCTAGACTAAAAAACTAAGAAACAACCTAAACATCTAAGCTATCTATATCAACAACATCCTCCTTGGGTCCTGGCTCATAGTCCTCATCTCCGTCAAAAAGCACAACAATAGTTCCGTCAACATCATCGCCATCACCATCATCAGAGGCGTCCTCGCCATCACCGTCTTCATTATCAACATCATCATCTCGGTCCATCATCTCCTCATCTGTAGGAGGGCCGAAAGCACGACCGGGCCAACGAGCGTTCTGCTCAGCCCAAGACATAACAAGAGCTCGAAGCTCATTGGCCTGTGGAAAGGACGAAGCAGAGTCACCAAGGCTGGAAAGCAAGGTGGCTAGAGGGCTAGCAGGCAACGGTAGATAGGCAGGAGTAGAGCTACCAGTAGCAGCAAAGGGTGGAGGTGGAGGAGCAACAACGAAAGGCTCGGGAGTACGGTAGTAGTGATTATATGCATATGAAGCATAATGACTACATGGGTATGGCTGGTAGGTGGGATAGGGTGAAGCACATGATAGGTTCATGGTAGACATGATAGAACACAAATCCTGATGCATATGGTCCTAAACCTGTTGGTTATATACTTGTTGGTGCATCATATAGCCGATAAGGGTTTCATTTGACACACGGAATGAATCTCGGCTAGGTCTAGGAGGTGGCTGGGGTGGTGGAGCTCGGGCAGAGGAGGCAGGGGCTGCTGAAGCAGAGGCAGAAGGAGAGGCACCAGGGGTAGAGGAGGAAAACACAGGCATTGACTTTTGAATCGTGGTTTCACTTATACAAACACCCTTTCTACCTAGTTTGTAATGATAGTCAGAGAAGAGGGATTTCTCAGTGGAAAACTGAAATAAACAACAAATCAAAACCGGGTAGGGAGGGTGGGTTCCTTTTGTCTTCTTACCAGTGTCGAAGTAGGTCATATGATGTAGAATGTACCTGGCCGACTTGGCACCGATGTTCTTTAACAAGAAATACATAATGACGACAGTATTCTCTGCAATGTCTGTTTGATTTTTCTTCGGATGAACATTGCAGTTAATCACTAATGCCAATATGTGCTTCCTAAGGTCAAGGGAGGAGGAAGGAAGGGTGTTCTTCTTCTTATAGGGCACATCTGGTTTCTTCAAGTAACGATGAATGTATGGTAAAGTCAATTTGTTTAGCTTGTAGAAACCTTCCACGTCCAAAAGGTCAAAATACTCGCCATAGTCCTTACGCCAAGAGTCATTTTCATCATCTCCAGAAAGGAAGACATAAAAAATATCCTCAGAGAGAGTGAGCCGCTTTCCCTCAATGATCGATGTTAGGATTACTTGAGTATTCGGCGGGGGGATAAGAGAGTCGTAGTTCCAACGCAAATTAGCGTAGAACTCGTGAACTACTTTAGTGCTAGACATTGAATTATGAAAGCAATCACATTTGAAAACAAGGGTGGATAGGTGATGAGCGCAAAGCAACTTGGCGACTTGATCAATAACCGCTTGACGCCTAGGAGATGGATCAATCAAAGCGTGAAAAGGAAAAAGGCTCCGTGGAAGAAGTTCCTTGTATCGATTAACAACTTCAGTCAATCTAAAAGAGGTATCATCAAAAGGAATCAAGCGATTAGAAGACGAAGATGAAGGTGCATTGCTTGGAGCAGGGAATTTTCTCCTGTGGGAGGCCATGGAGGAAAAAAAGAAAGAGAAAACAAGAAAAAAGAAAAAACAAACCTCAAAAACCACCAAGCAATGCCTAGGAAGGTCTAGGTCAAGCTCTCTAGGTCGAACTAGGGATGGGAGAGGGAGGTGTAGGGCTGGGTGTGAGAGCTTAGGGCTTAGAGATGAGGAATCGGCCAGCTATTCTCTAGTTGAGAGGGAGAATAGTCAGTCAAACCTAACTTTTAAGTTGGATCAGCCCACGGATCGGTCGAGTTCTGAGAGTGGGAAACTCGACCGATCAGTTCTCTGAAGAACAACTCTCAGCTCCTGATCGGTCGAGTTTGTCCAGGGGAAACTCGACTGATGGTCAACCTGACCTAAAACCATCAATCTAATTTCCAATCATATACATGTTGATTAAATTCATTTTTCTAGTCCATTATATACATTGAACATATTTAGGAACATATTGCTCATCATTGGGTACTATTTTGTGATAAAACCAAGAAATAGAGAAAAACCCAAAAAAAGCAAAAACTAAGCATGCCAACAAGCATGTTAAGAACATTTTAAGCTTATATAGGCAAGCAAGGTGAGCAAAAACTTGAGCAAAGCATAGAAACAACTAGCTAGATCACATATAAATATCATCCAAAGCAACAATGCGCAGTTTAGATCGAATGAGGTTAAATTGCTCTCTAGCTAGAGGTTTAGTGAAAATGTCCGCCAACTGATTTTCTGTGTCCACATGCGTGATATAAATATCCTTCTCAACAATGTGATCACAAAGAAAGTGATGGAGAACCTCTATATGTTTACCTCTACTATGCAATATAGGATTGTAAGAAAGATTAATTACACTAGTATTAGCATAGTAGATAGGAGAAGCATCAAAATCTATGTTAAAGTCTTGGATCATTTGCTTCATCCATAGGACCTGAGCAAAACAACTCCCGACTGCAATGTATTCAGCCTCGGTAGTTGATAATGCCACGATGCTCTATTTCTTGGAAAACCAAGACACCAAGCATGGTCCTAGAAGGAAGCAAGTGCCACTTATGCACTTTCTATCAACCAAACAACCTGGATAATCCACATCACTATATGCCATAAGAGTAAAATCCCTTGATTTAGGATACCATAGTCCAAAGTTTTGAGTTTTGGCTAAGTACCTCAAAATCCTCTTAACGGTAATAAGATGTGATTTCCTAGGGCTAGATTGAAAGCGAGCACACAAGCCAACACTAAACATAATATTAGGTCTAGAGGCAGTTAAATAAAGTAAACTTCCAATCATACCTCTATAGAGATTCTCATCTACCTTCTCACCTTCTTCATCTTTATCAAGCTTGGCGGTGTTGGACATGGGTGTATCCATCAACTTCATGTTCTCTATCCCAAAGCATTTGAGTAGATCATTTGTGTACTTTCCTTGGTTGATGAAGTTTCCTTCTTTTGTTTGCTTGATTTGGAAGCCGAGGAAGAAAGTCAACTCACCCATCATGCTCATCTCAAATTCACTATGCATAAGAGAACTAAACTCCTTGCAAAGATCAAGATCAATACCGCCAAAATGATATCATCAACATAAATTTGAATTATAAGAAAATGGTTAGAAGTGTGTTTTAGAAACAAGGGAGAATCAACTTTTCCCATGACATACCCATTATCTAACAAAAGTTCTTTAATTTCTCATACCAAGCTCGAGGTGCTTGTTTGAGTCCATAGAGAGCTTTTTGAAACAAATAAACATGATTGGGTAACTTGTCATTTTCAAAGCCCGAAGGTTGAGCAATAAATACTTCCTCCTTGATTGTACCATTGAAAAATACACTGTTAACATCCATTTGATATAACAGGAATTTTTTGTAACTAGCAAAGGCAAGTAGCATACGAATAGATTCTAATCTAGCAATAGGAGCATAAGTTTCATCAAAGTCAATACCTTCCTGTTGGTTGTAACCTTGTACTACTAACCTTGCCTTGTTCCTTACCACCTTTCCTTGCTCATGTAGCTTGTTGCGGTAGACCCATTTGGTGCTAATGATTTTTCTATCATTAGGTCTTGGCACTAGAGTCCACACACGATTCTTTTCGAATTGCTCTAGCTCTTCTTGCATGACTAGGATCCACTCATCATCACCAAGGGCTTCTTTGATGTTCTTTGGTTCTAGTTGTGAGATGAAGGCTCTATCTACTTGTTCTTTGTTGTAGGCAGCTCATGTCTTCACTCTCTTGAATGGGTTGCCAATGATTAGCTCCTTGGGATGATTCTTTGCAAAGCGGGGAGTGGGATCCTTCTTCTCTTCTTCTTCAGCTTCTACCACCTACTTACCTTTGTTGTCAATGTTGAGGTCTTTCAAGATAGGGATCAAATCATCTGCAACATCATTATCAACAACATGCTTGCCAACAATAGGGTTAGTCTCAATAAACTTTACATTTATAGATTCTTCAATTTTAGACAATTCAATGTTGAATACTCTAAATGCCCTACTTGTAGTGCTATATCTATGGAAGAAAGCCTTATATGATTTTGGATCAAACTTGTCGAGAGAATCCTTCGTGTTTAAAACAAAACAAGGACATCTGAAAACATGAAAGAAATCAATGGATGGCTTTCTACCACGCCACAGCTCATACGGGGTTTTCTTCAAAGAAGGATGTCTAAAAACTCAGTTCTACACAAAATAGGTGGTGCTAACATCTTCGGCCCAAAACTTCTTAGGAATGTAATATTCAAGAAGCATTGTCCTCACCATCTCTTGAATAGACTTGTTCTTCCTCTCAACTTGTGGGCTCCAATCTCCAAACCATGGATTAATCCCAATTTACACACATGCGGAAGCATTCGGTAAACAGCGGAAGACGAAAATCACGGGAAAATAAAACTTTTTCGAGATTAGAGCTTGAAACCACAAACCTTTTCCATAGAAAAAGGATTTAACTGTTTACAACTCAGACCAATTACTTCTTGAGTAATTACATGCAACATGCTTACAAAATTTTCTCAAGAATGAACCACAAAACATTTCAGGACCTGAGAGTACAGAGGACATCTAGGACTTTACTCTAACTACACCATGAAGCAGACTAGATCTCCACCTGAGATAGTTACTGCTCCTGATGCTGCTGCTGCTGGGATTGTTCACCTGAGTTCTTATTCCTCCGTCTTCGACGACCACCTAAAAAGTAGAAGTCTACGGGGTGAGACAATTATACACAATTGCCCCAGCGAGAGTTATAACTCTCCATTAGGCTTTATAAGCAAGGCAGGAATAACTAAAGCATTAAGAGCCTTCAAGATATTCACTAGCAGTTCTATGATAAGCAGAGTTCAATCAATATTAACAATATGAGAACCTCCATGCTATTCAATGATAACATCAATCAAATAACTCGTAGCTAACTTTAACAGATATGCTACGCTATTGATTACGTTTTTCAAACATTATTGTTATGCCCTGTGGAGATGAGGTATACCACTCATACTCCAACTGATCACTGAGAAGTCGCATCAGTATCATACATAGGTCATTAAGAGAGCCGGATTCTTATGACCTCACCTTCCTCAGTCAGTTAGAGGATTGATTGTTTGACATCTGGCAGGATGTCTATGTAATAGCTCACCAGGGTACTCTGGTCCTTCGCTATTTTTAGAGATACAGTGGCATTCTGTACTCTCTTCGCTATCGGAAGATTTCTTGTTTATCTTTCACCGATACGGGGTTTATGTCTTTAAGGGAGTGTAGAGATACAGCTCACCTTTAAAACTTTGGGGTGGGGTCTGATGGACTACTAGAATCTACATCATCCACTCACCCTTTCTGTTATAGTGAAGGTATGACGGACTACGAGAATCTACATCAAATACCTACACTAGGATGTCAGGTTCTACACATCCATGTACCCCACATACTCAACAGTATGTGCTCCAGGAGTTCCCTTAGGAAAACCTGTTTCACCATCATTTAGACAACTGACAATGATGGATCTATGATCAGGGCTCTACATTTCACTTGATTAGTTAGGTACATTCAGTATTCCAATCATCATACAGTAACACAGCTATATATGAGAATACAAAATGTAGCAGGCCGAACTTATCACAATTATTAGATATTCATCTTCAAGTCATCTGTCAAGCATGACCTTGATAACATTTATGGCTCTTACTGCCCATAAATCGCAAAGGATGTCACTTAATAGTGCATCAAGATGGTTCACTATTCATAAAGCATAAGACATGCTTTCAATGAATATAACATGGTATTCCATACCCGGGTGTGACCATCATCTCATAACAACCTGCATGGTTAATTCAACAGATAATTGTAAATAATTTAATAAATAGGGATACATTCCCAATTAGGGTTTCACTTGGATTCACCCTCAACCAGTGTTTCACATGGAATCACCCTCAAATAGGGTTCCACATGGGATCACCCACAACTAGGGTTCCACATGGAATCACCTTCCATTAGGGTTCCACTTAATAACCCTTACAATCAGGGTTTACTATTCATCTTTCATGTCATCGCCCTAAAATTAGGGTTTACTATTCACTCCATGGTGAATTGTACTCATTACATCATCATGTAAGAGAAACATCATCATTAAGACTCTTAATTATCATTAAGATCCATTAGATATCATCATTAGGGTTTCCATGACCTCACATAGGTGGGTCATTCCCTAATCATGCACCTTCATGTGTAAAAGAAGTATCTTACTAGAGATTCCTCCTAAAAAGGGCACTTTCTCTCTCTAGGATACTTTCTCTCTCTAGAAACACTTTCTCTTTCCTCTCTCTAGTAGATGGTGGCAACACCACTCTGGATTAGGTTGAGACAAGTCTCCATTGACTGATATGAGCCAAAGCATCAACATCATGTGATTAGGGTTTGATTAGATTAGGGTTTTACCCCTTTAGACCCCTCGAGGGTATTTTGGTAATTTGCCACATGATCACCATCATGGGTTAACTCACTAATCACATAGTCCCTTAATGACCTAGGTTACCATTAGGGTTTAGATGGAGTCATCATTAAGCCATTGGCACCATCAAATGGTTAAGCATAAATCACCACAAATCTCCAAGTGGTTTCCAACTTTCAAACGATCTCAACCATCCAAACGGTCTTGAGACCGTTTGATCCTCAAATGGTCTTGAGACCGTTTGGTCTCAAACAGTCTTGAGACCGTTTGGAGGTGAGGACCATTTGGGAAGTTTGACTTCCAAACCGTTTGGAGCCTCAAACGGTTTGAGGTCGTTTGGACCAAACGACCTTGAGGTCGTTTGAGCTCAAACGGTCTTGAGGTTGTTTGAGCCCAAACGGTCTTGAGACCGTTTGGTCTCAAACGGTCTTGAGACCATTTGGGTCCAAACGGTCTTGAGACCGTTTGGCCCAAATGGGCTCAAACCGTTTGGACCTCCAAAAGGGTTCAAAGATCACCAATATTTATAGATAAGTGTGTTGAAGCCCTCAATTGGTTAAAGCTATGCTAACCACTTACAAATTGAGTCAATTAGGGTTAGCCTTAGCCACTTAGTCATCAAATTGACCCTCAATTGCAAACCAATTAGGGTTCAATCGTTCTCAATTAGGGTTTCAAATTGATTGATCATCAATGTTCAACAGTGTGAATCAATTCAAGGTTGAACCTATCAATTGTCCTCCAATTGGGCTCAAACTTGGCCCAAACGGTCTTGAGGTCGTTTGGACATCACCCAAACGGTCTTGAGACCGTTTGCCCAAAGTTTGACCAAGATCCAAACCGTTTTGACTCAGGTTGAAGTCCAATTAGGTCAAAATCAGCACTTTTCAATCAATGCATCAATTTCCTACAATTGGACCCTCAAACCACTAGATTAACTCAACCCTAAACCTTCAAACGGTCTTGGATTGTGCCCAAACGGTCTTAAGACCGTTTGGAGGAATCCCCAAATGGTCTTGAGACCGTTTGGGTCCTTCAACCCAAAACTCAACAAGATCTATGTGTTAAATCAGCACTTTCTCACCCGATTAGGGTTCCATGTTGAAGTGCCTTCAACTCCCAATTGGTTAAGAATTAGGCTTTGATTCTTTGCAGGGATGAAATTCAACCTGTTGGGAACAGACCCTCAAACGGTCGTCCCTTGGTCAACGCCCTCAAACGGTCTTGAGACCGTTTCAATCCAAACGGTCTTGCAAGACCGTTTGAGAGCAAACGGTTTGAAACCGTTTGAACCCAAACGGTTTGCAACCGTTTGGACCAAAAGGATCCAAGACCGTTTGGAAAAGCATCATAGGTAATCACGCCCCTCATCTTCAACCTCTTGCAAGGTCGGTTTCTCCACTGGTCCAATTGCAATCGTGCAAAGAAGAAGGGAGATAGAAGGAGATATACTAGCAAATTTGCAAGGAACAAAGCATGATTATAAAGCACAAGTTCAGAGTTATAAAACCCGCCTCAAGTTTGATCCTAAAGCTCCAAGACTCTGAGGTCCAAGCTCTAATGGCGTCCTTGAGCTTCCACAACTCGATCAGGGATGAAAACTCCAAGGAATCGAAGCTTTGGTTGGCTAGAACAAGAAGACTAGTTAAGCTAACCATGAAACCAACCCTAGAAAGTGAAAACCACCATGAATTCGAGCTAGACATGAGGTTTCTTACCTAGAGCAAGCTACTTCGTCTCCCTGTTCTCCAGAGCAAGTCCTTGGCCGTTTAAGAAAGAAAGGAAGTGAATGGAACAGGGAAGGATCGTTTGCTCGTTTGCAAAGGAAAGGCTTTTATAGTTTTAGGCTATTTTCTAACATAATGACCCTTTTAAAGCCAAAATTCGCATCTAGGTCCCTCCTTGCTCAAGGGCACGTCCAAGCCCATCTAACCTTATGCAAATCTTAGAAAAACTCAAGATCTAAGGATATAGGAATCCAACCTTCAACTAGGGTACATACATGTTAGGGTCTTGTACCCATTTTAGGTGATTTCTACCACAAAGATCATTTTTCTTATCTGATTAGTGAATGATGTAACTCTTTCATCATTTCTACTCTAAATGATGACAAGAGTCATAAAAGATGTTCTAGATGGTGAAATTACAAGTTGGACCCCTCAATTTGGGTAAATTGCAATTTATCCCAAATTAGGGTTTCTGAGCTTGGGGATTGCTTCCACAGCTGCACCTTGGTGCCCAAGCTTGGGAAATCCCTCAAACCTCATCATAGACATCCCCATGATGTCTTAACATCAAAGGAACATCTTATCTTGTGAATTTTGCAAGTTCAACCCTTAAACTGGGTAATTTGCACATAGGTCCCTGCATACAACATAATGCTACAACTTTATGCAAAAGGAGAAAGATATGAAAGTGAATGTCCCTGAGGGACTTAATTACATGCCAGGGAGTGTTCACAAGTATAATAATTACATATTTAGGCAAAACTTCCAGGGTTAGGTCATAACCCAGGTCAGGGGTGTTACAAATTCTTTACCCCTCAAAAGGATTTCGTCCCCGAAATCGATAAAGCATATTATAAGAAAAGAGTAGGATATTTTCTTCTCATCTCATCTTCTAGTTCCCAAGTGGCTTCTTCAACACCACGATGGTTCCAGAGGACTTTTACAAGGCTTATATCCTTTTTCTTTAACTTTTTGGTTCTGTTATCGAGGATTGATACTGGTCCCTCCTCATATGTTATATCTTCATTCAACTCTACTTCCATAGGCCGTAGAACTGATTCAGTATCTGGGTGACATTTTCTCAGCATGGAAATGTGAAACACAGGGTGCAGCTTCTGTAACTCCTGGGGTAATTCTAGTCTATAGGCTACCTTTCCAACTCTTTCAACAATTGGATAAGGTCCCATAAATCTAGGAGCTAACTTCCCTTTCTTCCCAAAACAAAGGACTCCTTTCCAAGGTGAGACCTTGAGATACACTCTGTCTCCAACTTGGAATTCTAAGGGTCTACGACGTTTATCGGCATACGACTTCTGTCTATCTTGTGCAGTCTTCAGCTGTTGTTGTATAACTTTAATCTTTTCTGTAGTTTGCTGCACAAGATCAGGGCCTAACAACTGGTGTTCACCAGTTTCATACCAACACAAGGGTGATCTACAACGTCTACCATATAAGGCTTCATATGGTGCCATATCAATGCTATGCTGATAGCTATTGTTATAGGCAAACTCTATCAAGCTTAGGTGTAGATCCCAACTCCCGGTAAACTGGAGAGCACATGCTCTCAACAGATCTTCTAAGGTCTGTATAGTCCTTTCTGATTGTCCATCAGTCTGAGGATGAAAGGCTGTACTAAACCTTAGCTTGGTGCCTAGGGCTCTGTGTAACTGTTCCCAAAAGCGACTTGTAAACTGGGGACCTCTGTCAGAAACTATAGTGACAGGAACTCCGTGCAAACGTACTATTTCTTGAACATATATCTGGGATAACCTTTCAGCAGAAAAGGTTGTTTTGACAGGCAAGAAATGGGCTGTCTTTGTCAACCTATCAACAACTACCCAAATGGAATCATGTCCTTTGTTTGTCCTGGGTAGGCCAACAACAAAGTCCATGGTCACATGATCCCACTTCCACTGTGGTATGGGTAAGGGTTGCATTGTCCCTGCAGGTTTCTGGTGTTCAGCCTTAACCTGCTGACACACAGGACACCTCAGAACAAACTCAGCTACATTCTTCTTCATCCCAGGCCACCAATACATATCCTTCAAGTTCCGATACATCTTGGTGCTCCCTAGATGCATAGCATACATTGAAGAATGAGCTTCTTCCAGGACTAACTTCCTCAGGTTATCCACATCTGGCACTATCATTCTTCCATGATAGCATGCCACCTGGTCATCTGACTCATGAAAACCTTCTCGTTTCTCATCACCAAACTCAGATCTAATCTGCTGTACAAAAGCATCTACTTGTTGAGCCTCCTTTATCTGCTCTCTCAGGGTAGGTTTAATCTGCATCTCAGCTAACAGACCAGCTAACAATGATGCCTTCAACTGCACATTGTCTTGTCTTAAAGAGATAAGCATATCTCTTCTAGAGCATACTAAAGAACTTAGTTGTGCCCTATTCATGGTTGATGTTGCTGATTTCCTACTCAAGGCATCAGCAACCACATTGGCTTTGCCTGGATGGTACTCAATTGTACAATCGTAGTCCTTGATTAACTCCATCCAACGACGTTGCCTCATATTGAGCTCATGCTGAGTGAAGATATACTTAAGGTTCTTGTGGTCTGTGAAAATCTGAAACGTTTCTCCGTAGAGATAATGTCTCCAGATTTTCAAAGCATGAACCACAGCAGCTAACTCTAGATCGTGTGTTGGATAATTTTCCTCGTGTTTCTTAAGCTGTCGGGAAGCAAAAGAAATCACTTGGTTATCCTGCATCAACACACATCCAAGTCCATTTTTGGAGGCATCACAAAAGATTACGTATTCCTTTCCTTGCTCAGGCAACACAAGCACAGGTGAACTTGTCAACCTCTCCTTCAACAGCTGAAAAGGCTGTTGACACTTATCACTCCAAGTAAAAGGAACATCCTTCCGGGTTAACTTGGTCAAAGGTAAGGCTATAGAACTGAAATTCTTAATAAACCTTCGATAATAACCAGCTAACCCCAAGAAACTTCTGATCTCCGTCGGTGTCTTCGGTTGTTCCCATTGCAATACAGACTCTATCTTTGCAGGGTCAACACGAATTCCCGAGGCAGATACCACATGTCCAAGGAAGGATACTTCAGATAACCAAAACTCACACTTGCTAAACTTAGCGTATAGCTTATTCTCTCTTAGCAAGGTCAAAGTCTGGCGAAGGTGTTGCTCATGCTGCTGAGCATCCTTACTATAAATTAGTATATCATCTATGAAGACGACAACACACTGATCGAGGAAAGGTCGAAAGACTCTATTCATGAGTTCCATGAATGCAGCCGGTGCATTGGTTAGTCCAAACGACATGACCGTGAACTCATAGTGACCATATCTTGTCCTAAAGGCAGACTTAGATATGTCACTGTCCTTAATGCGGAGTTGATGATATCCAGACCTTAAGTCTATCTTAGAAAAGACTGTTGCACCACGCAACTGGTCGAAAAGATCATCAATCCTCGGCAAAGGATATTTATTCTTTATCGTTACTTTATTGAGTTGTCTATAATCAATGCACAACCGCATCGATCCATCTTTCTTTTTAACAAACAAAACCGGAGCACCCCAAGGTGAGGTACTCGTTCGGATGAAACCCTTCTCAAGTAACTCTTGAAGCTATTTCTTGAGTTCTGCCATCTCAGCAGGCGCCATCCTATACGGAGTCTGGGCTATGGGTTTCGTATCTGGGACCAAATTGATCTCAAAATCAATTTCCCGGGGTGGTGGTATACCAGGAAGTTCTTCGGGAAACACATCCTCGAATTCCCCGACTATCGGAACTTCAGCAGGGTTGGAACTCTCCTTGGTAACATCTACCACATGGGCTAAGAATGCGTAGCATCCTTGCCTCATCAACTTATCAGCAACCATAGCTGATACAAGACAAGTGGGCAGAATCTTTCTTTCACCTTGAAAGATCCATGTGTTGCTTTCATCAGCAAACACTGCCAGCTTGGATTCACAATCCAAGACAACTCGATACCTTTCCAAGGTATCCATCCCTAGGATTATATCAAATCCTTGCATGTCAAGCGGTATAAGATCCACCTGAATGCGATGCTTAGAAAAGGAAAGTACGTAAGGAGAGCATACTTCCTGCAGAACAGCAGACCCACTCAACGGGGTTTCCAACAACAACTTATCTGCCCTATGACTAGTTGTCAAATTGCAGTTATGAATCACTCTTCGAGTGATGAAAGAGTGCGTAGCACCCGGGTCAATCAAAACAGATACTACACAAGATTTAGACATATCAGAATATAAAAGTTCCATCTGACCTGTCACCACTTGTGGGTTGACCACTGCCTCTGGTGGGTTCATAGCATAGAACCTCGCCGTAGCCTGTTGCTGAGGTGGTGCTGATGATCCAGCTTGAGACGCTTGCCCGCGTCCTCGTCCTGTTCCTTGAGATTGTCCTCCTTGTGATCCCTGTTGTCCTTGTCTCGGAGGCTGTGTCACACTGACGGGTCTAGATCGGCAGTCCTTCCTCAAATGTCCCACCTTTCCACAGTTGTAACATCTTCTCTCTTGTGGTCCGGTGACAGACATTGAGGCAGAACTCTGTGTCTCCCGAGGCAGTTGTCTTCTTCCTCTACCTCTACTAGGAGACCACGGAGTCTGAGAACTAAATCTAGATGGTGAAGGGTTAGGTGCAGAGGATCTAGGCTGCTTAGAGTCCCTAGATGAAGAACCCTAGAACTGTGGATATCGTTTCTGAGTCTACCTCTTCTCAACCACAGATCTCTCTATCCTTCAGACTGACTCAACGAAGGTAGAGAATCTTTCGCGGTTCTCTAAGGTAGACACAGGGGTAGACATGTCAGCATTCAACCCCCTCTCAAACCTTCTGATTCTCTCTTCCTCTGTGGCAGCCATATGCGGACAAAACCGCAATAGCTCCATGAACTTAGCTTCATACTCGCTAATGTTCATCATTCTTTGTCTCAGTCTCTCAAACTGAGAGATCTTCTCATCTAGGAAAGTCTTTGGGAAGTATCTATTAACAAACTCCCGCCGAAAATCTTCCCACGAGATCTCTACTCCAGGCCTCTTCTGCTCTTCCATGTTCCACCAGTGACCAGCACTTCCTTTGAGAAGATAGACAGCATGTCTAACCTTCTCAACTTCAGGGATGTTGAGGATTCGGAAAGCCTTCTCTAACTCAGTCAACCACAGATCTGCATCTGCGGGGTCAGCAGTCCCGGGGTACTCGGTAGCTCCGACACGACGTAGTCGCTCGAACGTCTTCCCGATACCTTGCCCTTCTGGCTGGACAGGTGCCCTAGGTGCAGGCATAGGCAACCTGTCGGTTATATGTGTCATGGCAGTCATGAACTGCCCGAACATCATCTGGGCTGCTGGATTACCCATGTCAGCTGGGTCAAACTGGGGTGGCTCTCTGGGTTGTTCTGGTACAGGTTGCTCCACCTCTGGTACTCTTGCACCACCTTGAGGTGCACTGGCACTGCTCTCTTCCACATACTCATCATGTGGCTCAGACATCTTAAGTATCTTCTTCTCCTGAGGAGTAGAAGATTCTATTAGATAAGGAAGGAATACTAAAGATAGACTCGACTTCCTATGTCCTATGCCTCTGTAGACTCAGCGAACCTAGAGCTCTGATACCACTTAATTGTGGGCTCCGATCTCCAAACCATGGATTAATCCCGATTTACACACATGCGGAAGCATTCGGTAAACAGCGGAAGACGAAAATCACAGGAAAATAAAACTTTTTCGAGATTAGAGCTTGAAACCACAAACCTTTTCCATAGAAAAAGGATTTAACTGTTTACAACTCAGACCAATTACTTCTTGAGTAATTACATGCAACATGCTTACAAAATTTTCTCAAGAATGAACCACAAAACATTTCAGGACCTGAGAGTACAGAGGACATCTAGGACTTTACTCTAACTACACCATGAAGCAGACTAGATCTCCACCTGAGATAGTTACTGCTCCTGATGCTGCTGCTGCTGGGATTGTTCACCTGAGTTCTTATTCCTCCGTCTTCGACGACCACCTAAAAAGTAGAAGTCTACGGGGTGAGACAATTATACACAATTGCCCCAGCGAGAGTTATAACTCTCCATTAGGCTTTATAAGCAAGGCAGGAATAACTAAGGCATTAAGAGCCTTCAAGATATTCACTAGCAGTTCTATGATAAGCAGAGTTCAATCAATATTAACAATATGAGAACCTCCATGCTATTCAATGATAACATCAATCAAATAACTCGTAGCTAACTTTAACAGATATGCTACGCTATTGATTACGTTTTTCAAACATTATTGTTATGCCCTGTGGAGATGAGGTATACCACTCATACTCCAACTGATCACTGAGAAGTCGCATCAGTATCATACATAGGTCATTAAGAGAGCCGGATTCTTATGACCTCACCTTCCTCAGGCAGTTAGAGGATTGATTGTTTGACATCTG
The DNA here is from genome assembly GCA_963693085.1 of Alisma plantago-aquatica. Lineage (NCBI taxonomy): Eukaryota > Viridiplantae > Streptophyta > Magnoliopsida > Alismatales > Alismataceae > Alisma > Alisma plantago-aquatica. Next base: position 748,556,747 of record OY856414.1, read on the forward strand.
GCAGGATGTCTATGTAATAGCTCACCAGGGTACTCTGGTCCTTCGCTATTTTTAGAGATACAGTGGCATTCTGTACTCTCTTCGCTATCGGAAGATTTCTTGTTTATCTTTCACCGATACGGGGTTTATGTCTTTAAGGGAGTGTAGAGATACAGCTCACCTTTAAAACTTTGGGGTGGGGTCTGATGGACTACTAGAATCTACATCATCCACTCACCCTTTCTGTTATAGTGAAGGTATGACGGACTACGAGAATCTACATCAAATACCTACACTAGGATGTCAGGTTCTACACATCCATGTACCCCACATACTCAACAGTATGTGCTCCAGGAGTTCCCTTAGGAAAACCTGTTTCACCATCATTTAGACAACTGACAATGATGGATCTATGATCAGGGCTCTACATTTCACTTGATTAGTTAGGTACATTCAGTATTCCAATCATCATACAGTAACACAGCTATATATGAGAATACAAAATGTAGCAGGCCTAACTTATCACAATTATCAGATATTCATCTTCAAGTCATCTGTCAAGCATGACCTTGATAACATTTATGGCTCTTACAGCCCATAAATCACAAAGGATGTCACTTAATAGTGCATCAAGATGGTTCACTATTCATAAAGCATAAGACATGCTTTCAATGAATATAACATGGTATTCCATACTCGGGTGTGACCATCATCTCATAACAACCTGCATGGTTAATTCAACAGATAATTGTAAATAATTTAATAAATAGGGATACATTCCCAATTAGGGTTTCACTTGGATTCACCCTCAACCAGTGTTTCACATGGAATCACCCTCAAATAGGGTTCCACATGGGATCACCCACAACTAGGGTTCCACATGGAATCACCTTCCATTAGGGTTCCACTTAATAACCCTTACAATCAGGGTTTACTATTCATCTTTCATGTCATCGCCCTAAAATTAGGGTTTACTATTCACTCCATGGTGAATTGTACTCATTACATCATCATGTAAGAGAAACATCATCATTAAGACTCTTAATTATCATTAAGATCCATTAGATATCATCATTAGGGTTTCCATGACCTCACATAGGTGGGTCATTCCCTAATCATGCACCTTCATGTGTAAAAGAAGTATCTTACTAGAGATTCCTCCTAAAAAGGGCACTTTCTCTCTCTAGGATACTTTCTCTCTCTAGAAACACTTTCTCTTTCCTCTCTCTAGTAGATGGTGGCAACACCACTCTGGATTAGGTTGAGACAAGTCTCCATTGACTGATATGAGCCAAAGCATCAACATCATGTGATTAGGGTTTGATTAGATTATGGTTTTACCCCTTTAGACCCCTCGAGGGTATTTTGGTAATTTGCCACATGATCACCATCATGGGTTAACTCACTAATCACATAGTCCCTTAATGACCTAGGTTACCATTAGGGTTTAGATGGAGTCATCATTAAGCCATTGGCACCATCAAATGGTTAAGCATAAATCACCACAAATCTCCAAGTGGTTTCCAACTTTCAAACGATCTCAACCATCCAAACGGTCTTGAGACCGTTTGATCCTCAAACGGTCTTGAGACCGTTTGGTCTCAAACGGTCTTGAGACCGTTTGGAGGTGAGGACCGTTTGGGAAGTTTGACTTCCAAACCGTTTGGAGCCTCAAACGGTTTGAGGTCGTTTGGACCAAACGACCTTGAGGTCGTTTGAGCTCAAACGGTCTTGAGGTCGTTTGAGCCCAAACGGTCTTGAGACCGTTTGGTCTCAAATGGTCTTGAGACCGTTTGGTTCCAAACGGTCTTGAGACCGTTTGGCCCAAATGGGCTCAAACCGTTTGGACCTCCAAAAGGGTTCAAAGATCACCAATATTTATAGATAAGTGTGTTGAAGCCCTCAATTGGTTAAAGCTATGCTAACCACTTACAAATTGAGTCAATTAGGGTTAGCCTTAGCCACTTAGTCATCAAATTGACCCTCAATTGCAAACCAATTAGGGTTCAATCGTTCTCAATTAGGGTTTCAAATTGATTGATCATCAATGTTCAACAGTGTGAATCAATTCAAGGTTGAACCTATCAATTGTCCTCCAATTGGGCTCAAACTTGGCCCAAACGGTCTTGAGGTCGTTTGGACATCACCCAAACGGTCTTGAGACCGTTTTCCCAAAGTTTGACCAAGATCCAAACCGTTTTGACTCAGGTTGAAGTCCAATTAGGTCAAAATCAGCACTTTTCAATCAATGCATCAATTTCCTACAATTGGACCCTCAAACCACTAGATTAACTCAACCCTAAACCTTCAAACGGTCTTGGATTGTGCCCAAACGGTCTTAAGACCGTTTGGAGGAATCCCCAAACGGTCTTGAGACCGTTTGGGTCCTTCAACCCAAAACTCAACAAGATCTATGTGTTAAATCAGCACTTTCTCACCCGATTAGGGTTCCATGTTGAAGTGCCTTCAACTCCCAATTGGTTAAGAATTAGGCTTTGATTCTTTGCAGGGATGAAATTCAACCTATTGGGAACAGACCCTCAAACGGTCATCCCTTGGTCAACGCCCTCAAATGGTCTTGAGACCGTTTCAATCCAAACGGTCTTGCAAGACCGTTTGAGAGCAAACGGTTTGAAACCGTTTGAACCCAAACGGTTTGCAACCGTTTGGACCAAAAGGATCCAAGACCGTTTGGAAAAGCAACATAGGGAATCACGCCCCTCATCTTCAACCTCTTGCAAGGTCGGTTTCTCCACTGGTCCAATTGCAATCGTGCAAAGAAGAAGGGAGATAGAAGGAGATATACTAGCAAATTTGCAAGGAACAAAGCATGATTATAAAGCACAAGTTCAGAGTTATAAAACCCGCCTCAAGTTTGATCCTAAAGCTCCAAGACTCTGAGGTCCAAGCTCTAATGGCGTCCTTGAGCTTCCACAACTCGATCAGGGATGAAAACTCCAAGGAATCGAAGCTTTGGTTGGCTAGAACAAGAAGACTAGTTAAGCTAACCATGAAACCAACCCTAGAAAGTGAAAACCACCATGAATTCGAGCTAGACATGAGGTTTCTTACCTAGAGCAAGCTACTTCGTCTCCCTGTTCTCCAGAGCAAGTCCTTGGCCGTTTAAGAAAGAAAGGAAGTGAATGGAACAGGGAAGGATCGTTTGCTCGTTTGCAAAGGAAAGGCTTTTATAGTTTTAGGCTATTTTCTAACATAATGACCCTTTTAAAGCCAAAATTCGCATCTAGGTCCCTCCTTGCTCAAGGGCACGTCCAAGCCCATCTAACCTTATGCAAATCTTAGAAAAACTCAAGATCTAAGGATATAGGAATCCAACCTTCAACTAGGGTACATACATGTTAGGGTCTTGTACCCATTTTAGGTGATTTCTACCACAAAGATCATTTTTCTTATCTGATTAGTGAATGATGTAACTCTTTCATCATTTCTACTCTAAATGATGACAAGAGTCATAAAATATGTTCTAGATGGTGAAATTACAAGTTGGACCCCTCAATTTGGGTAAATTGCAATTTATCCCAAATTAGGGTTTCTGAGCTTGGGGATTGCTTCCACAGCTGCACCTTGGTGCCCAAGCTTGGGAAATCCCTCAAACCTCATCATAGACATCCCCATGATGTCTTAACATCAAAGGAACATCTTATCTTGTGAATTTTGCAAGTTCAACCCTTAAACTGGGTAATTTGCACATAGGTCCCTGCATACAACATAATGCTACAACTTTATGCAAAAGGAGCAAGATATGAAAGTGAATGTCCCTGAGGGACTTAATTACATGCCAGGGAGTGTTCACAAGTATAATAATTACATATTTAGGCAAAACTTCCAGGGTTAGGTCATAACCCAAGTCAGGGGTGTTACACAACTACTCCATTTTGTTGAGGCGTATGAGGAGAAGAGAAATTGTGTGAGTAGCCAAATTTTCACAAAAACACTCAAAAAGATCATTTTCAAATTCTCCCCCATGATCACTATAGATAGAAACAATCCGACAAGAAGCTTTATTTTCAACCCATTTACAAAAGCTCGAGAAAACATCGAGAGTATCACTTTTTAAAATGAGAAAGAAGGTCCAATTATATTGAGAGAAATCATCAACAATAACAAGACAATACTTGGAACCACGAAGTGTTTGCTTTCGCATTGGTCTGAAAAGATCAATATGAAGAAGCTCAAGAGTTCGTTTGGTACTCATGACTCCTTTGGATTTGAAGGAGGATTTGGTTTGTTTCCCTTGTGTACAAGGTTGGCATTCCTCATCCTTTTCAAAATCCAATTTAGGAAGTCCTCATACCAAGTCCTTTTTGTTCAACTTCTTCATTTAATGCATATTCACATGACACAAATGACGATGCCAAAGAGAAATATCATTTTTATCCACTACCAAGCATCTATCAAGAACGGGCGTAAGAGCATCAAGAACAATAACAAAAAGATTTCCATTTCTAGTTCCCTTATATATGACATTGTAAGTGAGGGAATCTAGAAGCAAGAAAGATGTAAACAACACAAGATATCCATTATCACATAGTTGACTTACACTAATAAAATTGTGATGTAGGCCATCAACAAGCAAAACATTCTTGATACAAAGATTGTTGCCTACATCACCCTCACCTATGACCTTACCCTTCTTGTTGTCCCCGAAGGTTACCGATCCTCCTTTATTTTTCATGATTTTTTTGAAATGACTAAATTCACCAGTCATGTGCTTAGAACAACCACTATCAAAATCCACCTCTTTTTGACCTGCAAGAAAGAAGGATGTCAGAACCCAACTCAAACATTGGAATCTGGGGTTAGCTTAGGGACCCATTTCATCTATGGGTTGGTCCCCTTGGGCTTGTAAGGACAATAAGTAGAATGATGGTCACCACATTTGCAATGAATACATACCATAGGGTTCTTAGAGCCGAAAGACTCTCCATGGAAGATAGGAGGTTCCACACTCTTCTTCTTAACCTTGTTTTTGCTCTTGCTCTTACTCTTACCTTTGGGAGCAGTCCCATTGTATCCCAAAGCACTAGTACCAATTTGTTTGGTAGAGTTTTCTAGGACATCATTGAGGGATTTCTTTCACGTAAGGAACTTTTGCAAAGAAGATCTCAACTTAGCATTATCATCACTAAGGTTAATGACAGTAGTAGAAAGACTAGCAAGATCATCTCTAGCATGCAATAGATCGTCCTCTAAACAGAGGGCTTTAGTATGAAAGGAATCTCTTTCTAAAGCTATGCTAGCAACTTCATTACTTTATAAAACAGGCCTAGAAGATAAATCATTAACTTGAGCAAGTAACTTGGCATTTTCAGATTTTAGCAACAAAATTTCCTTTTGATAAACATGAACTTCTTTCCTCCTAGCATCATCAATGTGAGTTAGTTCTACATTTTCAGTTTTAAGAATGTCTAACTCATCTTGGCATTTTTGGTTGTCTTCCTTAAGATCTTCAATAGTCTTAATATAGACCCCATTCTCATCCTCTACTCCATTATGTTGAAGCTCAAGGTCAAGAAATTGCCCTTGCAAGGAATCTGTGCTATCTAGGAGCAGTTTTTCATTTTTATCAAGAATCTCAATTTTAGCATAAAGATCATCAACTATCTTGCCTAACCTTTTCCTTTTAGACTTGCATATAGTAAAGGAGGATTGTCATTCATTTAACATATCAATGAGAGTTTCCTTAGATAGCTCATGCAAATTAACATTGCTTACCTCACTTACCTCACCAACATCTTCACTAGTGGAGGCCGTGAGGGAAAGATGACATTCTCCATCTTCAGAGCTTGAGGAGCTTGAGGAAGACTCCTCCCACGCTGCATGAGCTGCATCTTTGGATCTTCTTTCTTTCTTTCTTTTCTTTTCTCTTGTACTTGCCTTCTGCTTTGTACTCCTTGTCTTTCTTGTGGCTGCTCTTGTGATGGCTCTTCTTGTCCTTTGGGTAGTCACTCTTGTAATGGCCCTTTTGGCCACACTCATAGCATCTTGGAGTTGAATAAGAAGGCTTCCCTTTGAAGTGCTTGCCCTTACAGTAGTTTGCTTCATGCTCATTAGGGCCTTCATCTTCACTTGAGGAAGGGGTAGGAGACTTTAGAGCTAGTTGTTGCTTCCACACCATTTCTTCTATTTGTGCTTTGAAGGTTGTTCCCTTTATCTTCTTAGACTCCTTCTCTTCTCTTTTCTCTTCCTCTTCTTGCTTATCAAGCCTAGGTTCATGGGCTTGAAGGTTACCAACTAGCTCCTCGGTTGACAACTCACTTAGCTTGTACACCTCTTCAATTGATGTAACCTTGGACTCCCATCTCTTAGGAAGAGATCTCAAGATCTTGGAGTTGATAGTGCCTTTGTCTAACACACTCCCAAGGGAAGCTAATCCATTGATGATCACATTTATCCTAGTGTACATATCAACCACTCTCTCATTCTTACCCATCTTGAAGTTTTCAAGCAGCCCACCAAGCATGTAGATCTTGGCTTTTTTTGACTTGCCCCGTACCTTCATAAGTGACACAAAGCTTGTTCCAGATTTCATGTGCGGTGTCCCTAGAAGATATACGGTTGAACTTGTATGGAGTGAGGACGGCATAGATGATGCTCACTGCCTTTGAATTGAGTTGAGCTAGCTTCATTTGTGCTTCAATCCAAGTGGAAATTCCCCCCTTTGGGTCTTCATACTTGAGGTGGACAACCTTCCACATCTCATATCTCACACCTTGAAGGTAGAATTGCATTCTCCTCTTCCAATATAGGAAGTTGGTGCCATCGAAGACCGGAGGTCTCATGGAGAAGTTCCCTTCTAGGTGGAGGGATCCAAGAGACGAATAGACCATCTTCTCCTACTTGTTGAAGTAGCTTGGAGAAGACCTACTCTGATACCACTTGTTGGATCAATGGGCTCTAGAGGGGGGTGAATAGAGCTTCACAATTCTCACAAGACAAATTAGACCACCAATTTATATTAAGTGCAGAAACTTAATCAAGCAGCAATTTGATATCTTAATCTAGTATACATAGCAAGGATAAGAGATAAAGAAGAGCAAGCACTCGGACAGGCAGTTTAGAGTGGTTCCATGTCCTAAACTTAGGAGCAATGTCAGTCCACTACCTAGAGTGGGTTAGCCTCTAGGATTTGCAATCTTGGTACTCTTATATTCCACAATAAGATTACAAGACACAACAACCACACATCCAAGGGATTAGTACCTCAAGAAAAGATCTTCAACCTATAGAAGGAGCTTACCCACTTGAACCATGGAGTCTTCAACCATCAACATGGATTTACCCACTCCTTCCTTCAAGTCTTCGGCCTTCAAGGGATTACATGCCTTCCTTGAGTGTTGCCTTGCACATCTCCTTCACTTGGAGACCTTGAGCACCTATCTCCTTCACTTGATATCTGGAGCACCTAGCTTTCTTCAAACTTGAAGAACATCAACTTCTTCTCCTACACTTGGAGAGGATCTTCAATCTTTCTTCAATGGGAATTGAGGAAGGAAGATGGAGAAGGAGAGATTTACATCAATACATGAGTAGCTCTCTTACACAGGAACATGTCTCACTCATACGCACAAATTTGACTTGAAGGTAGAGAGAGAAAGGGGCCCAAAGGGTTAGAACACTCTCAACTAGGCTAGGACCAAGCATGTAGTGAATGTGCAACCTCAGAATGAACTCCAACATGTCCTATTTATAGTTGAGGGTGTCCCTTTAAGTTGTGGGACACTTAGATACAAAAATAGTCATTTTTTGCTCAAAACAACATCTCTATTTTTTATCAAAACACACACCAACGGTCACATCACTTTATTTTGCAAATTTCATACAGTGCAATTTGTTGAGTTTCAATAAAGGTAACTCGACCGATCAAGTAAAAGACAATGTTGATATTTAAATCATCGATCGAGTTTGTCCTGGAGAAACTCAACTGACCATTTAAAATCAAAATGGTTAGGTACTCGATCGTTCGAGTTCTGTGTAAACACAACTCGACCGATGCATCTTCAGAAAATTGGATCCAGGTGGATCAGTCGAATTCTGAGAGTCAGAAACTCGACCGATTGAGTGCCTATAATCAATTTTCTAATTTGCATCTAAAGTGATTAAAATTTTATGTTTGTTGTCCCAAACAATTTTCTCAACTAAGTTACAAGTCAATTCATCATTACAAGTGATTACAAAATTGTTCTAGGGTCATTTACATAGAAATCCCAAATTGCACACTTGTAGCTATTTTGACTTGAACTTGAGACAATCTAGGGCTTTTGATTTCAGATCCTTTTCATGTATCTAATACCGAAATTCAATATTTAACACACATATTAGATACATATGAATGGAATGGTTAAGTCATTATCAAAATATGGACAATGTATAACCTTTAGGTCAACACTTACAATCTGTTTAAGGTGTTGTAGTGATTGTATAATTCCTTTGTCTCTGATATCTGGAGTGAACTCGAGGCATGAAATCATCATCCTTTCAACATTCAACTCATGTTTCTTGAACCAAGAGAAGATAGTATGAGATAATGCGACATCAATATCATATATTGATTCACATGTGCATGCACATACATTTCTCTATTTCTCTTATCAAGTGGCCATGATATCAAACTCTAGTACGAGGGACAAATCCCATCTCTGTCACTCACAGTCAACCCCATGTGTCAAAAAGCTACCCAATCATCACCTTTATGGCAACCCGTATTCCAGGATTATGTTTGATGATGTCAAAGTATACCCAACGACATGTGATGAGTGCAGTGATTTTAGGTCTAAGAACCACAATCACCCCCTTTACTATGAGAGATGATTATGACTACCAATGAAGGTTTCCATCTATCACTATAACGGTTGGTTTATTTGATACATTGTTCCTTAACATGTATCTAAGTGCTAGGTTCGATATTGACATATCATGGCAAATGAGATTTTGTCAACAACCAACCCACACTCCAGTTTCATGTGTTAATGGTGTCTATCTACATTACACGGTAACAACTGACTAGGGACATAATAAGAGTGTACATACTCTTAGCATTCATATGATCTCATTCTCCAAGTCACATACTTAAAGACATACGTCAATGAGTATTATCATTCTTTAAACATTTTATTATTTCCTCATTAACACATAACTGAATGAAATAGAATAAATTGGAAGCTTGACTTTATGAATAATAATCAAATCCTTTTATGATATGTTCCATGTCAATCATCACATGATTGTCTCTATGCACATACCCTACCCACAATCCATGCCTTCCTTGGGCACGCTGGTTTTTATTGGTGATTCATCGATGATTTTTCAAAAATTCCAAGTCTCTTACTAACACTTGCATGACCAATTTTCTTTTCCTAAAGGATGCTCTCACCTCTATCCCCATCATTCATGCGCCTAATTGGTCCTTGCCTTTTGAAGTCATTTTTGATGCTAGTGATTATGTTGTCAGTGTTATTCTTGGGCAGCGAGTTGACAAGAAACATCACTTTGTATACTACGCATCTAAGACCCTAGACGATGCACAAGAGAGTTACACAACAATCAAGAAATAAATGGTAGCCATTTTCTATGCATTTGACAAATTTTGATCGTATTTAGTAGGGTCTAAGGTTATTGTTTACACTAACCATGCTTCTATTCGTTACATTATGATAAAAAAAGAAGTTAAGCCTAGACTCATCAAGGTGCATCCACTTTACTACAAGAGTTTGACTTAGAAATCCTTGATAAAAAGGGATCCAAAAATGTCATTGTCGATCACCTCAACCGCTTAGCTTTGTGTCATGATGAAAACATTCCCATCAATGATTATTTGATAGATGAACATCTTCTCATGGTCGATTCTCAATTTCTTTGGTTTGTCTATTATTTCAATTACTATAACATAGCAGATCTTGAACCCTACCCTAGAAGTTTGATCTTTTGGAGACAAACAAGGTTGAGGATAGATCTAGAAGATCTTTAATATAACCCTAATAAGCTAATGCATGCATAAATCACCCTAGTGTAACCTAATGTTCTCACATTAGTCTTAAATTAATAATAGACACATAAAATATGACAAATGAGATAATAATGAATTATATGAAATTCTATATAAATAGTCACACATAATTCTTTTGGTGATAATATTAAGATATGGGACATAATTAAATGAGCAAGAGTGATAATAATGAAATCATGTGATAAAAATGGCCATAAATATTAATTTTGTCATAACTCATTAATGGAAACCCCAAAAATAAAATCTAAGTTAAACATCATGTTCCTTGGGTCCCAATTGCCTTGTGAGTCAAGTTTCACATTTTTAACATTATAATAATTAATTTAATTCTTTTTGGAGAGAGAAGATCTAAGTTTTCCCCAAAATATCAAATAAAATAATAAATGACTCCAAAATAGGAAAATAATCTTGGATTTGAAATATACATAATAAATATAGCCTTTGGGTGAATTTTCATCCAATTTGGAGAAAGTTTGCTTAAAAGGTGAAATCAGGAGAGAGAAAGTGTGTAGAACCTTCAAAATATTAAATAATTATACAAACAACTCCAACATCTAAAACTAATGGCAAATTCGTATCCAACACATTAAATATGACTTTTGAGTGAAGTTTTATCAATTTTGGATAATTCTAGACATCTGTAATGTATTAGGAAAGAGAAAATGTGATTTACTTTAAAGGAATTAAATAAAATAGCAAAAGTCTCCAAAAGGGAAAACTATTGCCAAAATCAGATTCTACATGTCCTAATGAGGCTAGGTATCAAATTTCATTTAATTTGGACCGTGTTTGTATCTTCAATTGAAGAGAGAAAAAGGAAAATAAATTTAATCTACACTTTACAAAATTCGGATTAGGAAACACCAGCCCGCATAAAGAGTAACCGCAGACCAAGGTCCGATATTTTGGGCATCACTTCCTCATTTCTTAACAAAATTTCATAAAATAACTTACATTGTATTGCAAATTTAATTCCACATCTATCCATACCATATGCGTAGCCTAATGTGGAGAATTTGAGAAACACCTAAACTTTTTCTTCAAGTCTTATGAAACAACTTCTCACACACCCGCACTTATAAACACCTCTACCTCGAACTTCCTTGATTTTTTTGTAAACCTCCACTCATCCCAATTTCATATTTTCTTGAGTGTGGTTGCTGGTGTTCATGCTTTGATTTTTTCTTGCATCGTCCCAAAAGCTGAACATGGTTCTTGGTTTGAGTTTGTGGCACCGCTCCCCGATGCCATGTTTATTTTCTAAACGTAATAGGACCCCAGGTAAACAACTTTGACACTTGTTCTTCATGATCGGTTAGTTTGTTTCACAAACGAACGATGAATGAAGTTTTCCTCCAAACTCTCAGATAATTTTCTCCTTGCCCATCCGACCTCTCTTCCTCTCTCGCAAATTCTACTAATTTGGCATTTTCTAATTTTGTGATTGGATGATTCTATAAAATTCATATCTTTTAATTCTCTTATCCAAAAATTAAAATAGAATATTTTTTGGAATTGTAAAATGTTTTCTTTCTATTAAAAATAGTTTCAAAGCCTGATTACTATGTTTTCTATGATGGATTTTTTAAGGATCTAATTAAGTAATAAAAAAGCCCTAAAATCAGTAACTAATCCATATGAACTCCAGCTTTAGTAAGTAAATATGTTTTCTTAATCAGAAAAACCTAATAAGTTGATTGGTTTAGGTTTGGAGTCCAAGATCTGATGTTTTGTAGAAAGGTCTATAATTAGGGTTACATTACATATATATGAATCTCAAACCCTAATACATGTGAACAATTTGTATTTAGGCAAGGTTGATCTTGGAAACAACTAGTTTGGTGAAGAGAGTTTTTAGGACCCTGGTTTAAGGTATGATGTATCCCCTATTCCTCTATATTGAGAAATTCACCTATCTTGTCATTCTTTTGACTTTGGCCTACACATATGTTTGTTCTCTTGATATCATGGTTCATGTGAACTATCTTGGTTGTTGTGGACTTGGATATTCTCTTGATATCTATCTTGTTCCTTAGTGCATCTTGTACTTGTTGATGATATGTGGCCACTATGATGTGGATTTTTTGGATGTGATATCTTTTTCCCTTTTGCATATGAATGTATGTGTTGTCCATTGTGTGATGACAACATTGTACAATATGACTATACTTTTTACCTACCTCTACATTTACATGTTATGTTATTCAGTAGCACTAGAGTAGTGTAAATTACATTGATTTTTTGCGCAGTATTCCTCTATTTTTTTATTAAGGAGAGTGTCAGTATCTCATTCTCTATACCCAAGTTTGGCAATATTCCATTCTCAATTTTATATATTTGGGAGATTGGCAATATTCCTTTCTCTATAAGGTTTCAAGTTTATGAGACTTGTCTGCCTTTGTGTTTGTATTGTTCTAGGGCTATGTTTGTCTCACATGCATGCAGGTTGATGATGATATGTGCTTCTTTTCCCACCATGGTAGTGGATGTATATATAGCACAATCTTTTTATGTTGTTTTATGACAAGTATCATTTTATTGTGATTCTTTCCCCTTGGTACCTACTTGGGTGGTACTTTTCTTTTCTATGGGAAGCTTCTATTTATTTGATGTCCTTATTTATATATTGCTCAATTTTCCTATTTAGTATGCACATACTAGCCTTTGCTGATGTCTTCTATTTTGTCTTCTTGCTGGGGCATGCTTCCAACCCTAGGTAAAGGATATGGAGGACATGGCATAAAGTTATGGACCTAGCTTAAGGAGTTAAAGCTTGGAGACAATATTGATGTGTTTTAGATTTCCCTCTACATGGATCGATTATGTACCGTTACATGTAAGTTTAAAATGTTCTTTTATAACCTTCTGAGAAATTGAATATAGTCAATGTTTTTATTCCGCTGCTACAATTTGGTTGTTTTATATACCATAAACAAGATTTGAAAATTTTACACCAACTCCAACATATCTTTTAGGTGTGTTTGGACTAGAGGTTCTATTGTTCAAATTTTTACTAGGGTGTGGTTCCCCTCTGGGATCCCACTCTTTACAATTACCTTGTTGTAGGTATATTACACCCTAAATATAAGGGACACTCTAAAGCTAAGTTTTTGCATGATGTTAAGAACTATTATTGGGATGACCCCTATCTTTCAGACTTTGTAGATGGTGTTTATCATTGATGTGTCACCCATGAGGAAGCCTTTTCTATCCTTGAATAGGGTCATTCTTACCCCACTGGTGAGCACATGAGTTCCTAAAAGACCACCAAAAAATTTCTTCAATGTGGGTTCTTTCGGCCCATAATTTTTGAGGATTCTTATGAATTTATTCTTTGTTGAGATCAATTCCAATGGTCAGGAAACATTTTCAAATGTGTCCATATGCCCATGATCTCCTGGCAAGAACTCTAGAATTTTGATGTATGGGATGTTGATTATATGGGACCTTTTCCCTCCTCTTGTGGGTACCTATATATCCTGGTGGCTTTGGATTACATTTCAAAATTGAGTAGAAGCCATCCCCATGAAGACCTGTGACTCTATGTCAGTCAAGAAGCTTTTCAAAGATATCATTTTCCCTAGGTTTGTAGTACCTCACATTCTGATTTCTGTAACACCCCAAAATTTGCACACAAGAATATGAACAGAAGCATCAATTCCTAACTCATAACATTGTTGGGGTATCAAATTTCATGAATATCAAACACAAGGAATAATTGAAAAGATAACCAAATTAGGATCATATATTATTTCTCATTTGTGAAAAGTTTACATAAGATGAAAACATAATATAACTAATGACATAACCAAAGACTTAAACATAAACAAGCCGTTCTTACTACATGAAATTAAACATATGGTGGATAATGGAACCCTACCAGGCCATCCTAGTCTTTCATTAGGTCCTCCATATTCTTATCATGATATCTTAATCCTCCTATTCTATACACCTACAAGCATCTCATCCCTAGCCATATATTGGAAAAATGATAATCAGTATGTGGCATGAGCATTCTCTATGTATGAAATACTGGAATATGAAAAATATTGTACATTATTCTTAAACATGATACAAGAAATCTCACATAAACTGAAGGAAACTAGGAAATGAATATATGACTTTTCTTTAAGATTAATTCATATATATTTATGTAGCTTATGCTGGAGACCTATACTTTGATACCCTGAGCTCATAACCTACACTCTACCCTGGGTCATCTTGTCTAATTGGCATGCACTAAGGGTATAGGCCTCATGACCTACACTAAGGGCCTGGGTCATGTCTCTTGAGTTGACCTACACTAAGGCCTAGGTATAACTCCATGATCTGATGTCAACTTAGTTCTTATCTTAACTTAAATCGTATTGCATGAAAATAACTTGAAATGTGAGTACTTATCATGATTACTTGAAGACTTAAGTAAATCGATATGATTACATGAAAATTGTGTATTTTATCTTGAGCTAATATAGTCTCTCTTCAGAATGCACCACAATGCTCATAAGGCCTATTAAGGATCACATAAGGCCAGTTAAGGCTGACATAAGACCAGTTAAGTTTCACAAAAGTCCAATTAAGGCACACATTGCTCCCATAGAGATCATAAGGCAGGTTAAGGCTCACTTAAACATGATTGAGAGGACTATATTAACCTAACATGATTTCTTAATCTTTAACATGATTTCCATAATTTCTTAATTCATTAAACATGATTATCATTATCTCTTGATTCATTAGTATGGCAGTAATACATACAATTTTATTTGAAATCATAAATATGAACAACGTATAAATTATAACTTCTTAGCATGAACATGATAATATATATCAGCATATAAATCATGAATATCTCACTTAACAACATATGCATGAGAACATGCTAATAATAATAAGTATTAAATATTTGTGGGCATGGACCACTTACATGTATCATTATAAATAAAGCACCCACAGTGCTCATGATCTTAATCCTTAATTAACCTATAATACAACCAATAACCCTCAATTTAGTTCTTTAATCCTGATTCCTTAGGATCTGAATATTCATGAAAATCAAATCATTTCAGGCTCTAGAACCAAATCCAATGGATATAGTCTTTAAAAGTTGATTAAAATACATATATGGTTTGTCACAATCCAACCTATAGATTCTTATAAATTATTAAAGATCGGGCTGAAATCAACCAATCAAGAATGGGTTAAAACATTAAATCAAATATTGGAAAATTGGCCATTTAGGTGGGTAGAAAATTTGATTTTCCATGGACTTTATTTCTCAATCTTAGGTGTGTCAAAGGCATTCATTGTCCCATTCAAAACAATGCATGAAGATATCCCTGGAAAACACTAAACAAACCCAAACTATCCACAGAAGAATAACATATAAATGCACATTGTGAGGGTAAGATGATAAATCATTCATCTAACTTCTTCTCTATTATCCATGGTGAGCTACTCTTCCTAAGCGATGAATCTCTGGCTCAATACTCGAGACTATCAACAATATTGCAAAAATGACCTTCCTAAGGAAATCTCCATGTCATATAAGACTTGGAGAGCCTTTGTTGAGGTTCCTAAAAGTAGTGGAGATCCAGGTCTACACCACCACCATGGTTGCACGAGCTAAGGTAGTGAAAACCATGAACAAAGTACATAATTTGAAATCAAGGGGTTGGACATCTTCTTTGTGACCCAGTGAAATCAGGGTAAGAATTCCCATGACCAAAAGACAAAAAAAATGGCTTCAACTTCCCTCGTCGATCGCAAGATACAAAGCAGCAAACTCATAACTTGAAAATGATGGCACGATAGTGCAAACTTGAAATTGAGAGCTTGATTATCTTTCTGGTGATCTATTGACTTTACTAATTGGAAAATCATAAAGAAAATACCATAATGGCGGCCCTATAACGCTCGCCATCTCCGATCAGGTAACCAGAGCCTGAGAGAAAACAACACCAGAAGTTACTGATCATAGGCACTTGGAAAAGGAAGGACAATTATTAGGCAAGCTTACTAGATTTGAAATTCAATGAGAAGGTTGGAGATGTTGTGTCACAAACCTCATTGTCAAAAACAAATACCTAATTTGTGGCGGGTTCTCAGCTAGAATCAATAGCAATTGGAAGGGGGGAAAGGTCTTCTCGATCCTTTGGAAGGTTTACGAGTCACTAGCACTTGTTTTGGTGAGACTCTGTGTCATGGAGATAGCGAATGTGTTGACTAGGGGAGAGAAGATTTTGCGTTTTTCTAGGAGAGTGGCATGGAGGGTCGTGAAGAGGGTATCCCAGCTCGTAATAGCCTTGTGAGTCCACTGGTGGAGCGAAAATGGATGTTGTGGAGGGTAGATATAGATATAATCTGTAGAAGTCATAATTGATAGCTAGTCCTCACCGTGCAGAAACCACGGAGGAAGGAGACGAAGTCTCCATCTTCTGATCTTAAGTCTCCATATTTTGATCTTGATTGTATGGTTTCAAAACAATCCAAGATGTTGCTATTGTGTGATGCAATGACACATAGTTGAACCTAGCTCTATACACCTTAATCAATTGCATTATTCACATAGTTAGGTTTAATATGGATTACCATACACATAATTGACCCTTTTCTTTCTTATATAAATTGGCATAGCTAGATGAAATTTTGTCGCTTGCCTAATTCAACCATAATGAACCCAAATATTGACTAAATTCTTACATTTGAGTTAGGAAATCATGTGGTTCTGAACATTTGGTACTTATGGTGTTTAACTCATTAATAATTTATAGAGGGGAGTTACATCACCAAATTTTAAAGGAAGCCACAAAGTCCTATTGTACACTCATTTAAAAACTCAAGGGAATATTTTATTCACATATGTGGATAAAATTTCATTTACACCCTAGCTAGTGATAATTGCAAGATTAGGGCTAGGTTTTGTACATAACTAAAATAAGATGTCACACGAGGTTGATTCATCATATGTAAGGGTAATATCAGGGTCTTACATCATTACAAGAAAATTAAGTTGGCAAGTTGGCATTAGCATACATTTTGTTTTATACTAAAATTTTATGGATGTTACAATTTCCGACATGGGATCACATTTTTTAGAGAAATGTTTTGAGTCCATAATTAAAAGATATGGATTCCACCACAAGGTTGCTCTCCTTACCACCCTCAGACTAGTGGTCAGGTCAAGGTTTTAGATCGTCAAATCAAGTCCATCCTAGAGAAAACTATCTATCACACTAGGAAAGATTGGGCTTTGAAAATTAATGATGTCATGTGGGCATACTTAATAGCCTAAAAAATACCTTTAGGAACCACTCCTTTCAGGTTGATCTATGATAAATCTTGTCATGCACCCATATAATTAGAACACAAATCTGGTTGGGCCATTGAAACTTTAAACTTTGAACTTGTTGTAGTTGGAAAGAATCAATTTCTTCAACAATAAGATTTGGATGAGCTCAGAATGATGACCTATGAAAATGCCCAAATTTATAAGGACATAACCAAACTATGGAATGATGGCCATATCCATCAAAAAGACATCCAAGAGGGTGACCATGTATTAGTGTACAATTCTAGGTTGGGGATTTTCCTTAGAAAACTCAAATCTAGATGGTATGGACCCTACCTTGTTGAGTGTGCCTATCCAAATGGAACTTTTTATTTTTGGGATAAATGGAAGGGTGATCTTTTAGTGAATGGACATAGGCTCAAGTGGTACATTACCACTGAGGACTTTATGGCATCTGTAGCACATCACCTCTCTATACTTGAAGATCTACAATTACACTAGCCTCCACCCCGACCCAATCCCAAGCGAAAATTGGCTCTAAGAGCACATGCATCGATCACACGATGTAAAACTGGGTGCTTGTTGGAAGGCAACAAAACTTCAATTTTCTACTTTGATTTCCTTCATTTTATTTTGTTAATTGCAATTGTTGGATAACCTTGCTTTTTCTAGTTCCTAGTTAGTTTAATTAAAAAAAAGTGATCCACTTGATTGGTCACCCAACCTATCGTCGCAAGATGGAAAAATTTGAAATACAAATGCCCATCACAAAGACTGTGCTGAGTGTTTCACCTAGGGAAATAGTCAGTTGGCCCTTCAAGGAATCCATTAAAGGGTGGGTTATAGATTCAAGAAAGGTGTCGCTTCAAATCCATGACGTACGAGCCAACCATTTAGATACACAAAATTGTTGGGAAATATGCCAACATGTAGGTAGTTGAAACAAAAAATTATTTTCCATATTCCCCATTAATAGACAATCACATCAATAACTATGTGATGGGAATAATAGTTTAAGAGGTCATAACTTGTCTTGGAGCAAGTCCAGTGATACTTCCCTCATGGTAGTATGCGGCTTTCATCAATTTGCACTTAGACGATGTCAGTAGTAACTCCTGGTTGATCACCACAAATAGCAGTTGACCTTGTCCTCCTATGCAGTATGTAATGACCTCCTTGCCTCAATATTAATCCCCACAGACTACTAGAAACTACTGTCATTCTAGAAAAATTGACAAGAAGGAGTTGTCCCTTCTCGTTAGTGTACTATCCCCAACTAACTCTCCCACAAATGTTCTCCATTGCTATCCCTCCCTTTATCAAGTAAGACTTCCTCGTATTCTCTTGGTTACCAAAACCATAGAATATAAATATTGTTAAAGATAATTGATGTGTCTCAAAAACCCCTAGTACCCCTCTAACTATAAGAAGGTTAGGGTCAGGGTTCCCAGTCTGAGTGGGAGTGGAAGGGGCCAAAATTTCACAAATTTTTGCATCCTACAAGGGACAATATGATCATTTCATACATGAATTGATCGGTTGGCATGTGAGCTGATTGGTTCAACCCTTTAACTAGTCATTTCACAATGTTTTCCAATTGAAATTATATTGACAATTAATATTCGATTAATGCACAACATGACATCAACACTAATCCTTGATGCAATTGAATTGATCATTAAGCCAGACAGTTCATCACATGAACTGATCATTTGAGACCATGAGCCAATCCGTTCAGTTATTTGAATTGATTGATTCATGTTGTAGTTCAACCAACAATTAGCCAATTAGTTTTCAATTAACGTGACACTCCAATCAATTGGTTCAATGCTTGAATCGGTCGGTTCAAAGTCCATTCAACCAATGTTTTCCAATTTAATACCTAACTCTTTTTCAATCAAGTTTATACTATATTATTAAATGAAATCTGATTCAAAGTGTATCCTATGTGTGTGACCCTATAGGTTCCAAGTTATGTTGGCAGTAAATGTCCATAACTAATTTATGAAATCACAAGCAATGAGAGATATGTAGCAATACATCATTGCTACCCAAGTAATTCAGAAAGTTGGACAACAACTTCAACCTCAAATATGTGGTTGGTGTTGCAATGATTGTATAATCCTTTGTAGCTGATATCTAGATTTAAAATTAAGGCATAGAATCATCATTCTCTCAATGTTCAATCCATGTTCCTTGAACTAGAGTAGACTTTCTATGATATATGTGACATTAATATCGTATATGGATTCACATGTGCATGCACATGATTTTCTCAGTCTCAGATCAAGTGGCTAGGATATCAAACTCTTATGGAAGGGACAAAGCCCATCTACAGCACTCACAGTCATCCCCATGAGTCACAATGTACCCGAGCACCACATTTATGATAACCCCTATTGAAAGTCACGGTGGGGATGTTAAAGTACATAAAACGATATGAGATGAGTGTAGTGATTTCTGGTTTAAGAACCACGATCACCACCATTTTAGTGAGAGATTATTCTAACTACCAGTTATGGTTTCCATGTGTTACTCTCAAGGTGGGTATGTCTGATACACTATTCTCCAACAAGTATCTATGTGTTTGATTTGATATCACATATCATGACTGATGAGATTCTATCATCAACCAACGTACACTCTAGTCTTATGTGTTATTGTGGTCTATCAACCTTCCACAATAACATACGACTAGGGACATAAAAAGAACATACATACCATTATCGTCTGTATGAGCTCATTATTCAGGTCATCAACCCCATGACATGCATTATTGAGTAATGTCATTCTTTAGAAATTTATTATGTTTCATCATTATTACATAAATGATTAAAACATACAAATTTGAAAGATCAACTTTATTTATTAATCAACTCATGTACAAGATATGCCTTCATAATTATCTTATGATTGGATCTCTAGGCATACATATCAACAAACTCTCACTTGCACTAAGAGCCAATCACCCATGAATCTTATTCTAAGTGATCTAAACATGTCCATCACGTTTCTTACACACAAGTGCTAATCCAGTGGGTTAACAACATTTTCCTTTAGTTAGTATATTGCATCTTTGACATCTCTTTGATGTACGACCTCTCATATGAGACAAAATCATTGTAGCATGCTTTCTGGTATTCCTTTTGCCTAACCAGTAGCTCCATTGTTATCACAATATTTTTATTGTGTCATCAATCATTTGAGCATCCCATAATTATATCTAGGCTCTGATTTATGTCGAACTCATTTTCTAGGAACTCTAGTTCGAACTCTGGAACTTAAGTGCCATTCACTTCCCCATGATTGGTTTTTCGTAAGTGTAAATATGAAAACCAATAAAAGGATTGTTGATTTTATTGTATGATACATAAAAGTAAGGACAACAAAGAAATAAAAAAATCATATCTATAACTAATCATAATATTTTTTAAACCATAATAATCTGAACAAGTGGTCATGATGCAGATGTTGCTCCTTTTAAGAATATTTTAATGTGGTACAGTTATAACTTTTATAAAAATATATGGTTCAAATTACATTATGATAGTTCTATTTCACTTAGTATGTACAAACTATGGTAATGATATGTACATTGTATGTGTTTGTAAATATAACTTTTGTTTCATCAATGTTTAACAATATGTAAAACAATAATTTTTATTATATTTTTTGTGTAAAATTATAATTCATTATCATTTTTCACATCACACTATTTAAACATAAATATAAAAATATGTTAGATAAATCACATATTTTTTCACATGGTGAAGTGTGATTACTTTTTCATAGTGTTCATATATTTTTTATTTTATAGAAATCAATGATAATGGTAGTTATAGTGTAAAATAATTTAAATGGTGTCTCTTATAGTGTACAATGTTTTGACACATTATCTTATAGTTTTGGCAATAAACTATATCCACATGTTAACATTCCTAGTCATAAATAGCATAGATGTGAAATTTATGAAGAATGAAAAATATAATTGTACATGAAATATTCTCAATTGTTCGAGAACTTGTTTTCTGCTCTTTTTAAGGCTCCTATTGATTTGGTGTAAGTCATGAGTTTTGTGGAACTCATTTTTTGGGAACTCTGGCTTAGTTTTGGGAACTTAAGTTCCATCCACTTCCATGTGATTGGTTTGTTGTAAGTGTAAACATGAAAATCATTAAAAATATTGTTAATTCTTACTATTTAATATAAATAAATAAAGATGGAAAAGACATAAAAAATAATCATATTCATAAAAAATATCATAATATTCATAAATCATAATAACCTCAACAAGTAGTTATGGTGCAAATGTTGCACTTTTAAAAATATTTTTATTTTGGTAAATTTATAATCTTAATAAAAATATTTAGGATTAAATCACATCACAATATTTTCATTCACTTTGTGTTTACAAAGTATTTTAATAATATCCACATTTCATATACTTGTAAATATAAATTTTGGTTCATCGCTTTTTAACCATAAATATTAAAGCTGTACTATTTTTATAGGGAGTTTTACTGTATTATTCTTGCATGCTTAAAATTAATTATCATTTTTCAAATCATATTGTTTAAGCATGAAGAATAAAAATATATTAGGTAAATCACATTATTTTTCACATGATGTAGCATTATCTTTTTTTATGATGTTTATAATTTTTATTTTGTGAACTGCATTGACAATGGTGGTTCTAGTGTAAAATGTTTTACATAGTGAGATTATACTAATATTTTGTCATATTTTTTTATGATTTTAATAATAAAATATGTCCACACCGCTAATATTTTTAGTCATAAATATTTTACATGTGTCACTAGGCTCTGATTGGTTTGTTGTAAATGGTCCAGAAAACTTATGAACTGGAGTTCCTTGAGTAGTTTTTCATGATTGTAAGTGTTGGAACTTGAGTTCTGTGACTTCCGGTGAGTTAAAAAGTTACATACAAAACATAGTTCCTAAGTTCCCTCTTAAAAAGAGCGAAAAATGAGTTCCAAGACAACTAACAACATTTCTTATACAATTATATTCTTCATTTGTAATAAATGACACACGTAAAATATTTATGACTAGAAATATTAGCGGTGTGGATATAGTTCATTGCTAAAACCACAACATAATATGACAAAATATCATACACTATAATCACACTATGAAATATATTTTACACTATAACCACCATAATGAGTACGATCTACAAAATAAAAAAATATAAACATCATGAGAAAAAAACATCGCACTGTTTGAAAATAATGTGATTTACGTAATATATTTTTATTCTTCATGTTTAAAAAATATGATGTGAAATATGATAATTAAGTGTAACTTTGCACGAATAATATAGTAAAAGTTTCCTATAGAAATAATGTAAAAATTAATATTTTGCATTGTGCTAAACAATGATGAACGAAAACTTATATTTATGAACACATCAAATGCGGATATTATTACAATACTTTGTATACACAAGTGAAATAAAAATATTGTGATGTGATTTTTATCATAATATTTTTATTAAGATTTTAATTGTACCATAATAAAATATTTTGGAAGAGTAAAATCTGCACCATAATCATTTGTTGTGGTTATTATGATTTAAGAATGTTATGATTTTTTACGAATATGATTTTTTTATGTCATTGCCAACCTCATTTATTTATATTATACAATAAAAATTAATAATATTTTTAATAATTTCCATATTTACACTTACAACAAACCAATCACATGGAAGTCAATGGAACTTAAGTTCTAGAAACTGAACTAGAGTTCCCAGAAAATGAGTTCCACAGAACTCATGACTTACACCAAACCAATAGTGTGGTTATAACGAATGAAGAATATAATTGTATAAGAAATGTTGTTAGTTGTCCCGAAACTCATTTTCCACTCTTTTTAAGAGGGAACTCAGGAATTGTATTTTGTACGTAAGTTCATAACTCACTGAAAGTCACAAAACTCCAGTTCCAACACGTACTTTTAACCAATAATGGAAAACTGCTTAAGAAATTCCCGTTCATGAGTTTTCCAAACCAGTTACGAAAAACCAATCAGAGCCTAAGAGGAAACTCGAGAACTGTGTTTTATATGTAACTCTGTAACTCACCAGAAGTCACGAAACTTAAGTTCCAACACTTACTTCAAACTAATCATGAAAAAATGCTTCAGGAAGTCCACTTCATAAGTTTTTAAGACCAGTTATAGAAAACCAATCGGAGCCCTATATGAACTTCTAGATCCATACAATATCCTCTATTGAGTTCATAACACCAGGATACTCAGCTTCTATTGTAAAATTAAATAATATTTGTAGTTTGGAACTTTTTCAACTTACACTTCTTGCTGTAATTTCAAACACAAATTTTAATATTGCGATCATTACTTTTCTTTGTTATTTTGGAAGCTTGATTTGGTGTATCCCATTCCAACTCCTCATAATTGCCATATTTTATGAACTGATCCTTAGAGCTTCACAAGTACTAATGGATGTTCTGAATAGAATTCCAATGAACATTGAAATCTAACTAATATCATCTCGTCATTTCCAATACATACAAGATAATGAGATGAGTACATTATATTGCATACATGATAGATCCAATTGCGAATGCATATGGTATCTTACTCATGTCTCCCATTCTTCATAAGAATTTGAATACATGGCTCTTGAGAAATTAATCTCATGTAAAATGGACACATTTTCTCTCATTGAGCATCTTGCTAATGTATGTGCTTTTTATTACGTCAAAAAAATTTCCAAATCTATCTTTATAGACCTCTATTCCTATCACATAGGATGCTTCACCTAAATATTTCTAGAGAAGGTATATTTATAGACCTCTATTCTCATCAATATGTGGTATATATATGCTCCCACTAAATCTCAAGTTTCTTTTTCATTTTGACTCAAGTCAAACTCTTTGACTATCTTTTTAGATTAAATGTTCCAGCTCTGAGATGCTTGCTTCAATCACATTGATTGTCCCATTGCCTCTTATAGACTTAGTTTGCATTAATGGAGTTATAAAACCTTCAGACTATGTCATATACACATCCTCTTAATTATTCATTTTAAGAAATGTGATTTTAATATCAAAATATGCCAAATCTCATAATATTAATAAGATACAATGGCAACCATGATCCTAATGGACTTAATCATGTCAATTTGTAAAGGGATTCCATTATATTCAACAACTTGAACTTGTATGAAATCTTGTACAACCAATCTTCTCTTATAGCTTATCCATGTCGATCTTCTTCTTGAATCCATTTTCACCTTGTGGGTTTTATCCCTTTAGGTGGTACTTCCAAGGTCATACCTTGTTAGTGTGTAGGGAATCCATTTTTGATATTATGTCCTTCAGACAATTCTCAGACTCTAGTCCTGAATTAGCTTCTAGTCAGTTGTTATCTCATCATCTTATGGCCAACTCGCAGCCTACCTAAGTTACAAGATTAGCAATCTGTTAATCTCTAGGCATGTTCTACTAGATTTATGAGGTTGTGTGTTACATTAGAAACTTGATATTCTACAACAATTTGTGATTCTCATTGTTGTTATTGTATCTCATTAGATTCAAATGTTTTCTTATTGATCTCTAACTTTTTGAGTTCAAATTTTCTCCCACTATTCCCTTTGGAATTGAACTATCCTAGTAACAAACACTTTTGTTATTGGATTGAGATGAAAGTAGTAATCAAACTAACATTTTGAGATTTGTGGACAAAGCTTTTCCAAGAAACGATTTCCTTGTATTAAGTTTTAATCCTAATCTTCATAAAGATTTATTGGGACACTTCCCATGCCATATCTCATATGATGTCTTTAGAACCATTTTAGACGGTACATTGTATTTGGTGTAAAGCATGTGCCAAAAAGGAAAAGGAAGAAAGGTTAAATTCATTGATCATCACATAATGACTCATCAGGGTGTGATTCCTTCTTTCTAATACATCATTATGTTTCAGGTGGAGTCCATTGTGATACACTATCACAGTCTCTAGGAGGTCCTCGAACTATTGGTGTAAAGTATTTCAACATTGATCATATCAAAGTGTATTAATACCCTTTCCAAGGTCATTACATACTTCATTCATGATCTTTCTAACACTTCAAGAGAATCACATTTATATTTCACTAAATACAAATCATCATATCTACTGATATTATCAGTAAATATTATGATGTACTAATAACTACCTCTAGAATTTATTATAAAAGGTATACATATGTCAATATGTGCAAGTCCTAATAGAATACTCATTCTCCCACTACATTTAGTGAAAGATATTTTTGTCATGTTACCTAATAAATAAGATTTGCATGTCTCTAATGGTTCGATAACCAAAAGAGTCTCGTAAGAAATCATTATGTATTCTAGAAATGCATTTCTTATTTAAGTGCTCTAGATGGCAATGCCATAGGTATTTGAGTTATCAACTTTTAATCTTGTGGTATTTACTTTTTGACAATTCATCTTTGGATCCAACAAACAAAGATTACAAGATATTACAATACTTGCCATAAAAGATATCTTTTGAAATAGAACACCAAAACTTACTTGTTTTACACTTGAGCAATCTTTGAGCATACACTTACATTGAGCAACCTGTTTGTGAGAAATTGAGCATATTGAAAACTGGCTACTTCTTCTCTCAGCTCAAATTTCGTGTCCTATAGGCTAGCATCTCCTATCCACAGCAATCACAATTCCATACACATTGGTTAGGAGATCTATACGCTTGATCTAGGCAAATCAAGCCTTGTGCTTCAAAGGATAAGTTGTAATTTCCTTTTTCCTTTCTTGTTCACTATTATTGTTTGTACTCTCCTTGCTACTCCTAGGTTGGAGGCTGCGGATTGGAGAGGTTGGAGATCTTCTTGGTGAAGAAGGGGACCTTGAGCTACTTCAAGAAGGCTGGTGCAACGGGAGGTTACTTCTAAAGAGGAAGGCTACTTCAAGGGGGAGCTTGGAGTTACTTCAAGAAGGTTACCTCGGGTTGGTGCATCTATTTCAAGTGAAGGCTGTTCAAGGGGTGTAAGAAAGTATTGTATTTTGTGTAAATCCTTGTGAAGGTAATAAAATTAATACTTTCAAAATCCCGGTTGGGTAAGCAACCGGGTAGTGGACTGACAACCTTAGTATTTTCTAAGGTTGGAACCACTCTAAACCCCTTGTCTCCTTCTTGATTTATCATTTGTGGTTGTTTGAGTTAAATTATTGTTAAATAAGTTTAAAACCCTATTCACCCCCCCCCTCTAGTGGTTTTTCAAAGAGTTACACTGATGCGAACTTCTGAAAAGGACAGAAAATTAATCGCAATAAATACATGGGATATATAAAAGTGAATGTTTGTTGATAATTGGAAACATTCCAATAAAGTTGTTTTAAGGAAATGTTGAGTATCCGTGTGTTAGAGAACATCAGTGGATATTATATGGATCTAGAAGTTCATAAGATGAACTTATAGTTATTCCGGTCATTGATGATAGGTAAGGTACGCTTGATCATGCAATGCGGCTAAAGATTAGCAAAGGAATACTAGATGGCATATTACGGTAGCTACATCTCATACATATGACGTACAGTGAAGAGATGAGAGACATGCAATTAATACTGACTTTGGCAAGGTGTTGCCATAACTCACTACGTTAGCACTTGAGTACAATAACATGTGGGACATGTTTGAAGATCACTATGAATATGATTCAATGGTGATTGGCTCACAGTGTAAGTGGGAGTCTGTTGGTATGTATGCCCTGAGAGCCAATCATGGGATGATTGGTGGGCTACATTAAGATTGATTTGATAAAGATCAAAGACAAGCTTCCAATTCTTTCTGGTTCAGTCATATGAGATAGTGATAGAACAGATTAAATGTCTAGAGAATGACAATACTCAATGACATATGCTTTCAGGTTAAGGACCTGAACGATGAGATCATACAGATGCTAAGAATTTGTACATTCTTATCATGTCCCTAGTCGGATGTCATTGTGGAAGGTAGATAGACAACAATGACACACAAGACTAGATTGTGGTGTTGGTTGATGATAGAATCTCATTAGTCATGATATGGAGATATTAAACCAAGCACATAGGTACTTGATAAAAAACAAGTTTACCGGACAGACCCACCGTGAGTTTGACACAAGGAACCATGACATGGTAGTCACAGTCAGTTCTCACAGTGATGGTGGTGAGTGTGATTCTTTGACCTGAAATCACTACAATCAACACATGTCGTTGGGTACACTTTGACATCATCAAACGCAGTCCTGAAACATGGGTTGTTATAAAGGTGATGATTGGGTGGCTTTGACACATGGGGCTTTTGAGGGGTGAGTGATAGATATGGATTTGTCCCTCTAGAGGGAGTTTATCCATTGCCACTTGATGAGTAGGATTGAGATAGGTGTGGACACACATGTGTGAATTAGTATGTGATATTGATGTCATACATATCTCCTCCAATCCACTCTGAGATCAAGAAAGTGAATGAACGTTGACAGAATGACTGTTCCATGCCTTGAGTTCATTCAGG
The DNA here is from genome assembly GCA_963693085.1 of Alisma plantago-aquatica. NCBI lineage: Eukaryota > Viridiplantae > Streptophyta > Magnoliopsida > Alismatales > Alismataceae > Alisma > Alisma plantago-aquatica. The sequence continues at coordinate 748,584,592 of OY856414.1, forward strand.
ATATCAGTGACAAAGAAAATATACATTTGCTATAACACCATTCATGGATTGTAGGATTGAAAGTTGTTATCCAACTTTCTATTTCACTTGGGTAGCACTGATGTGCGACTAGGCACCACTCTTTGCTTGTGAAGTCATAAGTGTTATGGACTTTCACTGCCAACGTGAAATGGACCTGCAGGGTCACACACATATGATTTAACCTGGAAGAGAAGTTTATCCACAAACCATGTTTAGATTGATTACTAAAGGAGTTTAGTAGTTCAATTAAACACTCAATTAATTGATAGCTCAAAATCATAGTATTCAAGGTGTTGGATCGATTGATTAGAGTACCTGATTGATTGAAACTGTGATTGAATGATTTGCATGAGTATGTTTTTCCAACCGATCGGCTCATGAGATGAACCGATCGACTCAGGTTGGTGAATCGATCGGCTCAACAGGTTAGACGATCAGCTCATGTGCAATGAGATGATCGAGTCAAATGTTAAACCAATCGACTCATGTGACCAACGGAGATCACTTGGAAAGTTGATTTTGCAAATACAATTTGTTTCACTTGTAAAAATCCGATTTAGACAAGGATTAATATTTGATTAATCGGAGACAAATTTGAAAGTCAATTTGAGTTGGACCAGGACCATGAACCCATCGGATCATGTGATGAGCCAATCGGCTCAGGTGTCCCAAACGATCGGTTCAGCTTGAAACGATCGATTGAGGTCACCAAACGATCGTTTCAGGGTTGAAACGATCGGTTCAACTAGTGCAAGTTGGTTGTTTTGTGGAAAATTCCAAACCCTTCTACACCTGCTTTAATCCCCCATTGCCCATGATAGAGAACCCTGTCCCATGACCCTTCTATATATAGGGGTAGTGGGGGCTTCTCAGGACAACAACACAGTGCACCAGTTGCTCTGCAAAGTTGTCGTTCTCTCTGGTTTTGGTAATCGAGAGAGAGCCCGAGCAAGTGCTACCCGATAAGGGAGGCACAACAAGGGAAAGACAACTGCAGAAAAGCAACTGGTTGCAAGAGAGTGTGTTGGTGACTAGTACGCTAACAAGAGGGTGTGAATCCTTCTGATTCCTTATGGGACAAGGAGATCGGAGTTCCAGGTGGTCTGTGTGGACTACTTCAGAGGCGGGAGACTTCTTCCGCTCGGAGGATAGCTATCAATCTCGACAGTCCCGGTGAGACCAGGAGGTGCCAGTCCTAGTGTGACCAAGAGTTGCACAGACACCATCCAATACCGGAGGTGAAGACCGCACTAGCCGCGAGGTAAAGTCGTCGAGCAAGCCTCGGGACAAGGTATGCCTCTACAAACCATCCTTCCTATTGTATAGACATTGACGTGTTTCCTTTGTTCTGGGTTTGGGAGGATAAATTTTTTTTCTGCTGCCTCTCATAAAACCCAACACACATACCTTTAGATGACTAGGATGCATCTTAACATTGAGAATCACTCTACTGATCCATTCACATGGCTGAGTGAAGCTAGGGTTGATAAGGTTTGTGTAGTGTCAGTTTTACTTGGTTGACTTCACTATTGATTCACCGGGGAGGTTGGACAACACCAATTGCACTAGAAGGGAGAAGAAGGGTGGCCACTAAAACTGGCAATGGAGGTGGCTCCATGTGTGAGGAGGTTTTGAGCAAAAGATTACTGCCATAGCCACCATCAGGTTGTAGGTGTTGGCAGATCCCAAGCAGAAGCAATTGTTGATGAGGATGGGAGAGATGTTGTTAGTCTCTACCAGAGTGATCATCAACCACTATCCCTACATGGAGTCTCTATCTGCTACAACAACAACTATAGGTACAAGGAAGATGGTGGGGCAACGACTGTAGGTGCAAATAAGGTGATGGGAGACATGGTGGAGTCGAGGAGGGGTACCATATGTGAAGAAAGGAGGATACTTCCAGTCTGATCAGGAGGTGGTGACACTACTTTATAGGTGGCATGTTGTAGGTCAATTGGAGAAGGTTTGTTGGGGTTGCAACGTGATCGAGATGGCTTGTGGCTAGATGCCTGGTGAAAAGCATCCATGACAGAAGGTGTTCTTAGTGCAAGGCGTCGTCACAGGACTAGATCTGAGTTATTATGGCACAGGGCACATGGGTGAAGAAGGGGCCAAGTTGATGACGACGCTACCTGGAGGTGTTTGGAATAGCATGGCGTTACTAGTGCTTCTAGGCACTTCATGGCACTGTTGGGCAGATGTGGATGGAGGGGAAGAGGTTGTGATGGTGGCAAGTATTGGTTGCTAGTGAGATAGTGGCACTTGTTGTCAAGGGGTTTTGGGAGATAGGAAGGAGGGTGGGTATAGTTTCTGGGGGTGAAGGAACAAGGAACGACAAAGAAAAGATATATGGAAGGGAGGCAAAGGAAGAGGAAGAAGAGAAGGAAATGGAAGAGGGGGAGGGAACCGCAATGTCGTTAATAGGGGGAGTCACGTGGTTCAATGTCACTAATTTCAGGAAGAAGGGAAACAAATGTGATGGAGTGGTGTTACAGGGATAAAAGAAATAAAAGTGACAAATAACATCACATTAATTATTGCTTAGTTGTATGCATATTATAGTCAACATATTCAGTCGATTATATGAATGGTCAAATCAAGTCAGATTGATCTAAAATTTGACAAGTAGGCTATTTGAGGTGTGACGAGTTCAATTGTAACATCAACTATGCCTTTTGGAAATGGATAGCATCGCATTTCTTTACTTATAGGATAAGTGTTCAATTAATAGATTTAATCTCCCTCTTAATTGAATTAATATATGATTTAGTAATTATTGAATTCTTTTCATAAAAGACTAGGAATGATATTTGATTGTCAACCTAAGGTCAAGATTGATTAAATTATGCCACTAACTCCCAATTGAAGAATTGATTAAATAATGAATTGGTCATTAATATAATATAGACGTTTATTCATTGCAATGCTATATTTTCTGAAATCCAATTGCTATTTTTTAATCTAATTTTATGAAAATAATTTAACGGCATATTATTATAAATGGTCCCAATTAGGGGGATGTTGGAGTTGGGTATTGGGATTCGAGTATGTTACAACACTCCACCCCTAAAAAGTGATTACTTCCTTGATCTCTATCCATTCATAATTTAGTTCACTATTATGCTTGATATCAAATAATACAATTTAATTAAATTGTGAACCCCAATAAATACAACCGAACATATGTATTCACTTAGTTTATCTAGTTTCTCACCCATGGCATTTAGCTTGGCCTAATTTATTGAGTAGTTATATTCATGTGACATTTGATTGAGGGCTTTTTTTTTCAAGTTTTACCCACTGCACTCCCTATTAAGTTCAAACAATTTTAATGTTGAATTACCCTTCTAAGTTGATAAGATGTAAGACTCCAACCATAAAAGAAAAGGAGTTACCATAATCGAACCATCGGAAAGGGTAACGAAAGGTAAGCCAACTAATGCATATATATGGCTTCTAATTCACTGCTCTACTCTTAAGTCTAGGGTTTTGAGGTCAATATAGTCAGTAGGGAATTTCACCCCCAAGTACTACTCCAAAGTTACCGACATCAAGTGGTGACATGGCTCAAGAAAACATCGATAAAATACAACTTTTTTTAACATATAGTATGATAATAATCAAAATAGTTTCTATGAAAAAACTTCACAATGAAAAGGTAAAAATGGCACCAAAATCATTACATGAACCAAGTCGCCAACTTCTCCATAACCACAACTTATCATATATACTTCAGTCATACGGTTTCCTTGGGTTCAACTAACATCTTATACTTGGAGCATAATTCTTGGCATGTACATACAAAAAAGAGTGATACATGATGTGAGTTAAGGTATATGTATGACATTCGTTGACTCTTTTAACAAACTATAGAAATTTCAATGTTCACATCATAGCATGTCATGAATGCCTCTGAATTGTGGGTCGTCATACATGTTGATTACTACTATTTCTAAGTAATAGGTCTGGAAACTATCTCATGGAGGTGAATGAGCTGGAGCACGTTCTCTCAGAAGATGTGGACATAACGACCTAATATGACCTGGCATTCTGTAATGGTGGGAAATAACTTGTTTGCCACTTCTTAGAGAAGCAAAACTTTCCAAAGTGCACCTACTCGGTGGATGATGTCGATGACACACTCTGCATCTTGTATAAATATGCTCACCATTCGTGTCCTTTTCTTGATGTTGTCACTGTGAATTGGGGCTTGAAAAATAGGATTTGACTCCACTACAAGAGCTTTATCAACCATTTGTTTGAAGATCAATGGAAGTTGTGGCACAATAGCATGACCAACTCGATAATTAAAGCCTTCCAAGAAGAGGGAGTACCTACAAGGCTCCATGAGGCCAGTAGCATAACGTTCCAATAGTAGGAATTTTTGGATGTATGTTGATACACTTAGAGTTCCTTATTTCAAATTGTAAAGCTTAGCCTCTTTCATCCTCTAAGTGGCTGGACTGATATACTTTTCCTAAAAGAGGGTAAGGAATTCTTTCCAAGTCATAAATGAAGTATTACAGGTTCATGTAACTCCATTCCACCAAACTCTGGTGGGTCCATCTAGGACATATGTGACAAACCTAACCTTTTGATGTGGAGGACAAGTCATACCTTCAAAGTTACACTCTAGAGATAAAACCAAATCTCCAACTTTATCTACCATTTCCAATTCTCATTCTCCTTTGAAATAGGGTGGTTGCATCTTGATGAATTCAGTGAGGGAGTATTCCTTAGGTCTATCAACACTTTGATTCATATCAATACTTCCCTTCATAGTGTTAGTGAGGAGTTCTAAAGAAATTCTAGTTCTTTCTCAGGAATAACTCTATCTTTTGGCATGGTAGAATAATTAGGGGTTACTGGCACCATGAATTATACATGAGTGATTGGCACGACAGGAGTTATTTGCGATTCTTATGTCTCAATGGGGGGATCCATGTACATCATCCCAAACCTTGGATTTGGAGGAGTTGTGTACCCATAAGGGTTTCCCTGGTTGGATTAAACACCTATATCTCCTACTAGATCTCCTTCCCTAAAAGATACGAATAGCTATGAGAAAACTTAATTTATCCTGAGATAGCTAGTTGCCAACTACTACAACTCTGATACCATACTGTAAGGAGTGGGTCCCATTATGATACCACTCCTTACTATTTTTAAATAAACAATACAACCCCAAAATAGAATCATCCTATCAAGAGGAAGGGGTGAGCAGTATTATTCAAATTAGTATGGAATACAAAGCGATGTAAAGAATCTACAGTGGAAGAAAACTTAAGCTATTACAATAGAACAATTGTCTAACACTTTGTTTCATACTAGATAAAAGGAGGTTCAATAAATTTTCAAAAACTAATTAGGGTCGAGGCGAAGGGCCACCTAGACATATCATGTTCTTCTTATGCTCTTGAATAGGTTCCTTCAAAAATTGATTTCCATATTCTTGATCTTCTAACCATCAGTCCACAGTTTGCCTAGGATCTGGGTGAGTGAACAACACCCAAAAAAATAAACAAAAGGTATGCATCACATAAAATTGGTATATGTGTGCTAAATAAATATTTGGGCATTAAAAGAATATGAGGACCCAATCAAATGTATTCCCATTCAAAAAGGGGGTTTATAACATTTGGGTAAGTTCAAGAAGATGCAAAACCAAATTATAGTTTCCATAGAGTGATAATACAAAGAATGAGGCATTCATATCAGATGAGAAATAAACTAATGTTCCTTGCCATTTTGATTAATTCCACAAAAAGTAATAAATAAAGGAATACATGTTGATAATCCCAAAGACTAGCATAATCTAAAAAAGTAGGTATGGAACCCATATATTCCAAACCAAGGGCAGGAGGACTAAAACCTTAGTGCCAAAAATATATAGTGTGGCAGGAGGACTAAAACTCCAATTCTTAATATATGCTGTGTTGCAAGGGGAATAAAACCCTAGTTCCTGGCTGGTGGACTAAAACCTCAGTGCTATGGCAGGAGCACTAAAATCCTAGTGCCAATAAAATATAGTGTAACCACTTTGAGATATGACTAGTCAAAACCACGCATGCATAATATAGTAGGCAAGCAAGTTCAAAGTATAACAAGTACAAATAGGATAAAAGCATCAAACATATAACCATTGGGGTTAAAAGCCCATATACATGTGAAGTAATATTTCCATAGTCATAAAAAAATATGTGAATCACATTTGAGATTCCAAAAGGATTCAAGAGATTCTAAAGGAGCATCATAACTCAATATATGCCTCATTGATAACAATTAGGATTTAGTCATTATATGCCCAAATAAAATCAGGAAGAAGCGCATACCTGATCTTCAGAGCTAAATGTTAACTCTATGTGTATATTTTGGTCCACCTAGGCAAGTTTTTACCCTAGAAACACATTAGTTATGTTAGTGGAATCAAGAAGAACATCCATATACATCCCTAGTATAATTACGTCCATCATTCTTGTCCTATTCTTTTATACTTAATGGTATTTTAGGATTATAATTTTCTTGAAATAATATACACTCCATCATATAATTATTAATGTGTAAGTTATAGTTATTACATGTATATATATTTTCATTATATGTAATGTACAATATGTTTCCTTACAGAGTCTTTAGTGACCATATAGGTACTACCATTCAATTAGGGAATATACAAGGGTGGATTAGATTCCATATACAAACATCATTCTCATATTAATTGAAATATTGATATTTAAGGTCAAAATTCACATTTTCAACTTTGATTTACATTCATTTTTAATGTGTTTGTTCCTAATGTAGAGCTCACAAGATTAGTTATTATGCAACTAATTACTTATGACAATGATGATGACTACATTATAATAATTCAGGTTTAGTCATGCCATCTTAGATCTAGGGTTTTATGCATAATGAGAATGGAATCTCTATACAAAATTTTATTACTAATAGATACAAGTTTTATGAAAATATAATTTAACCATGTGTTTATACACCTATGTATAAGTCAAACACCAAGATTATGGGTCAACAAACTCAAGTTGATCATAAGTACTAGGTTTAAGTTAACATCATCCATTTATCAATTCAGTAAAGGTGGATATATCAGAATATCCATAGTGTAGACCTATAGGAGATGATCCTACCATGTTACATATATCAAGCAGAAAAATAAATAGATGTCATTGACCAAAAACTGTTAGATCCTAATGTGATTATCTTTATTTCATTTTTGGGTTATTGTCTTATCATCTTCATTCAATTTTACCAAATTAGAGGCACTGAGAGAGAGAGTGCATTCCTTTAGATGATGGGATGTAGTTGAACATTGAGAATTACTCTATCGATCCGTTCACATGGCTGAGTAAAGCTAGGGTTGAGAAGGTTTATGTAGTGGTAGTGTTACTTGGTTGACTTCACTATTAATTCATCGGGGAGGTTAGACAACACCAATTGCACTAGCAGGGAGAAGAAGGGTGGCCACTAGAACTGGAAATTGAGGGGCTCCATATGTGAGGAGGTTTTCCACAAAACATTATTGCCAAAGCCACCATCAGGTTGCAAGTGGTGATAGATGTGACGTCCCCGGATTTTCTAAAACTTAATTTTATGTGCGACGTCCAAATTGAAACCCTCACCTCAGCGAGAATCCCAATTTAAACATCTCAAACTAGGCTAAGAAGAAGAAAATCAAGGGAGTCAGAAGGAAACAATCAGTAGCACATGTACATGAAATATAATTAAATCATACACACATGTTCACCATTCAACATATAATTACAACATGAATTGTTACAACATTTGATATTACATATTGAACAGCAAACTTATACATATACATGTACTACATCTAAACTATAGGATCTTAAGACAACAGGTCCACCTGTACATCAGCTCGCCACACAACTCTCAACTATCTGGGATCTTCAAGAGCATAACCACAACCTAAACAAAAGATTACATGCGGTACACGTCAGCACAATATTTCAAGAATATTGTACTGAGTACGCCTACGTGTATTTTATTTACCTCTCATCATATCTTGGCAATAAGATAAAACTAATCCTTGGAAGTAATAGAAAAATATAAGAAAAGCGTAAACTTGCACAAAGATATTCATTAGAAAAAGAGAACACATGTATTTTAAGCACATTTCCATCATATATCTCGTACATCTGTCCCTAGGGCTTTGATGTTTTTAGGCCTCATGATCTACTACCAAAGAGTTTGAGATCATTTAATGTGTGATCTACTACCAAAGAGTTTGAGATCTAACACATGTGATCTACTACCAAAGAGTTTGATATCACTTCAATGCATTGTACTACCAAAGAGTTTAGTGCTATCATATGATGGATCTGATATCTTATGTTTCATGTGTTCATAGCCATAAGTATGGAAAATCAAGCAAGATATCATACAAGAACAATCATTTCAATCAGTACCATATGCCAAGTCTTTACTACCATATAACACAAGAATAATGTATAATAAGCCAAGAAAGAGGTAATGGCGTACCTTCAACTGAGATAATCTATACCACATTCCTGATGTCGACTATAACCTTGGTCAAACCCCTAGTTAAGACAAGATCACATATTATCATCAGGTTCTCATCATTTTAACCCTAATTGTATCCATTTTAGGGTTAACTTATCTCATTATGATATTCTCATGATTACTTGTATTCTTATCTTAGGTTTATCTTACTGCTGTCATATTCCAGATTATAGTTCATTAACTGGATATACTCATGTGTCACATTATTATGTGAACATATTTAACATTATGTCACTTTTATTAACCATATTAGGGTTACATCACTTGTATTCATATAACATGAATTTCACGTATAAAACTAATCTCAGATCTACATATTATCTTCCAGTTACTAATATGAGGGTTTTCTGTAAATCTCATCATTTATTGAGCACGTAAGTATTTATTGCATTTTATTAGGGTTATTAGCCCTAATTAGCCATGTGGAGCAAATTACATGATTTCATGTCATAACATGATCATATATGACATCATATGCATTATAAACATAATTATAGACTTATTGACATTTTCCCATAATTTTAAAACATCGTTTGATATTTATTATCCATAAAATAAGCATTACACATCTTACATGATATCACTGATATTAGTGCATCAAAAGATTGATATTATTATTTTACTGTGTTCTTCTCATTTTTCTGAGAATTTCGGTATATTATACTTATTTTTCTGACAATCATGCTATTTTCTATGATTTATCAAAGATCTATGAATTAACTGAGATATTTACCTTTTAGCTAATCTGAGGTCGCCATGTGTCCCTTCCAGGTATACATTTCTTTTCTTGGGATCGGTCGGCTCCCTTCTATTTCTGAGTGGACTGCGATTAGCGTGGTTCAGGCTAGCGTGCGACGTCTTCTGTTCCAAGTCCGCCAGGGAGCGCCGACGCAAGGGCTCACCTCCGATGAGCAAACCGTGCGAGATAATCCTCCTTACCATATGAAAACCCTGCCGCAAACTTTGAGCTCAGAACTATGCCACCAGTCTTCGTGGATTGCTACCGGAGGTTCCTCCTCCATGGTCAAGGTTCAGGTGCCGCTGCTATAAGGGTTCTCATCCGGCTCTCCCGCAGCGCCTGGGCATTGCCGAGGAACAGGGAACCGATGAGGGACAAACATCCCTCAGCTCAGTTCGCTGCTACCTCTGGGATACTCCTATGATCTTCTCCAAGTTATCTCTGCCTGTGCCTACACTCCTCCGTTCCTGAGATGCCGACGCGCCCCCTGCTTCTTCCGCTCGATGCTGCTGCGATCCGTGAGCTCTCGGCGCCTCCTCCTAACCATCAATTTATGCTTCCGCTAGTTGCGTCGTAGTGGTCTCTCATTTGGCAAGGTTGCCGCTCGTGTTACTGTGCTCTGCGAGCCGCGTCAGCTCCTCTCGCTCGACCTGGAATGATGCCACCAAGCTAAAGGGGAGCGCTGCTTCCAGGGATCTGTGCCAACGACCGATCAATAGAGCAGAGCTACTTCTCCTCTCTGGAGACCATGCTAGATGCTGCCTCCCATGACGATCCTCGTCAGGTCTCGGTCGATGACAGCCGCTGCGACTGAGAGACCCAGCGAGGGATTGACTTGGAGTCCTTGGGTTCGTAATCACTACCCTCCTCCATCGTGATCGGGGGGTTTGTGGTGGAGAAGTATTGCTGAGAAGAGTGTGGAACTCGCAATGCTTACCACGAACTGACTTTGATGAAGGGTTGTTCAATTCCTATCCTCATGCCGATGGTAACTGCATGGACTCCCACACCTTTCACCCCACGATTGGTGATCGTGGCTGTGTGGACAACCGTAAACCTCCTTGCCCCATGATCATTCCCATCCAAGGGTCAAAGCAACTCCACATCATTAATCTATCGCAAACCCGCTCAAGGGTGCGTTAGAAAGCTGTTACTCAAACCTTATGCTATAATAATCAATAACCATCGTTCTAAAGTCTCCAATACATGCATTTATTCACAAACTTCAAACATCAAAATATCCTTCTAGGAACCTCAAAACATTATGAAACTTTAGCCATAACTTCATTTTCATCCAAGCTACCTCCCATCCAACTTTAGTGTTAAAACTCGACTATTCGATCATCCAATTAAATACCTCAAAAAGACATAAAGTTAAGGATCTTTAATCATAATATCAACATCAAACAACACACCTACTTTTTCAAAAGCTTAGAACTCTTAATATAACTCAACCATATGATTTCACTTATGTCATTGGACATTTAGGATTCCAAAAGTCCACTCCATCACATCCTACACACCTTAAAAGAAATTCCTTCCTTGGAATTGAAGCAAAACCCACTTTGTCACATCATATACATCTTAAAAGAACTTTCATCCTCGAAAGTAAACCATACTCATACTCCAAGGAAGACTACCATGTCTTCATCCACATGTAGGCACTATTCTATGTGAAACATATCTGCAAAGGTTACCTAGAACCATGTATCCAAAGCACTGTTAGGGGGGTTTTGCAACCATCTTGGTGCATAAACACTCCATTCAAGGTTAAACTCAAGGTTTAGAAACTTAGGTTATGTCATGACATATCTCATATATCAGGGTTGCATCCTTATCTTAACCCGTGCATTAGGGTTCCCACATCATATTACCATGTTCCCAGGGAGTTAACCCAAGTTAACCCATACATCAAGGTGTCATAAGCATCATGTTATGCTAACCGTCAAACTATATCTTTCATCTTCATTAAGCACTAAGATTAACATCTCATGTAACATATGTCATTCATATGATCTTATTTCATTGTTCAAAGTAAATTGAAACAATTATTAGTGATTTTGTCATAAGATTAACTGACAGTATCACATTATCATCTTGATTCGTGTACATGGTTAACCATTTATGAATTAATATTGATTCATCCATCTCTAGGTTTACATTATATCATGTCCATACATTACATCTCGAGATTAGATCACATCCTTACATTTATTATATCCTGGTTGTGCTAAACAACTTATGTGAGGGGCTTGTCTAACATATATCAAAACTTTATCTAGTCCAACTGAGGTTCTCCTAACCCATATCAGAGGGTAGTGCCATGCTCAGTCTCTCTGAGCTAACTCAACTCTATGAATATCTCATAAGCACAAACTATACCTTCCCTCTCAGTCTAGGGTTATCGGATTACCTCATTGGCACTAGCTAATAGCATTACAAGCTCTAGCTACATAAGCACAAACCAAACCATGATATGACATTCTCTTCATGGGTCTTCTACCCTTGAAACATCTTACCCAATTCTCTCTTATATACACCACTAGATTCCTATGTGGGAAACCACCAACCTGAGCATGAGGCTTCACAGAAACGAACATAGCTACCTCCTCCAGGGTCTTGGGCTCTCTCCCTCACCCAGATGGCAGGCACTCATATTGATGTTCACATATGCACATATAGCCAGCCTCTCTCTGACTCTAGGGTTTGGTCTTCCCAAGGACATCTAGGGTTCAACAAGACTATAGGAATCATACATAAAGCAACTCATCTCAATTACTCATGAGCAGTCTAGTTTAGGACATATCATATCACATATCTCATATTTCTCATATCGTGGAGTCTAGGTTCTCTTACCTTCTCCATGTGGGTCTCACTCTCTCTTGAGCTAACCCCAAAAATGGTCCTAACACTAGAGGTCCTCCTTTATAAAAGAGCTTGAGGCTCATGCTGACTCACAACCTTGTCTTAACTTAACTTATCTCATCTCATAAAAGAACCCATACTTGCATCACCAAAACTTATCTCAAATCCTCAAACTGAACTTAAGTCCTCAAAGACAAACCTAAATCCTCTTAATCATCTTATATCATCTATATAAGACTTACATCATATCAAAACTTATTTCATCTACTCCATCTATCACATATTCCAAATAAGGCTCTAGACATCTAATCTAAAACTACTCTCTCTTATAGACTGATGTCATTAACTTTCACTTAGGTTACATGACCACCTCCTACTCGTACATGTGTGGGGACACATTTTTGTAATACATATATATAATAAAATATTATATAGTTTTTCTCCGATAAAACAAGCGTCAGAGAAAAATACCAAGGTTCGACCCGATTGGAATCAAAAACCAAATCTAGAAAACGAGTGTCCCACACATAGTAGAGAGTCCAGTGTCATGAAAACTAATGAAAAGGGTGAGAACATGGTGTAGACTAGCGTAGCTACTCTAGACAACAAGCGCCATATGTCTAGGGTTTCTCTTCCCTTGATGCACGTCATTTCCAAATAGTGCAACGTCCCATACCACTGCACTACAAGGAAAGAACGACATCTAAGGACTTTGTACTCAACAAGCACCAGTCTAGACCTAGTTCTCAGACATTTAGGTGCTAACCTAGAGTCTAGGTCAGATCTAGTCTCTAAAAGATGACTAATATAACCCTAAAGATTATTAAGGTCAAGGTTCTTTAGTTTTGAGTTGCATAATGAGCAAATGTCAGGCTTTTCTATTGTTCATGCTCTGATACCACCTGTCATGTCCTCGGATTTTCTAAAACTTAATCTGATGTGTGACGTCCGAATTGAAACCCTCACCTCAGCGAGAATCCCAATTTAAACATCTCACACTATGCTAAGAAGAAGAAAATAAAGGGATTCAGAAGGAAACAATCAGTAGCACATGTACATGAAAATTAATAAAACCATGCACACATGTTCACCATTCAACATATAATTACAACATGAATTGTTACAAAATTTGATATTACCTATTGAACAGCAAACTTATACATATACATGTACTACATCTAAACTACATGATCTTAAGACAACATGTACATCAGCTCGCCACACAACTCTCAACTATCTGGGATCTTCAAGAGCATAACCACAACCTAAACAAAAGATTACATGCGGTACATGTCAGCACAATATTTCAAGAATATTGTACTGAGTATGCCTACGTGTCTTTTATTTACCTCTCATCATATCTTGGCAATAAGATAAAACTAATACTTGGAAGTAACAGAAAAATATAAGAAAAGTGTATACTTGCACAAAGATATTCATTAGCAAAAGAGAACACATATATTTTAAGCACATTTCCATCATATATTTCGTACATCTGCCCCTAGGGCTTTGATGTTTTAGGCCTCATGATCTACTACCAAAGAGTTTGAGATCATTTAATGTGTGATCTACTACCAAAGAGTTTGAGATCTAACGCATGTGACCTACTACCAAAGAGTTTGAGATCACTTCAATGCATTGTACTACCAAAGAGTTTAGTGCTATCATATGATGGATCTGATATCTTATGTTTCATGTGTTCACAGCCATAAGTATGGAAAATCAAGCAAGATATCATACAAGAACAATCATTTCAATCAATACCATATGCCAAGTCTTTACTACCATATAACACAAGCATAATGTATAATAAGCCAAGCAAGAGGTAATGGCGTACCTTCAACTGAGATAATCTATACCACATTCCTGATGTCAACTATAACCTTGGTCAAACCCCTGGTTAAGACAAGATCACATATTATCATTTGGTTCTCATCATCTTAACCCTAATTATATCCATTTTAGGGTTAACTTATCTCATTATGATATTCTCATGATTACTTGTATTCTTATCTTAGGTTTATCTTACTGCTGTCATATTCCAGATTATAGTTCATTAACTGGATATACTCATGTGTCACATTATTATGTGAACATATTTAACATTATGTCACTTTTATTAACCATATTAGGGTTACATCACTTGTATTCATATAACATGAATTTCGCATATAAAACTAATCTCAGATCTACATATTATCTTCCAGTTACTGATATGAGGGTTTTCTGTAAATCTCATCATTTATTGAGCACGTAAGTATTTATTGCATTTTATTAGGGTTATTAGCCCTAATTAGCCATGTGGAGCAAATTACATGGTTTCATGTCATAACATGATCATATATGACATCATATGCATTATAAACATAATTATAGACTTACTGACATTTTCCCATAATTTTAAAACATCGTTTGATATTTATTATCCATAAAATAAGCATTATACATCTTACATGATATCACTGATATTAGTGCATCAAAATATTGATATTATCATTTTACTGTGTTCTTCTCATTTTTATGAGAATTTCAGTATATTATACTTATTTTTCTGATAATCATGCTATTTTCTATGATTTATCAAAGATCTATGATTTAACTGAGATATTTACCTTTTAGCTAATCCGAGGTCGCCACGTGTCCCTTCCAGGTATATGTTTCTTTTCTTGGGATCGGTCAGTTCCCTTCTATTTTTGAGTGGACCGCAATTAGCATGGTTCAGGCGAGCGTGCGACGTCTTCTATTCCAAGTCCTACAGGGAGCGCCAACGCAAGGGCTCACCTCCGATGAGCAAACTGTGCGAGATAATCCTCCTTACCATATGAAAACCCTATCGCAAACTTTGAGCTCAGAACTATGCTGCCAGTATTCGTGGATTTCTACCGGAGGTTCCTCCTCTATAGTCAAGGTTCAGGTCCCGCTGCTATAAGGGTTCTCATCCGGCTCTCCCGCAACGCCTGGGCATAGTCGAGGAACAGAGAACCGATGAGGGACAGACATCCCTCTCCTCAGTTCGCTGCTACCGCTGGGATACTCCGGTGATCTTCTCCAAGTTATCTCCACCGGTGCCCACACTCCTCCGTTCCTGAGATGCCGACGCGCCCCCTGCTTCTTCTGCTCGATGCTGCTGCGATCCACGAGCTCTCGGCGCCTCCTCCTAACCATCGATTTATGCTTCCGCTAGTTGCATCGTAGTGGTCTCTCATGTGGCAAGGTTGCCGCTCGTGTTGTTGTGCTCTGCGAGCCGCATTGGCTCCTCTCACTCGACCTGGAAAGATGCCACCAAGCTAAAGGGGAGCGCTGCTTCCAGGGATCTGTGTCGGCGACCGATCAACAGAGCATAGCTACTTCTCCTCTCTGGCGACCATGCTAGATGCTACCTCCCATGATGATCCTCATCAGGTCTCTGGTGATGACAGCCGCTGCGGCTGAGAGACCCAGTGAGGGATTGACTAGGAGTCATTGGGTTCGTAATCACTGCCCTCCTCCATCGTGATCGGGGGGTGGTTTGCGGTGGAGAAGTATTGCTGAGAAGAGTGTGGAACTCACAATGCTTACCACGAACTGACTTTGATGAAGGGTTGTTCAATTCCTATCCTCATGCCGATGGTAACTGCATGGACTCCCACACCTATCAACCCACGATTGGTGATCGTGGCTGTGTGGACAACTGTAAACCTCCTTGCCCCATGATCATTCCCATCCAAGGGTCAAAGCAACTCCACATCATTAATCTGTGGCAAACCCGCTCAAGGGTGCGTTAGAAAGCTGTTACTCAAACCTTCTGCTATAATAATCAATAACCATCGTTCTAAAGTCTCCAATACATGCATTTATTCACAAACTTCAAACATCAAAATATCCTTCTAGGAACCTCAAAACATTATGAAACTTTATCCATAACTTCATTATCATCCAAGCTACCTCCCATCCAACTTTAGTGTTAAAACTTGACTATTCGATCATCCAATTAAATACAACAAAAAGACATAAAGTTAAGGATCTTTAATCATAATATCAACATCAAACAACACACCTACTTTTTCAAAAGCTTGGAACTCTTAATATAACTCAACCATATGATTTCATTTATGTCATCGAACATTTAGGATTCTAAAAGTCCACTCCATCATAGTAGATTCCAAGGGCTGGAAATTGTTGATGAGGAAGGGAGAGACGTTGTTGGTGTCTGCCAGAGTGGTCATCGACCACTATCCCTACATGGACTCTCTATCTACTACAACAACGGATGTAGTTACAAGGAATATGGATCGGTGACGATTATAGGCACAAGAAAGGTGATGGGAGACATGGTGGAGTCGAGGAGGGGTACCAAATGTGAAGAAAGGAGGCTGCTTCCAGTCTGATCAGGCAGCGGAGAAACTACTTTGTAGGTGGTGTGTTGTAGGTCAATTTGAAAAGGTCTATCAGGGATACAACGTGATCGAGACGGCTTGAGGATAGATGCCTGGTGAAAAGCATCCACAGTGGTAGGTGTTCTTAGTCTAAGGCGTCGTCGTAGGACTTGATCTAAGTTATCATGATGCATGGCACATGGGTGAACAAGGGGTCATGTTGATGATGATGCTACCTGGAGATGTTTGACACAACATGGCATTACTGACACTACTAGGCACTTCATGGCACTATTGGGTGCAAGTGGATGGAGTGGAAGAGGCTGTGATGGTGGCAAGTGTTGGTTGCTGGTGAGACAGTGGTGCTTGCTGTCAAGGGGTGTTGGGAGATGGGAAGGAGGATCGCTAGGGTTTCTGGGCGTGAAGCAATAAGGAAGGACAGTACAAAGATATATGGAAGGGAGGCATAGGAAGAAGAGAAGAAAATGGAATAGGGGGAGGGAACCACAACACCATTAACAGGGGGAGTTGTATGGGTAAGCATTGCTAATCTTGGGCGGAAGGGAAACACACGAGATGGAGTGGTGTTATAGGGAGAAAGGAAATAAAATGGACAAATAATGACATCACATTAATTATTGCTTAGTTGTATGCATATTAAATTCAAGATATTCAATCGATTATATGAATGGTCAAATCAAGTCGGATCGATCTGATATTTGACATGTAGGATATTTGAGGTGTGATGATTCAATTGTAACATCCATTGTGCCTTTTGGAAATGGCTAGCTTCACATTTATTTAGTTGTAGGCTAAGTGTTGAATTAATATATTTAATCTATGTTGAATTAATATATTTAATCTCCCTCTTAATCGAATTAGTATATGATTTCCTAATTATTGATTTCCTTTCATGAAAGACTAGGAATGATATTTGAGTGACAACCTAAGGTAAACATTGATTAGCTTATGCCATTAACTCCCAATTGAAGAATTGATTAAATAATGATTGGTCCTCAATATTATATAGTAGGTTATTCATTGCAACAATATATTTTCTTAACTCCAATTTCTATTTTTTAACTAATTTTATAAAAAATGATTTAATGTCATATTATTATATATGGTCCCAATTAGGGCTATGTTGGTGCTAGGTATTTAGATTCGAATATGTTATAGTTCAATGAGATTGTTGAAAACATATTCATGTATCAATAAATGAGCAACATAAGCAAGATGAGTGTAAAAGTTAGCGATCTCAAGATATAAAGAAAAAAACAATCTTAGCATTTGTAAAGAAATCACCAATCCTAATATGCATTTATAGAAGATAAATCTTTATCCCTCTTTTTCCCATGAGTATAGAGGTGATTTACTTAATTACTCAAGCATGACCTACATAGGAGGGGTTTGTCTTTAACTTCTCTATGGCGTGATGAAACTCATGTGGAGATAAACTCATTTTATTTGGATTTGGGTACTAATACCAATACACCTAATAACAAAAGTGACTGTAACTAGTTGTTATTGCAAGAAGATGGGGTGTGCTAAAGGCCTTTGTATGACAAACATTCTTTTGTGTCAATGCCTTTATTAACGCCCCCACACTACATCCTAAGGTTCAAGATTAATGTTGGAACCCATTCTATTGAAACGTGGGTTAGTATATGTGTAAAGTGCCTGTGCAAGAGTTAAATTTTCAAAGACAATCCCATGATATCAAGATATGGATTGTAAAGAGGAAATACCAAAACCCATGTGTACCTACAATGTTGCCCACTTTCTAAAAACCAGTCTGAACATCCAAGAATTAAATTATAAAAATAATAGGAAAGAAGTATCTTTCTAATAATGGGATACCTCTCATTCTCTCTTTTTCTTATTATTTTCTTTCTATTATTTGTTTTTTAGGAAAAAAAAGTTACAAAATAAACTAGAAAAGTTTAAACAACCCAAAAAGAAATAAAAGAGAAGCCCTAAAAGAAAACCCTACAAGGAATGTAGAGAGATAACCCTAAAAGGGGAGAGAAAAGGAAACCCAAAAGGGAAATGAAGAGAAAACCATAAAGGGTAAGTAGAGAGAAACCCTAAAATGGAAGCATAAACAAATCTAAAGGGGAAGAAAAAACAAAATGGAAAGAAACTCTAGAAGAAACCAACCAAGAAAGCAAACTCGAGATGATGAATGCAGGAAATTGGATTGTCTAGAACTCCCAAATGGAGTCACCTTATTATTTTGTTCATTAGAAAAATCAGTAAGAAAGCTCATCTCGAGGGCCATTACAAAAATCTTAAAAGATAATAAGGA
This sequence comes from Alisma plantago-aquatica, assembly GCA_963693085.1. Taxonomy (NCBI): domain Eukaryota; kingdom Viridiplantae; phylum Streptophyta; class Magnoliopsida; order Alismatales; family Alismataceae; genus Alisma; species Alisma plantago-aquatica. The sequence continues at coordinate 748,603,442 of OY856414.1, forward strand.
TTTGGATCTGCCACCATGTTTTCTGGTAAAAACATGAAAATTGTATATAGGGATTTAAATCGTCTCAAAGGCCAAATGTGACTCCGCCTTTTTTGTTGGAAATGTGCTAGCATTCCATAATCTACCCTTCTTTCTCTATCACTGTCTCTCCCAATGGGTGATGACAAGTAGGGTTTACATGTGAAAAATGTGTAAACCAAAACCTAGTCGTCATGTCCCTATTTATAGGGGAGTTGGGGAATAGGGTTTTAAAATAAAACCTAGGAAATGAACAGATAGTGGCTACTTTCCATTAGCCCACTAGAAGACAACCAACTGGTCGACTGGATAGTTCTAGGTTGTTGAGTGGGCTGAGTCAAGACAACTAGATCTAATCATCCAATCCACTGATGTAGTCTAGTCAGGAGACTAGACTAGCCAATTGACTAGTTAATTGATCTTGTTGGTCAGCTCATTGGGCTTGCCAATCGATTGTTAGACAGATCTCAGCATGGTCAATCAACTAGACCTTCCATTTGACTGATCAACTTGTCCATTTGGGTAATTATACTTTCTATTCGATCGAATGGGATTCCAATTAGTCCATTAATGATTCAATTGATTTCCTAAACCTTTTAGTGACCAATTAATCATGTGTCCATTATTATACTCCTAGTTTAAATGCATCCTATGAATGTAACACTATAGGATCAAACTTATGTTGGTATTGATACATATATTCATATTAAATATCACAAAATTGATAGGTATATAATGTGAATCATTTCCACCTAAGTAATTTGAGAAGTCCGATAATAACTTCACCCTAGTATTATTGTTAGTGATACAATGAATGCATCATCCCATTGTCTCTGATATCTAGATTGAACCTAAGGCATCAAAATATCATCCTATTAATATACACTCTTTGTTCCTTGATCTATACCAGACTTTTTTAGATACATATAAGCTCAGTATCACAGATTGTCTCACATGATCATGGACATGCATTTTATAGTCTCACCCATCAAGTCACATGGATACCACTCAAATAGGAGGGACAAATTCCATCTATAATACTCATAATAGTCTACATGTGTCAGACTGCACCGAAGCAATACCTATATGTAAAGCCTTATTCAAGGTCACGTTGGATAGTGTTAAAGTACACTGAACACCATGTGATCATTTTAGTGACTTCATGTCTAAGGATGACAATCACTAGTGTCACATAGAGATACAACTCTGACTGCCATATATGGTTTCCATGTATCATACTCAAGTTGGGTCTATCTAGTACACTTGTTGATAACAAGTACTTATATGTTTGACTTGACATCCAATATCATGACAAATGAAATGTAGTCATCAATCAACAGAGATACTAGTCTTTATGTATTATTGTTATCCTAATTCCCACAATAATATCTAACAAGGACCTATACAAGAATGAATACTCTTAGCATACACATGATCTCTTGTTTAGATCCTCAACCCAAAATCACGTCATTGAGTCATACATTCTTAGGACAACATGATATTTATTCATTATCTCATATTGAAGCAAACATAACATATGGAATTGCATTTATCAATAATCAAATCAAATACAAAGTTTTCCATTACGATCATTATATGGATGGCTCTCAAGACATATTAACAACAACGGGAAGGTATTAGGAACCCCTGTGCAACCTAATAGATTGGGCATTGCATTCACAATATCAAATTATATACAATAATTGTTTTGGGTTTGGCTATGGAAAATAAAAAATAAAAAATAATAATTTTGGTGTGTGAATGTTTGAGTACTCGAGATAATCATTACTTTGCAGCATCATCCTCAAAGAAACTTTTTTTCTTTTATGGGATTCTAGTTGTTTATATATCTCCCATGATAGAAATCCATTTGGGAAATTGGGATGATATGTGGGAAGATGGAGAGAGTGAGGGACGATAGAGGGGAAATTAGTAGATCAAGAGAAATTGAGAAGTGTGTGTGTTATGACTTTAATATGCACAAGTTCGTATGTTTTAATTAAAATGCATTAGAGAAGAGTAATCAATAATTGGGAAAATGTGATCTTTTTTTGTAAAGATCAAGAAAACATGGAAATTGTGTAGTTAGGCAACTAATAAATCATATTATAAGATCATGAATAAGAAATAACTAGTTGTCTAACATGAAAAATTTGATCAAGTTGAGCAAGTAATCTTTGTTTAAAGAGAAAGAAAATATGAAACATGAACAAAAATTCCTTTTGATCTGGATTTTACATATATGATTATATGAAGAACAATATAGCTAAACCTAGAGGTTCTTTGAGCCTCCTTACCATTATTGTAGCCTCATGGAATATCATAATCATTGATCTAGAAGAATCATCTTGTAGATAACTATTGGTGGAGTCTAAAGGAAGAGATATTTCTCTTCTAAATTCAAGAAAGTTGAATGGGGCAAAGGATGATGGTGTATATTGGGGTATTCATAGTTGTGTATGAAGCTCTAAGTGTTCAGATACAAGGGGCAATCTTTAGGGTTTCTGGAAAGAATTGAATTCACATTTCCAAGTGGAATTGGAATAGTCACGTGGCATCTCATGATATATGATGTCCAATGGGACCTACAACTCATAGAATATCGAGTTCCTCCACATAGCCAATGTGGAAGAATCCCATGTTCCACATGTTCTTATACCCAAGATAGAGAGGGATGTCCTTGTATCCACATTCCTAGTTTTATTTGCAAATTGATTCTAAGGTTATTAGGATTTATTTTTCTGATTGTTGAGGATAGATGGAAGAGAGAAAAATTGATGAGAATTAAACTTTATGATCCATTAACTTTTGTCTTCTTTTCATATTTTTTACAAATTGGAATTTAATTAATGGAGAGAATAAGCAAGTGGGAATGAAATCCCCTTTCATTTTATTAATCCTTTTCTTACATGGAATGGAATTGATTAATTAAATAGGAAGGAGGGAAATAAGAAGGAACAAGGAATGAAATCCACTCTCCTTTTCTTAATAATTCTTCCTTTTCGAATGTAACTAATTAAGGAAAGAGAGAGTAAGAAAAATAAAAGGAAAATGGGATGAAATTTCTTCTCCATTACTTTCTCTTTTTCTCTCTTGGAATTGAATTAAAACCCACATGTTTTGAGAAAGGATAGCTCATTAATTACTACGAAATTTGATTTTCCAGTACCAGTTGGTTGGATTCAGGTGAGCCCGATACATATATTCCCCCAGTGGATGGATCTTCCACTGCCATATGCCCACCCTGATTGTGAAACGCTTAGTGAGGCAGTAGGCGGAGTGATATTGTGGGAAAAAGCGTGTCTTCTTTACTAAAAAGGTGCGGTAAATTTACATTACGTTCAATTGTTAGTGTGTGTATATGCTGGTAGTTGATCTGAAATGTTATATATATATATATATATATACAGGTGAAAAAGAAGACACCCACAACATCTAGGCCTCCACCTCCACCTCCTGCATTACCTAGTTGGGTTCCACAGGACCTACCTGTCCCGTTAGGTCCTAACTGTAGGGGTATGGCAGTATGGTTAGGGGAATATGATATAAACTCCCCTATAACTGTTTCTTCTGATTCAGATTCTACAGGTCAGTCATACGAAACAAAACTATTTATACAAGATATTTTGGAGTTGTTTCGATATGATTGGCTAAATACATCTGTGATAGAGCTATGGATAAGGTGAGATATTCTTTATACATCCATATACCTTGTGTATGATCTGGTGATCTGGTTTCTTATTTATTAATGCATGCGTAATTAATACATATTTTGCAGCTACTTAGACAACATATGTGCAGATTTTAGATTCGAACATGTAGGGTTTTTTATTCCATCCTTGATTAGTCTAGTAGCTAAAGACCCTACATCATTTCAACAATACTGCTGTGAGGCTTTTTCAATTTTTGCTGTAAAAAAGAAGACGGTGATAATGGCTCCATTCAATGTAGAGTAAGTTTACTTTTCTTATTATAATTTGGACTTAAGAAAATTACATTTTATTGTGGATTTTGAGTTATTAATTTTTAACTTTTTTTCCTCTAGGGGTAGGCATTGGGAGTTATTGGTTATTGCCCCCGAGACGTTCACTGTGTATTATCTAGATCCTAAGGGGGTTAAATTGAATACAAGATTTGGACACATAATGAAAATGGCAATATTTCGGTGAGAAATATTTCATTTTTTATATCCGTTAACATATGTTATTACATTACTATTTAATTGCAATGTTCTGTGTTACATTAACATGTAGGGGTTTTGAGGAGTACAAAAAGGCTGGAGGAAAGGTCCCCACGAAAAAGAACCAGCCAATAATTTGGAAGAACGTGAACGTAAGTTCCCGACTGCAATATATGTATATATTATTTATGTGAACAATGCTAAATTAGTTGTATTTGTTAATATTTTGTATGTTTAAATTTATAGTGTGCTACACAAGACAACGGATGGGCATGTGGATACTATGTCATGCGATATATGCACATGATTATAAAACATGCCCCACTGGATATCAAATGTATTGCTCAGGTATTATATAGTCTCATTAGATAATATGATCGAAATATATCAATCTTATTTATAGCTCATTAATTATATATATACATCATTCTCTTTACAAGTGTTTAAAGCTGACCCCATTACAGGAAAGGACTTACCAAATGTTAATGCTCCCTATACGATGGGAGAATTAAATCAAGTAATCGAAGAATGGGCAAAAGCCATACAATTAGTGGGGGCTTTAAAATATAATTGGGATCCTGATAGCGAATAATGACTAAACAATGATACTTTGTAAATGAATTTCTGAATTATAATATATGTGTGAATGTTTCTACATGTCTAGATGTTTCTACATGTGTCTGAGTGAAAATGAATGAAAGTGTTCGTTGCTATATGAATGTTTCTACATGTGTGAATGTGAATGAATGGAACTACAGATTGCAAGAATGTGTGAATGTTTATAAATGTGTGAATGAATGGAACTCTTTTATTGTTAATTTTGCAGGTTTGCGGTCTATTGTCGGCTGATATCAATGGATGTCGTAAAACCTGCAGTTCATAACTGAATTGAACAGGTTTCTCATCCTGCGACCAGCCACAGCAGGTCTGCAGACTGACAGGAAAAAAAACAATAGGCGTCGGTTATTTGTAAATAACCGACACATAATGATATAGTGTCGGTTTTCCTACAATAAACCGACGTCTATTCCTTAACAACACGGCCGTGCTGGACAGCACAGCTGTGGCCAAGATGGCGCGGGTTTGGGCATTGGTTATTTGTAACAACCGACGTCTATTTCCTAATATATGGCGTCGGTTATTTGTAAATAACCGACATTGATAGTGGCCAAGCTGGCGCCCTTTCTGTGACGCGAAAGTTTTGGGCGTCGGTTTCTTATCTAATAACAGACGCCTATTGTCCCCTGATGGCGCGCTTCTGATGGCGCGCGAAGAGTTTGGGCGTCGTTTTTGGAACCGACGCCTAATGGGTGGACTTTTAGTGTCGCCCACATAGGTGTCGCTTATAAACCGACACTAAAGGTAGGTTCTGTAGTAGTGCACCCGCTTGGTAACCGGGTGGTGTGTTTGCATAGATTACCGACGACTGAATGCCGCTACGCTAAAGGATCACTTTCCTCTTCCATTTATTGATCAAATTCTAGAGCGCTTAGCAGGCCGATCACATTTTTGTTTTCTGGATGGGTATTCGGGGTAGAATCAGATTTCGATAGATCCTAAGGACTAAGAGAAGTCCACCTTCACTTGGCCTTATGGAACGTTTGTGTACCGCCGTATGCCTTTTGGGTTGTGTAATGCACCGGTGACCTTTCAGTATTGTATGCTCGCCATTTTTTCTGATATGGTAGAACGTTGTCTAGAGGTCTTTATGGATGATTTCTCTGTGTATGGTGCATCTTTTGATAAATGTCTTTACAATCTGGATAAGGTGTTACAACGTTGCGAGGACACACATTTGGTCCTCAAATGGGAAAAATGTCACATGATGGTGAGTGAAGGAATAGTGCTAGGACATAAAGTGTCTAGCAAAGGTTTGGAGGTCGATCCGGTAAAATTTGAAGTAATTTCCAAATTACCCCCACCACATTCGATAAAAGGGGTGAGAAGTTTCTTAGGTCACGCTGGTTTCTATCATCGTTTTATAAAAGATTTTTCTAAAATCGCCAAACCTCTATCTGAGCTTTTAGAAAAGGATGTTGTTTTTGACTTCAATGAAAAATGTCTACACGCGTTCAGCGTGCTTAAGGAAAAATTGATTTCCGCACCGGTTGTGCAAACACCGGATTGGACAAAGTCGTTTGAACTCATGTGTGATGCATCCGATTTCGTCGTTGGAGTTGTGTTGGGACAACGGGTGGACAATAAACCCGCTGTGATTTTTTATGCCTCTAAGACTTTGAATGACGCCCAACTCAATTACACGACTACTGAGAAAGAATTGCTTGTCGTTGTGTTCGCTTTTGAAAAATTTCGGCAATATTTAGTTGGATCGAAAGTCGTAGTTTGGACGGACCACGCCGCTATTAAGTATTTGATGGAGAAAAAAGATGCCAAACCTAGATTGATTAGGTGGATCTTGCTTTTACAGGAATTTGATATTGAAATCAAAGACAAGGCGGGGATTGAAAATGTTGTAGCGGATCATTTGTCTAGGTTAGAGAGGGTAGATGAAAAAGATTTACACATACCCATTACCGAGACATTTCCGGACGAACAACTTTTGAAAGTGAATTCTAAAGATCTGTGGTTTTCATATATTGTGAACTATCTTGCCTGCAGAATCATTCCAGGTGATTGGACATATCAAGAGAAGAAGAAATTTTTCCATTCTCTACGATATTATTTTTGGGATGACCCTATTCTCTTAAAGCAATGCAGGGATGGTGTCCTACGCAGGTGTGTACCTGAGGTGGAATATGAGAGTGTTCTTCGTCATTGCCACACACTACTGACGGGCGGACACCATGCAAGCTCTCGTACGGCAGCCAAAGTACTGGAAAGTGGCCTATACTGGCCTACCTTGTTTAGGGACGCTTATGAGTTCGTGAGGCAATGTGATTCCTGCCAAAGGGCGGGTAACATTTCGAAGAGACAAGAGATGCCCCTTAATGTTTTCTAGGAGGTTGAGGTATTTGATTTATGGGGTATAGATTTTATGGGACCCTTTGTGTCCTCAAATTCTAATTTGTATATCCTTTTGGCTGTTGATTATGTGTCGAAGTGGGTAGAGGCAATACCCACAAGGACTAATGATTCCACTGTAGTGTGCAGGTTCATTAAAGAAAATATCTTCTGCAGGTTCGATGTGCCCAGAATGATCATTAGTGACGGGGGTACACACTTTCGGAATCAAAAGTTCTCGGCACTATTGAGAAAGTACGGGCCGTAGGATCCCAAGACGGGTACTCCCCCTGGAAGCTTGGATCATAGTGGGTCCTCGGCGGAGGCTGTGGATAACCTCCAAAGTAGTCTCGACTCCAGTAGTGGTCGAAGAAGGGCTCCTGCTGCGTCTCTATCCGCTGCAACCGGTTGTGCATTTGTTCTTGGTTGGCAAGGATGAGCCGCTCGTTCTCGAACATAGCCCTTTGATTATCAAGCAACCGGCCCGTTGTCTCATGGATGCCGGTATACAAAGTCATATGCTGGTGCTGCGTCTGCTGGATGTCCTGCAGCATGGTATACATCCCTTGCATGGAGTAGGGATCCGCAGCTGGCTGTTCTTGCTGTGGTGATGGCGGCGGGGGCTGAGATGATGAAGATGCACCCGGATGCATCCTAGGACGCTTCCGTGGTGCCACGCGTGCTCGAAGAGGTGTGGAAGCCTCCTCGTCTTCCTCCGCCTCGCCTTCTTGGTCGTCACTTCCGCCTTCTTCTTCCGAGGACTCGATGGCTATGATGGGCCATCGGAAATGCTGCTTGCCCTCGATGTGGAAGACGTCGTCCGGCAGGGATGCCTCCTGGTAAGCTTGGTTGACGTGGCAATGAGCGTACGCCAACCCGTCCCGGAGAAGAATGAGGTTTGAACGGTGCAAGTGTTGCACGTTCACCTTACTCCGCGTAGAAATCGGAGTCATGGACTGAAAGTTCAGCCCCAAGTAAAGCGCCAACTTGGTGACAAGACCACCAAAGTGTATTGGAGCCTTCCTTGTGCTCCGCTTCACCGCCATGACGCGCTGTAACCAGAATGCTCCCCAGTTGCACTCTTGACGCTTCAGGAGGGCGTACAGAAAGAACAAGTCGCTCTCCTGAAACTTGCTCAAAGCAAGATCGCTCTGCCCGAAGAAGGTCAAGCTAAGCATCCTATGCAATACCCGGACGAACGGGTGTTCAAAATCAGCTACCGCGGCATTGTGGTAGCTCACAGTCTTCCCTGCCGGTACCGTACAAAGCTCGGAGAAGATCTTGTCGTAGTCGGTGCGGGCGTCGGGACGTCGGTGATCGTGGCGGCTGTGGTTCCAGTTGAAGATGTCGTTGAACTGCTTCAACGTGAAGTTGTAATTGGTGTTGAATAGACGGAAGGTCACCCTCCCCTGGATCCACGTCTGGTCCGATGGTACCACGTCGTTTGGTACGACGCAGATATCAAGGGACGCCATGAACTCGGCCACCAGTTCCTTGTATGTGGGCCATTCGCCAAAGAACGGCTGCCCATCCGCATGACAGTCCATCTCATAGAAGCGACCGGTGTGCCGCGCTTGCCCGGCCAACACATAGGCCAAGTTGGCCTCGAATCCCAAGTCCCTGATCATGCCCCGGTCCACATACCGGGTGGCCTCGAACTTCCTCTTCATGATCTCCTCGTACACTTTCCTCGTGTCCATGTTGGCGTGAATAAGGCGTGGACGAGAGATAGAAGCTGTTGGAGGAGGAACAAACTCCTCGATCACCATTGGATGCGCGCTCGATGAAGATGCTCCGCCCGTATGCACCATGTTTGCGAGAAGAAGAGATTAAGAGAAAAGAGCTCGGTGAAGATGGAGAGAAAATCTCCGCTCGATGAAGATCTTTGCTCGGTGACGCTTCTCCGCAGGTGTAGAGGGCTCGGGGGAGTGCTCGACGCAATGGGGGGTACTTGCTCTGAGGGTGTGATGTCATATGACGTTGCAAGTCCCCTTTTATAGACTTGATCGGCGCCCCTGTTAACCCGTCGATACCATCGACGCGGGTCGATGGTATCGACACGTCTCGCGGGTAGCCGTCTCTGTCGCTGGCATCGACGGCTGACGTTTGCTGGATCGCGAAACCCGGATCGCTGACGAGTCGATGCCATCGACGGATGTCGATGGTATCGACGCAGCCCCCGGATCGCTGACGTGGCTGTCGCGGTCGTCGCCGATGTCTTCATTCGGATTGGTGACATGTCCGTCGATACCATCGACGAGTGTCGATGGTATCGACCTGCATTTGTTGCAACACCTCCGTTTCTGGCTCTCAACCTGTGATGATGTCGATACCATCGACGAGGCCGTCGATGGTATCGAGTTGACTGAGCAAAACTTGTCTGAATATCTCCAGAGATCTCGATGGTATCGACAGGGGTGTCGATACCATCGACTTTATCCTGGAGATCAACCTGTGACCATGTCGATACCATCGACGGATGCGTCGATGGCATCGACACAGTGCGATTTTTGCTGGTTGCAACCTGTGCCCAAGTCGATGCCATCGACTGATGTGTCGATGGTATCGACTCTGCCTAATCCTGCACAATTAACAAACGGATCAAGGTATCATTTTTAAACTAAAATCTAAACGAATTAAAAACAATCTATCACTAAAATGAAACTAGCCTAATGTACCGTTGGTTGGGTTGCCTCCCAACAAGCGCCCTTGTTTAGCGTCTTAGGCTAGACGTCAGTCCTTCTTCTCATTCATGTATAAGTGAAATGAGTTTAACCTCATTCACTTTCCTCTTGTAATTCTCACCAAAGTATAGCTTCAAGCGCTGCCCGTTCACCAAGAACGTGGTCTCTCCATCTCGCACGAGAATCGCTCCGTGCGGTCTCACTTCTTCCACCTCAAAGGGTCCACTCCATCGGGATTTCAGTTTCCCGGGATGCAACTTGAGACGAGAATTGAACAATAAGACACTGTCTCCTTTCTTAAACGTGCGTATCTCTATGTGGCGATCGTGGATCAGCTTTGTGCGCTCTTTGTAGATACGGGCATTCTCATACGCCGTCATGCGTAGCTCATCCAATTCATTCAATTCTAGCATTCTTTTCCTCCCGGCCTCGTCATAGCGCAAATTCAGCCTTCTTAGCGCCCAATGGGCCTTGTGCTCCAATTCTACCGGAAGATGACACGCCCGGCCATACACCAACCTAAAAGGCGTAGTGCCTATAGGTGTTTTGTACGCCGTTCGATAAGCCCAAAGTGCATCCGGTAACAATGTACTCCAATTCTTCCGTGTAGATGCTACGGTCCTTTCTAAGATCTTTTTGATTTCTCGGTTTGATACCTCCACCTGTCCTTGCGTTTGTGGGTGATATGGGGTGCCAATGTTGTGTTTGACCCCATATTTCTTCAAAAGTGACGCAAATTTTTGATTTCGGAAGTGTGTGCCTCCGTCACTAATAATCATCCGAGGAATCCCGAACCTGCAGAAAATATTCTCCTTTACGAACCTGCAGACTACATTCGAATCATTAGTCCTTGTGGGGATTGCCTCCACCCACTTCGACACATAATCCACGGCAAGCAAAATATAAAGATTTGAATTTGAGGACACAAAGGGTCCCATGAAGTCAATGCCCCAAAGATCAAATACCTCGACTTCCTGAAACACATTCAGGGGCATTTCTTGTCTCCTTGAGATATTACCTGCACGCTGGCACGGGTCACACTGCCTAACAAAATCATAGGCGTCCCGGAACAAAGTGGGCCAATAAAGGCCGCTCTCCAAAACCTTAGCTGCTGTCCGTGAGCTAGCATGATGTCCTCCCGTAGGTGACGCGTGACAATGATGTAGAACACTTTCGTACTCTACCTCCGGCACGCACCTGCGAAGAATTCCATCCCTGCATTGCTTCAACAATATTGGGTCATCCCAAAAATAGTATCTCAATGAGTGGAAGAATTTCTTCTTCTCTTGATATGACCAATCTTCCGGGATGATTCCGCAAGCTAGATAATTTACAATATATGCAAACCATGGTTCTTTCGAATCAATTTTCAAAAGTTGTTCGTCGGGAAAGGTCTCGGTAATGGGTATATGCAAACCTTGCTCATCCACCCTCTCTAACCTAGACAAGTGGTCAGCCACCACATTTTCAATTCCCGACTTGTCCTTAATTTCAATATCAAATTCTTGTAGGAGCAAAATCCACCTAATTAGTCTCGGCTTGGCATCCTTCTTCTCCATCAAATATTTTATTGCGGCGTGATCCGTCCACACAACCACCTTAGAACCCACTAAGTATTGCCGAAATTTCTCAAAGGCAAAAACAACAGCAAGTAACTCTTTTTCCGTGGTTGTGTAATTTAATTGAGCATCATTAAGTGTTTTTGAGGCGTAGAAAATCACCGCAGGCTTGTTATCTACCCTTTGCCCCAAAACAGCCCCCACAGCATAGTCAGACGCATCACACATCAACTCGAAAGGCTTTGTCCAATCCGGCGTTTGCACAACCGGAGCCGAAATCAGCTTTTCCTTCAAAACCTCGAATGCGTGAAGACATTTCTCATTGAAATCAAAAACTGCGTCTTTTTCCAACAATTCCGATAATGGCTTTGCGATTTTTGAAAAATCCTTGATAAAACGCCGATAAAACCCAGCGTGTCCTAAAAAGCTTATCACCCCTTTTACAGAATTTGGTGGGGGTAGCTTAGAAATCACCTCAATTTTTACGGGGTCTACCTCTAGACCCTTGCTAGACACCTTGTGTCCTAGCACAATTCCTTCTGTCACCATCATGTGACATTTCTCCCAATTGAGGACCAAGTGTGTGTCCTCGCACCGCTGCAACACCTTATCTAAATTATAAAGGCATTCATCAAAAGATGCTCCATAGACTGAGAAGTCATCCATGAAGACTTCAAGACACCGCTCCACCATGTCAGAGAATATGGCGAGCATGCAGCGTTGAAAAGTCGCCGGCGCATTGCATAAACCAAACGGCATACGGCGGTAGGCGAAGGTCCCATAAGGACATGTAAACGTAGACTTCTCTTGATCCAACGGATCAATAGAAATCTGGTTATACCCCGAATAACCATCTAAGAAACAAAAATGCGACCGACCGGCTAAGCGTTCCAAAATCTGATCAATGAATGGCAATGGAAAATGATCTTTCAGAGTGGCGGCGTTCAATCGGCGGTAATCAATGCATACACGCCACCCGGTTACCAGTCGGGTGGTGACAGGTTCATTTAAAAGATTGGTAGTGACAGTGATTCCCCCCTTCTTAGGGACTACCTGCGTGGGGCTCACCCACGTCGAATCAGAGATTGCATAAATGATCCCGGCAGCAAGCAACTTGATGACTTCCTTTTTGACAACCTCCATCATGCTTGGATTTAGACGTCTTTGAGGCTGTATGACTGACTTAGCTCCTTCCTCAAGCCGAATCTTATGTTGACAAAGTGTAGGGGAGATCCCCTTGATGTCCGCCACTGACCACCCAAAGGCTCCACGGTGGTTCTTGAGCACTATCAGTAGCTGCTCCTCTTCATCCGCACTCAAGTATGCAGAAACAATCACTGGCAACTTGTCCTCCTCGGCTAGAAAGACGTACTTCAAGTGCGGGGGCAATGGCTTTAACTCTAGATCAGGTGGGCAGATAAGGGATGATTGTAGCGGTGGGGGCAGTGTACCCAAATCTTCATAGTGCCTCGTGTAGAAACATGGAAGCATTTGAAGCATTTTGGTGCACTGTGCCTTTGCACTCCTTGAGTGAAGTACTCCGCATCCAGTCATAAGTGACTGGATGCGTTGGATCAAGAGAAGTCTACGTTGGATCTAAAAACGGATCTGCTCATCACATGGGCCATATCTAAAAATGGCTTCCCAAGACAAAGTGAGATATTGCTTTCCACATGCTTCACCATGTTGCACTGTGCCTTTGCTTTAGTAGATGTATTGCTGTTGGGCATGACCATCTCAAAGCGATCATCCGCAATGCCTAAGGTCAAGCGACCTCTCCCCATCTCCAAGATCATGTCAGCTGTAGCTTGAAATGGGCGACCAAGAAGTAACTCATTACCGTGTTCGTCCTGCATCTCCATCACAACAAAATCAGCGGGAAAAACAAAGCGGTCTACCTTTACCAAAACATCTTCACAGATTCCATATGGTTTCACCACAGAATTATCGGCCAATTGGATAGTCATATTGCTTGGCCTTGACTCCTTCAATCCAAGTTTCTTGAATGTAGAAAGGGGCATCAGATTGATGCTTGCCCCGGAATCACAAAGCGCCTCGCCAAATTTGAACTTCCCGATAAAGCATGAAATATTGAAACAGCCAGGATCCTGTCGCTTTGGCGGCAAAGTGCCCATAATAAAAGCACTCACTTGCTCCTTTAACACCACAACCTCAGTGTCGGGTATCTTCCTCTTCTTGGTGATTACATCTTTGAGAAACTTTCCATAAGACGGAATTTGTTCAATTGCCTCTAACAAGGGAATATTCACAGATAACTTTCTAAAGCTGTCCAGAAATTTTTTAAACTGTGCATCCACCTTTCTTGCTTTTGCGCTATTGGGGTAGGGGACCGGAACAGTATGTGCTCTTTGATGAGGTGGCACATAGGGGGTTAATTTCTGTGGCTCCACCTCATTGGCTTGTCCTTCCTTACCATCTTCGGTTGTGTCATCAATTTGCTCTATGACTGGTGCACGCTGCTCCTTAGCGGTTGCTTCTTCTACTGTGTTCTGCGGTGTGCTGGTGTCATCCGCCCTTGGATTAAGCACCTTCTTACCGCTCCTCAACAATATGGCCTTGGCCTGTTGGTTTCCCCCGGGAACATTGGTGTTCCCCGGAAAACCCGGATGTGCCGGCTTTTTCAAGCTTGCAATCTCCGCTGCCATCTGTGCCATTGAAGTCTCTATAGTCCACATCTGAGCCCCGTGGCTCTGCAACGTCTGCCCGAACTGGTTCATGAATTCACCCTGCTGCTTTATTTGCTGCCCAAAAGTGTTCATCAACTCTTGATTCTGCTTTATGACTTGATTTAGCAACTCCGTGCTCTTGTCCTCCGTGACCGGTGCAGGTTTGGCGTCCGGATCTTGCAGGAAGTTGTTTGGATCTTTCCATGAAAATTTCTTGTCCTTCCGCCATGAATAATCATTGTTCCTGTACCCTTGTTGTTGCCTCATATACTTGACCTGAGCCTCATCCTCGGACTCATTGTCTTCCTTCTGCAGCAACTTCTTTGCGAGAAGATCCATTTTCTCATTCAGCTCTCTCATTGCCTTTGACTCACTGGCAACTCTTGCTTGCTCAACTGGGCCTCTTTCTCTTTCTCCCCAAGACTGCTTTCGTGCCATATTCTTCAGTATTTCCCAGCATCTTGTATCAGTGTTATTTAGAAAGAATCCAGAACCGGCCGAGTCCAAGTTGCTTCTATCATGCTCGGAGAGAGCAAAGTAGAAGATCTTCACTTGGGTTTCCTTGTCCAATCCATGATGTGGACATCTCCTCAACATGACTTGAAATCGCTCCCAAGTCTCAGAATAGGTTTCACCCGCCTGTTGGGTGAAATTGTGGATCTTTCGGATCATATCATTGGTCTTCTCAGGAGGGAAGAACCTCTCGAAGAAAACCTCCACCATGTGATCCCATGACTCAACAAACTCGTCGTCGAGGTTGTGGAGCCACTCTCTTGCTACTCCCGCCAAGGAACTGGGGAATAACTTGAGATAAAGCACATCTTGCGGAAAGCGATCTATCTTCACCATATCGCAGTTCTCCACAAACTGACTAATGTGTGCCACTGGATCTTCATTTTTCAGTCCGTGAAATGCATTGGATTTGACCAAGTTAATCAGTGCTGGGTCGATCTTGTATGTAGGTATGTTTAGCCCTTGTTTCTTTATAGGCCCCTTTGATGCCGAGGAAGAAGACGCCTTGATCTTCTCCCATATTGTCTGTGCTTCAGCCATTACTTCTTCTTGTTCCGGCTCAGATTCAGAATGTATATCACTGTGGTGTTCCTCCTCGTAGTTGTCCTCGTCCTCTGGTCCCGCAGATGGAACCTCAGGTGTGCGATTCACGTAGTCTCGACTACGCGTGTGCACCATGCAAAGCACCTGAAATATGGAAATAGGGGTTCAGTACAATGCTTTAGTCGAGTCAACACAAATATAGAGAAATAAAGGAATTTTTGAAATTGTTTTAAAATAAATAAAAAAAAATTGTGGCCTAGAGTGGCCGCTCTTAGCACTCAAAGTGCCAATAATTCGCCGTGTCCCCGGCAACGGCGCCAAAAACTTGACGTGTATTTTACTACGCGCTTAAACGCAAGTATACGCGTCGAGTAATATAGGCCTTGTGAGGCCCGAGTCGAACTCAGGGATACGTGAATTATTGGAGACTTCTACTAACTAATCGCAATCAGCTAGACCGATTAGCAAAGTAGAATTTGTTGTTGAAATTAAAAGAAAATAAAAATGAAACAAAGAAAATAATCGATTAAAGGTTAATTTAATCAATTAAAAGGATATCTTTAGGATGGCGGTTTCACCGCGGGTCAACATTGTATTAGATTTCATATAATTCCTCACACTTCTCTCTCTATCCGGGTAGTGGCCTGAAATGAGAATTACCCACTGTCGTGGTGTAATTCACTACTTAGGTTTAGGTTGATTCCACCGTCGTAGTAATCATTCCCCTAAACTAAGCGCATTAGGATCGGTCCCTCAGTTCCCACCATTAATTTTACAACTCCTTTGTCAAGGGTTTTATTAATTAATGTAGAATTCGTTTCTTTTCAACCGTTAATCCTTCTGTCGAAGTGATTAAGGGCATTAATTTACTATTATGGTGATCAAGCATAACAATAGCAATAGAGAAAACGAATTTATACCACGGATATGAGAGAAAAATATGAATCATCAATATAAAATCATCATACAATGTATCCCCGGGCTACTCCCGGTCCTAAAGATTGAGGGTTTTAGCCTCTCATGTTCATCTTACACAAATACATGGTAGAAATTGGGGAATTCATAAGAAAAACGTGAAATAGATGGGAAAACCCCTGAACGGAGAAGAACCGGTGGATCCTTGGCGTAGAACACAGCTTCCCCCGCCTGTCGGTGGTGGAAATTGTCTTCGGCAGCGTCCGAATCACCCGGTATGAGCTTCTCGGCCTCCGTTCTCCTTTCTCTCCTCCTCGGCACTCGTGCAATCCAAATATCAGATCCCTCCTTTTGTCTGGGCGGCCGTCATTAGGTATAAGTCCCTAATTAGGTCGTCAAATAATGACAGCCGTCCGATTGATATCAAAACAGATCCAACGCATATCTGCCGGCGTCGATACCATCGACGCGGGTCGATGGTATCGACCCAGCGGATTAGCGGCAGCTTTCCTTTCTTTTATTCTGAGCGCCTGTGGTGATCTCGATACCATCGACTTGGGTGTCGATGGTATCGACTCCTTTAGCGTCGGTTGTTGTCGTTTAGCGACGCTGTAGCTCTCCTTGTGTCGATGGCATCGACATCCGTCGATGGTATCGACTTAATCCTCGCTAGCAGCCTGGAGACATCTCGATGCCATCGACTTGGGCGTCGATGGTATCGACTCTGTATTGCTCTTCTCGGCTGACAACCTGTGGCTTGGTCGATGGTATCGACACCCGTCGATGGTATCGACGGATGTAGATACTTGTTTTTCCTGAAATTGTACAACAAGACCAAATAAATCCACACGATTTATGATAAGATGATCAATAATGCTTAAAATAATGAAATAAAGGGGATTTGATATAAAATGATGGCAAAGACCAAATAAAGTGAATTATGCAATATTATCCATGAAAATGAGTAATTAAGGCACAAAACACATATGAAAAAGGTCTATAAATGCGACTCAAAATCATCGCATCAGGACGCTTATGAGTTCGTGAGGCAATGTGATTCCTGCCAAAGGGCGGGTAACATTTCGAAGAGACAAGAGATGCCCCTTAATGTTTTCTAGGAGGTTGAGGTATTTGATTTATGGGGTATAGATTTTATGGGACCCTTTGTGTCCTCAAATTCTAATTTGTATATCCTTTTGGCTGTTGATTATGTGTCGAAGTGGGTAGAGGCAATACCCACAAGGACTAATGATTCCACTGTAGTGTGCAGGTTCATTAAAGAAAATATCTTCTGCAGGTTCGATGTGCCCAGAATGATCATTAGTGACGGGGGTACACACTTTCGGAATCAAAAGTTCTCGGCACTATTGAGAAAGTACGGGGTCAAACATAACATTGGTACCCCGTACCACCCGCAAACTCAAGGACAAGTGGAGGTCTCCAATTGATAAATTAAGAAGATCTTGGAGCGTATTGTGGCTTCCACGAGGAAAAATTGGAGTGTCCTACTACCGGACGTGTTGTGGGCATACAGGACGGCATACAAGACACCTATAGGCACCACGCCGTTTAGGTTGGCTTAAGGACGGGCATGTCACTTACCGGTGGAATTAGAGCACAAAGCACATTGGGCGCTTAGGAAGCTAAACTTGAGTTATGATGAAGCGGGGAAGAAGAGGTTACTTGAATTAAATGAACTTGATGAGCTACGAATGAATGCATATGAAAACTCTCGGATATACAAGGAGCGCACAAAGTTGATTCATGATCGCCACATTCAGATACGAGTTTTCAAGAAAGGAGATCATGCCCTTTTGTTCAACTCCAAGCTGAAGATACATCCCGGGAAGCTGAAATCCCAATGGAGTGGACCATTCACAGTAGAGGAGGTCAGACCACATGGCACTATCATGGTGCGCGATGGTGAGACCACATTTTTGGTCAATGGATAGAGGTTGAAATTGTATTTTTGTGAAGATTATTACACGAGGAAAGTGAATGAGGTCAAACACATTGCACTTCCGGATGCAGGATGAGCTTCCAGTCGTCTATCCTAAGAAGTTAAATAAGGGCGCTTGTTGGGAGGCAACCCAGCCATCAGTACTTTAGTTTAGTTTCTGTTACATTTGTAGTTTGATTTGTTTTGACTTTGTCTTTAGTATAAAAAAGATATCGTGATCGTTTGCTGCATGTGCAGGACTGAGGCAGAGTCGATACCATCGACCCTTGTGTCGATGGTATCGACCGGGGTACAGGTTGGCGATGATAGAAATCGCACTGCGTCGATACTATCGACGGCCTCGTCGATAGTATCGACACACCAACAGGTTGATCGCAAAGTCCAAGTCGATAGTATCGACATGCCAGTCGATACCATCGAGATCTCTGGAGATATTCAGAAGAAATCGTCTCAGTGAAGTCGATACCATCGAAGGGCCTGTCGATGGTTTCGACCCAATCATATACAGAAGGTGGCGGCTGGCCTCACGAGGTAGTTGCCCTAATTAGAAAGTCAATACTATCGACTTGTGTCGATAGTATCGACGCGCCACATCGCCGATCCGCGAGAGAAGATCAACGGAGATCGCTACAACCAGAAAGTCGATCCGTGGCACGGGTCGATACCATCGACACCTGTCGATAGTATCGACGCGTCAACGATCCGGGTCACGCAGATTCAGCTATCAACAATCGTCGATACTAGCGGCATGTGGATTGTGCTATGTGTGTCGATACCATCGACCTGCGTCGATGGTATCGACGGGCACGCAACAACGCCGACATCAGTTATATAAGGAGGAGTTTGTCGTCATATGATGTCACACCTTCAACAAGTTCTTTCTTCACTTGCGCCGAGCGTCCTCAAGAGCAATCCGAGCCCGGCGACGAGCATCCAGGAGCACGTTCTTCATCGAGCGGAGATTTCCTTCTCCGATCTTCACTGAGCTCTTTCTCTACCCTCCTTCTTCCGCAACCATGGTGCATGTTGCTGGTGCATCTTCTTCGCGCGCCAACCCGATGGACATCCCGGAGTTCGTTCCGCCACCGCCTGCGTCGATTCCACGCCTGCGGATTGTTCACCCGTCCGCGGAGGTCAAGAAGATCTATGAGGAGATTCTGAAGAGAAAAATCGAGCCGACTCGTTATGTTGAACGGGAAACGATCTGCAACTTGGGGTTCGAGGCTAATCTGGCCTACATTCTCAAAGGGCAGGCGAGGCACACGGGCAGGAGGCCTGATGAGCAGGAGTACCATGCCGATGGCCAGCCGTTCTTCAATGAATGGCCTACTTACAAGGAGCTGGTGGTAGAATTCATGGCGTCGCTAGACATCTGTGTCGTGCCAAACGACATCATAGCCACAGACCGTGAGTGGATCAAAGGCCGTGTGTCTTTCCGGTTGTACAAAAATGACTACAACCTTACACTCTATCAGTTCAATAAGATTTACAACTGGAATCATTCACAAAATGACTACCGACGGCCAGACAACTGGACGGATTACGACGCTATCTTCGCCAAGCTCATGACGGTGCCGTTGGGCAAAGCTGTGAGCTATCACAACGCGGCGGTGGAGGATTTTGAGCATCCGTTCGTGCGGGTTCTACACCGCATGATCTGCACCATGTTATTCGGCCGTGGTGATCTAGCTCTCAGCAAGTTCCAGGAGACGGACTTGTTTTTCTTGAACAAGCTTTTGAAGCGCCAAGAATGCAACTGGGGCGTGTTCTTCTTAACGCACGTTTTGGCGGTAAAGAGGAGTACACGGAAAGCTCCAATTCACTTTGGAGGGCTTATCACAAAGCTGGCCTCCTACCTTGGGTTGAATTTCCTGCAGCTTACTCCTCTCTCTAGAAGAAGAAAGGTTAATTTGCAGCATCTTTACCGATTAAACCTTATCTTGCTTCGGGATGGTTTACCTTATGCTCATTGCCATGTAAACCATGCTTACCAAGAATGCTCGCTTCCCGATCCTGTCTTCAATATCGAAGGGGCGCAACATTTCCGATGGCATATCATTGCCATTGTGGACTCCGATGAAGACGGCGGCAATGACGACGACAACAATGATGACGAGGCTGAAGAGGAAGAGGAGGCCTACACTCCTCTTCGGGCATGAGTGGCACCACGGAAGTGTCCTCGCATGCACCTGGGTGCATCTTCATCTTCGCAGCCTCCACCACCACCACCGCCCTCGCACCCAAGCAAGGATGTCTATTCTATGCAAGGCATGTATGCTATGCTGCAGGGCATACAGCAGACGCAGTAGCATCACACTACAGTGTATACCGGTATTCAGGATACTATGAACCGGTTACTTGACAATCAGCGGGCGATCTTAGAGAATGAGCGCCTCCTCCTTGGCAACCAACAACAGATTCATGACAGGTTGCATAGGATGGAGTTGCAGCAACATCCCTTTTATGATCACTACTGGAGTCAGAACTACTTTGGGGGGTATCCACAACCTCCACCCATGCCCTAGTTTGATCCTACCTTTCAGGGAGAGTACCCATCCTGGGACCCTACGGTTCCACAGTACCCGCCTCCGCCAGAAGAGTAAATCGGTATCTCTATTCCAACCTTTAAGATTGTTTTTGACTATGAGGCCATAGTCGAATTCAAGCTTGGGGGGGTAGTTGGAACAGCTCTATCTTTTATTTTCTCAGTTTTTAGTTTTATTTTGTTTGATCTTGTCATTTATTTCTTGCAATCTTAGTTTGTTTGTAGGATCCACGTCTATCAAGTGTAATCGTGGATGTCCTAGGTCTTGTGTCATCTCAGTTGCATGTACATGGGAATTAAGGGAAAATTAAAAAATTTTGAGTGTTTGCAAGCTTGCATGTTGTTCAACTTTGAGCACATAACTTGAGAAAATGATTGGTTTTGTCAACTTTAAAACAGAAAATCACAACTGTACATTCCTAATGGTTCATGAAAAGTGGACAGAATTGGTTGTTTGAGCCTAAACTGACCAAATGATAATGAGACTCTAATTTGAAGTAAGAGAGAGAAACTTCTTAACTACTACACAGGTCAGTAGGGAGGGAGACATAATACTTTTCAAAGGTTCAGTCAATTAGTCTTGTGATCTTTCCACCCAATTGTTTTTCACAATCCACCACAAGATTTGGAAGTAAAGTACGGTGTTAACCTTTTTGATTGCATATCATGTAGATAGGTTTTGTATTGCAACCACTTTCATATTTTTTGCATGAAAAATAAAATAATAAGATAGTTATACATGCACATTACCCTTAGGTGCATGTCATTTAGCTGCATTAATAATTTTTATGCATAGAGTATATCATGTACCTCATTTCTTCTTTGATGGTGAATTAAATTGTTCCATACCTTCTAAATAGTTCAAATATTTGAGTTATGCAGAAAAAGTAAGCCCAATAAATTATTCATTGTCATTTGTGGATATAAGGGCTTGGAAAAAAAGAGAAAAAAATTTGTAAAAAAAAAATCTGAAAAAAATGAAATTGAAAGAAAAAAGAAAGTTATTAAGAAGCAAGTAGAATAAGAGGGAGAAAGGAACATAGTCTCATTCACAGTTTAAGATGAGTACGTACATGATGTAGTTCAGTTAGATTTTCCATCTCATTTTGAGACGGGATGTTAATGCATGCATCATTCCACCCAATCTTAGGCATTAGGGCATGTTCATGTGCAAATGCATCATTTAGGGCATTCTTGTTTTATGCATGTTGAAACCGTATACTGCCTCCATTTCTTCCATAAACCACCCATTTCATCCACCTGTTTCTCGAATTGGTAGGCCACCATGATTTTCTCCTCACTTGTGAATATCAGGAGAGCTACTTCCATGTAGATGGTAGTTAGGGCGAGCAACGTAGTATAGGAGATCACAAGACGCACTGAGTCTGGACCGGCAAGTTTTATTATGTTAACTACCTTATGTGATAGTGTTCATCAGTTTTGAGGTAGATATCTTTTATGGATGATTACTGTTGCCTTTAGGGTAATTATCATTCTGTGGTTAGTGAGGGCCGGAATGTGAATGTCCGGTGGGGATCATATGGGATGTCTGTTGTGATGATTTGTTCTTTAGTTGACTCTGGCAATTCTATTCAAAGGTTTAGTTGCTCGAGGGCGAGCAATGTTCAAGCTTAGGGGAGTTTGATGCGATAATTTTGAGTCGTATTTATAGACTTGTTTTATATGTGTTTTATGCACTTATTAGTCATTTTTGTGATTAATGTTGCATAATTCATCTACTTTGGTCTATGATAATTCTCTATGTCAAATCTCCCTTATTTCAGTATTTTGAGTATAAATTATCAAAAGAATACATTTTCTGTAGGCTTATGTGATTTCGTGTTGTAATTCCAGGAAAAACAAGTATCTGCTTCTGTTGATACCATCGACAGTGGTCGATACCATCGACCGGATCACAGGCATCCAGCCGCAAGGACCAGAAGAAAGTCAATACTAGCGACAGGGATGTCGATGGTATCGAGATACCATCAGGTTGTTGGCGAAGAGTGAGTCGATACTATCAACACATATGTCAATACTATCAACTAGTGGAGCTACAGTGACGGTAAAAGGACAAAACCGACGCCTATGAATGTCGATACCATCGACCCGCGTCGATGGTATCGAGGTGGCATCATTTGCGACAAAGAAAAGAAAAGAAAAGAAGATCAGCCGATACAGTGCAGGTCGCGTTGATAGTATCGACACCGTCAGATACATGTTTGTTTCAGATTGATCTAAATCTGACGGCTGTGGTAATTTGGCGACCTAACTTGGTGATTATACCTAATGACGGCGTCCAAGAGCAATCTATCACGTTATTAGCCACTGCACACGTCCCGAGAAGGTGTGGAGAGAAGAACGGAGCCTAGACGCACGCCCCAGTTGATCCGGACGCCGAAGGAGATGATTTCCACCACTGAAAGGTGGGAGAACGCGTATTCTACGCCAAGGATCACTTGGATCTTCTCCGTTCAGGGGTTTCACCACTCAATCATGTTTTTCTCGATGTTTCCCTTTTTCTACTCCACGTGTTGCTCTAAGATGAACATGTGGGGCTAATCCCCTTTGTCTTTAGGACCGGGAGTAGCCCAGGAATTCATTGTATGACAATTTTATCATAGTAATTCATACCTTATCTCTTAAATCCATGGTATAATTTCATTTTCTCAATTATATTGTTATGCTTGATCACCATAATAATAATCTAATGCCCTTAATTACTTTGAAAGAAGAATTAATGGTTGAAAAGAGACGGAATTGACATTAATTGACAAATCCCTTGAACAAGGTGGTGTAAGGTTAATGGTGGATATCGAGAGATCGTTTTTAATGCACCTAGTTTAGGGTATAGGTTACTACGACGGTGGAACCGACCGAGACATAGGTAGTGAATTGTACCATGACAGTGGGCAATTCTGATTTCAGGCCACTACCCAGATAGAGAGATAAATTTGAGTGACTACATAGAATCTAATACAATGAAAACCCGCGGTGAAACCATAATCATAAAGATCTCATCTTGATTTGATTAAACTAAACATTTAATCGATTGCTTTGTTTTGTTTTATTTTCATTTTCTTTTAATTTTAACAACAACTCCCAACTATTTAATCGGTCTGCTGATTGCAAGTAGTTAGTAGTAGTCTCCGACAATTCATGTATCCCTGAGTTCGACTCGGCCTCACAAAGGCCTATATTACATTGACGCGTACACTTGCGTTTCTACGCACGTAAAAAGCGTGTCATATATCTCCTCCAGTACCACAAGCGATGATCATATTAGAGGGTTGTTCCCCTGCATAGTGAATCATGCCCCGTTGCCATCAGTGTTCAGACCGGCCTTCCCCAGTGGCGGCAGAAACCGTTCTACAAGAACTACGACCTTGATTAGCATGTACCCTTCAACAACCCCACCCTAGCTGCCACCACAACCAACTCCAACATGGACGGATTCAACAAGCCACCGCCAATGCATTGATGACCAGGGCTGACCGAGTGTGGGACTGATCATGCGCGATGAGAAGGCATCCGCGTGTAGCATCGACCGCTATCTAGATTGGCATTGTCCGCATCCCTTGGCCGTTAGCCTCTTACCTGCCATTGACATCCTCGTCTACTTATTCATCCTCTGAGACGAAGCAACATGACTTTGGTCAATGGAGGAAAGAAGAAGAGGGAGACAACTGAGGGTCTAATTGTTGGTAGGAGGCACGACCAATCACTAGACAAGTCATCTGCAGATCGTCCATGAGCACTGCCCGTGCCCACCTTTCTAGGGACTCGTCAGACGTTATTTATCATAAACACCTGATTGGCGCCGACATTGGGAGCAGATTCTGAGACGAGACCACGACGGACATCCAGGACCACAACATAGCTATCACTTAGCTGCCTTGTTAGCGGGTATCGTGAGAGGGACATTAGACCAAGAGAGCATGCTTGACTAGTCAGATCCCTTTTTTTGTTCTTCTCTAGTTTCCTATATTTTCTCTAGTTTCCTATCTTTTCTTTCATGCTCAGATAGAAGAGTTCATGCCACCTATAAGTTTATAATAAGAAACATATAATTCAATGTATTAATTGTCTCATTGTCAATGAATACAAATATATACCACCTCTTTCCCTATTACCATGACATCCCTCACCTTCATATCCCCCACCTTACTTGCGACTAGATTCTGAGATGAGACCATGACGGACATCCAGGACCACAACATAGCTATCACTTAGCTGCCTTGTTAGTGGGTATCGTGAGAGGGACGTTAGACCAAGAGAGCATGCTTGACTAGTCAGATCCCTTTTTTTGTTCTTCTCTAGTTTCCTATATTTTCTCTAGTTTCCTATCTTTTCTTTCATGCTCAAATAGAAGAGTTCATGCCACCTATAAGTTTATAATAAGAAACATATAATTCAATGTATTAATTGTCTCATTGTCAATGAATACAACTATATACCACCTCTTTCCCTGTTACCATGACATCCCTCACCTTCATATCCCCCACCTTACTTGTGACTAGCATATGCTGTTTCCACCTCTACCTTCTCTATGGTCTCCATGCATCCTACTTGTTTCCCCACAACTTTCAGACCGTCAACGTTTTTCGCCCAACTATATGTAACAAATAATGAAGATGTAATTTGTACTTGTAATTTAGAGAACTAACATGCCATATGCAAGAAAACTAGTTATGTTACCCCAACTCCATCTACAACCAACAAGAATATGCTCTAATTTCTTTCTTTCTTGCCTAAGCCTATGCCACCTAGTAATGCTCAACGACTACCCCTATTAGGGACACAAAAGTTGAGCACTCAGCTAACTACAAATAACATCATGTTATGTAGTATAATTATCTTCCACGATAGAGAAATGCTCAACAAATACACCCTATTAGGGGTGCTTCATCATTGTTATGTTGTTTCCCTCTTATAGTAAGATTTTCTTGAAATTCTCAAAATGTAAAATAATACAACCAAAATGTTGTATTTAATCGATTTCTATTGAAATGCTAAAATATAGAACAATACAACCAAAATGTTGTATTCAATTTTGTTGATTGTTTAGGGAACTACTCCTATAGACAAGTTACTTTGTGACCCCACAAGACAGTGTAAAACCCTCGGGCCCCAGGCGCCCAACTCACCTGGAATCGAATAAAATGCTTTGTTGGATAGACAGCATGATGGGTAACATTTTTAAGAAATAGCGCTCTTTGAGAGTTACAAAATATAGTGCATACTAACTTGAAAAAAATACTATGATTGGATATGAGCAAGAATAACATTACCTTTGTCCTCACACTAGGGCCTTAATGACCAAGATTACAAGGCACACTCTTCTCGACCAATATTTTAATGATAATTATAATAGTTCTCAATATGTTTTCCTATATAGAATTCAAAATCAACTACAAAAAATAAGATGTATTAAAATTTATAATTTAAACTCTATTCTCGTCCTTATAGGAATACCTTAATGTTAATTACTAGGATGCCAAACAAATTACTTACGAAAACCTTCATTCATCTTGCTATGTCTCAATTCTCATGTTACCCACCCAATGAGATGCAATGTTAGAAAAGATAATGCGGTGCATACTGACCAATAGAAACGTTGTCAATACCAGAGGGAACAAAAGGTTGGAATTGGCACAACTTGCTCTTGTCTTGACCAGTGTTTCATAAAAGGCCGCACAAACTGCATAAGTGGCCTACATATACTTAGCCGCTTGTAAGGTTGATTAGTCGGTGCTTTTTATATAGATATTTGTTATCTAAGTCCAAACTAGATCATAGTTTTTTTCATAACATTCTCTTGATGTACTATTTTTTTGATGTTTTCTACGTGTTGCATGCTCCTTCAATGTTTGTTGTTTTGGACCTCTAGGACATGTAGGCATCTTTTTGTAGGATTTGGTTACTCTTCACCGTTATGTACTTGTGTTAAACCATTTCGTGCATGCTTCATTAAGTTTATGCTGAAATAATTCTAGAATGCACTATAAATGGTGCTCTACTTTTCACTGAAACATTATATTTAAATCTATCTCAAATTTTAGGGTCCAAATATATAATTGTACAAACTAAATATGCAATAGTGATTACTTTATATATATAATTAAATTATTTAAGATATCCTAAACTGCATATACTCTCGCATACCACATATACTATACAAGGTGACCCATCCACACGCATAACGCATACCACTTTTTAAAACACTGGTCCGGACATACATAATGCGGTACGAATGCAAAAGCCCTCGTGTCAATCTTGCAGTTTAGTTCCTTCAATGCTTCTGAAAGAGGTGGCTACAATAACCCTTTGCTAGACCAAAGATAGATCTAAAGTACGCAAACTAGCGTCATCCAGGGGAACATGTCCATGAAATAGTGGAGGCTTCTAGGATGACAATAGCCTCATGAAGATGATGTTGGCTCATCATGAGCAGATCTAAACAGGAATTAGCACCATCCGAGGATCGGGGAAGATGATGCCCCCTTGCGGCTATGTCTTTCTTTGTTGTTGCGATCTCTAGGGTAAATGGAGGCGGCATGGCCGACGAATGATGTTGATGATGGTTGGGTGAATGACGTCATCGATAACAAAGGAGATCTCTAGGATAATCATCTGCTTTTTCAAAAAGCGGTCGCTTATGTGCATGCCTAGCGCTCAAGCGGCCACATGGTGCTGTCTGCATGCCTCCTGCTTCCTTTTTTTTAAATATTGATACAAGTTAATGTTATAATTTTCCCTTGTCTCCTGTCCAATGAGATCTTGCATTATTGAAACAATACTAGAGATGGCATAGATGATTGCAGATTTACTTCATATCTCTTTCACCAGAACTTAACCTAGGCAGCAAGGCACCCCGAGGTTGTGTGCCTTGCTTGCCTATGGGGATTGTTAACTATAATTTATTAAAAATATAGCTTTGTATGTTTTCAATTTCATACAATGAATTATATGCATATGGGATTTATCTATAATATATGTGTATACCTACATATAAATCATCAAAATATATGTATATGGGTTGGAAAATGCACATAGAGATTATGGAAATACGTGTATGTACTGAAAAAATGTATTATATAACTTATTTCTAAGATGGACTAGGCATCAAGGGGTGCCTAGGTATCATCTAGGTGTCAAATTTTTTAGGTTTGCACCTTGCCACCTTGACAAATATGGTTTCTGAGCTGCTTCACCGTCTTTTGATCCTAAGTTTTTGCATCAAGTATGTTGGAAGTGGTGATCGTCAGGGTTGTCTTCACTCATACACATCATTTTTTGCAGCACTCACGAGCGTGTCAGTTAAGTTCAAGCCACTAGCAATATCAATGTGTTCCGTGTAGATACCTAGGGTCTGGCACACCATGACCACCATCTAGTTCATCACCATCGCAACAAGCCTTCCGCATTGAGATCCGTTGCTTGGCTAGAACATTTGAGAAAAAGTTTGACAAGCTAATGATACCCTTATATAGGAGAAGTTGGCACCTTCAACTCTGTTCACTGAGAGAGTATGTTGATGCTCATGTTACCTAAGCTTTATGTGTTCCTTTTTTTACTTTTCAGCCATTTGTTGCCAAATTGGAAACTACATAAGTAATAGCGTTAATATTTTAATTTATGAGAGTTGTATCAAGCCACACAGACATCTTAGAGCATGTCAGAATAGGTGGGTTGGCATAGAATAGGATGAAGAGGGCTAAGAATGATATGACTCTTTGATTGCATACACGTTCTCGGCCCCTTGTGTTCCTTCTTGTTGGAGAAGAGGACACCCCCCCCCCCAAAAAAAAGGAGTTGGGTGGGGTCAAGACCTGTGGAGTCCATCATATTGATGAGATGCTAGGACAACGAGATGGATGTTACCTGGCGTGGGAAATAAATAGTACAATCCATACACATCATTAAAGTACATGCCTATATGTTAGACAGTTTACATCCATGAGTTGATTTTTTGGGGAAATCTGGATTTCTTAGTCAAGATCATGTGCCATGCTGTTTGCCCAACACATCGGTCATCTCCACATCTTTGGTGGTCTCACCATCACCTCCATGTTCTTCATCATGATAGAAGGACTGTTAGTTCTGCCCTTTCTATCAATTCATTATTATATATATTATGTGTTCATTTATTTAAAGGGAATTCAATCGGATAACTCCAAGCATGTAGGACTTTGCCATGGTCAAAGGTGTCGCCTATCAAGATATGCACAACTATTGGTTACGTAATTAGGATCGATACGGATGACACGTCAAGATTCAAGTTTAGACTTCATGACCAGGTGAATATATCTAAAATCATTAACTTTGGTTACCCGCTGATCATATGCTGAGAAATTCTCCCTGACCTTAGTGGTCGGGAAGACGTTGGCATTGGATAGGAGGGTCTAGTAAAAATCACTGTAGTTTCTCTCATGGAATGATTATGCATCCCTATTCAGGTTGATTTCATTCACACACTAGCATTTATTCTATTTAGACTGAGCATGTAAAAATTATCCTGATTTCCTGATATGCACAATGTCAAAAACGTGAGAAAAAAGGAAATAATTAGTTACTTTTTTTGTCTAAGCGATGCTTCTCGGTATTGGATAGAATATTTCCTACATCATCATATAAAAAGTATTCTTAGAATATACTTAATTCGTCAATGATGTCAGGAGGGTTATTGGATCATCCTATACGTGTTTCTCAGTTACTGATATTTTTACTTTCGATGTTTCAGGTACCTTAAATCATCAGGTCTTCTTATGTGCAATTTTATAAGTTCATTTGGATCTTCCAGTACTTATATCTAATTTAATGATTTTTTTTCCTTCTACTTTTTGTGTTTCAAGTGCCATGAATCAGGCCTTCTAAGTACGTGCAACTCCACAGTTCAAGTATGTGCAACTCCGCAGTTCGTCAATAATCTGGTGCTACTCGTCCCATGTCATGAAGGAAAAACATGTAGATGATGTATTATATTAGTAAGTATATAGCATTTACATTGCCTTTGTAACTCTTCTAAGGGGCAACGGTTTATATCCTCCCCTATGTAAACAAGCACTATGTGGATATGAATACAACTGATATTTTGGAACAAATTGTGAACCTTTTCCACTTCCTCGTCAGCAGCGTCATTATTTGATTTAAGTATTCTAAAATGCTATCTAGAAACATATTCTACGAATTGGAATTATGTGTACAGAACGTTCATATTGTGTGATTTACACCATTATCTATACCACTGCAAAGACAGGTATAACCCTTGCACAAGTTGAGCTGTAATATTATATTTTATTCATGTCCGAATTATGTGTAAGGGTTTCCAAGCTGACTCATTGCTTTGGGCGTCGGGACTTTAGATAAGATCCTTTGTGTAGGGGTCCCTTAATGTGTCAGAGTTCCCACTATAACACATTTCATTCCTGTAAGGGTTATAATCGAAACCAATTGGCCATTTTGTAGTAATCAGACGGTCAAGTTGAATTTACCTTCAACCACTTCAACCAAACGTAACAGTTTTGGTTCTAATTCATGGTCTTCATTTTCCTGTTTTGAAATGTTTATTGTGCATTGATTTTACACACAATCAGACGTGCCCTTAATGTAACTTCAACCTTTCCACAAAAACTATATTAATTAATTAAAACCTCGTTAGTGATGAATCTGCGGATTTCTCTTCCAGTTTGTCACGCAGTGTGTCAGCAGGCAATTAGGAAACCCCACTTGATACATGAAAACCATAATATAATCTGATAAGCTCTTTACGAGCAGCTGTGCTCATGATTTGGTAGGTGATGTGCGATGAAGATCGGGACGGCGCCTGATTAATGATTGGGCAGATACAAGTAGCAGCATTATTAATCCGCGTCTGAGATGGAACTCTGCAGGAAGCCTGATTGATATATTCGAATGCACTTTATGGAAGGGGTTTAGTTTAAGAAGAAATTAATGCATATATTGGTGCGCACATGATGAAAAGGAAAGGAAGATGAGACCGCGGGCGTTGGCATCCCATTCAGCTTCCAATGCCAAGGCAAACGCCAGGATTCTTGGCTTCTTGCCTCTCTCTTTCCAATCGGCCACATCTCAGCCAAGGGAATAATTTAATGCACTTATATACAAATAAATAATAGTGGAAGGAGTGTGGCCTACCAACTAATGCCTTGATCAGGCTAGTGGGATCGAGTAACGTCATATGTTAATGGTTGAGTAGGACTGATAATTGGGGTTTCAGACCTTCGTTCCTAACTGATGACATGTGCTTCTATAAATATCGGGGCCATGCAGCTAGCCGTGGATTACTACTTGTTGACAAGTGAGTCGTGTGACCCACTTTATGCAGACCTTCTGGCTCCATCCACTGGCATCCTTCCATCCTGGAAATGGAGGGGACGCTTGCCTGAACAGCTAATTGGTCTGCGGTGCTAAAGTCAGCTGGCTAGCTAGCTAGCTAGCTAGGGACCAAAGGGTAGAATCTGCATGTTATGTGGATCCATGTTCCACGACTTCTCTGACCTAGCATCAGTTATTTATTCGGGGTTTATCGGCTAAGTTGGGCATATCCTAACTAGATTGGGTTTTTGCTTTTTGTTATCGGGTTTTAGACCTCTTAGTATTAGACCTACGCATGAGTGAAAAATGTGATTTGGAGTAATAATCTGAATCCGAGTCTATGAGCATGGGTGAGACCGGCAAACCTGGAACACCCAGAGTGTTAAATCTAAAATATGCAGTAGTTTTTCTGGATACACTAGGGGTGAAACCCTCTGCTAACGTTTGGACAAACAATTGTATTTGTTACCAATTGTTGATCACTAATCAGTCATCACAACCATTTCTTGAGAATGAAAAATGGACGATCGGTATAGTTTGTCAATCGCTGCTGATAAAAAAATAAAATAAGAGTAGTTGGCAACTGCAAGTTTGAAAAGAAACTGTAACGATTTACTCATTTTTCGTGACTGGCCATCGCTGTCTGAACAATCTCTACCGTTTTGTATAACATAATAACAATAATTAATACCACATTAGATCCAAAATATGCAGACATTAGGGTGTGTTTGGTTGAATTGAATATAAATGCTAAATTTAGAATTGTCTTTTCAACTTTTTGGTTTCATTTAATTGGGGGTCAAAACCGCCATTTCAATCATCTGGTTATATAGATCAACATCGTTATGGAAAACCAGTTGCAACTCGTACTGTTTCGCAATGGAGAACAATGTAAACCCAACCGTCTGCGATCTCGTCAATGTTTGTTAGTTTTATTAGTTTTTGTTTCGTGGAAGTTGCATTTCATATTGTTTCCTTTCGGAGAAACAATGTAAAACCAACGGTATACGACCTTAGCCAATGTTTGTTTGGTTTACTAGTTTTAGTTTATCTACTTCTAGTGCCTCATGGAATAGACTTTTACACCCAAAAAGGGCGATGCTAAACTGTTGACGACATTATGTATCTAAGAAATATAAATCTCCCTTTTTTGTTGTTGTCAAAATTGAAGTCCTAAGTTTTGCCCTTGTTATTCCAAGATGGAATGATTAGATAGTTAGATTCTTGATTTGTTTCCAAGAAGTCTTAAGTTCAAACCGCAATGAAGATATAAGTAATATCACCAATTTTAAAAAGTTTGCTACGCGCTTGACGTCTTCGTATCTCCAAGTCTAATTGTATAAGAAATTCTGGGTCAAACAGCTCTGGCGTCAAACCTTAACTCGACCATAGAA
The DNA here is from genome assembly GCA_963693085.1 of Alisma plantago-aquatica. NCBI lineage: Eukaryota > Viridiplantae > Streptophyta > Magnoliopsida > Alismatales > Alismataceae > Alisma > Alisma plantago-aquatica. Next base: position 748,635,739 of record OY856414.1, read on the forward strand.
TAATATCGTACTCTATCTCGGTATGGTCAATTTCTAGTAAGTTCAAGGTATTGTGCCCACTTAGATTAGTAAGGAAGAGCAGGTCTCAGTTTTGTCCGCCTTGCTAAGACACACACATACTTATTTCTAATGCGTGATAGATGTAGCTTACCTGTTTGAACCAAACAGCTACCTATGGCGATCCTATCAGTCTCTAGCGACGACCCACGGCAGGAATTAATCAACGTAGAGAGGTCGACACGGATATTCATGCTTGTGACTGAAGAAAGACCTCAAGATTTATAATTTTTACCTACTACATACTTGGACGTTGAGTGCCGGTGAACGGATTAACCCACCCCCACCTTACCAACGCAACCCAGCCCTAGATGGATCACTTTCGTCGACGTCAAACCAGGGGCAAACTAATTGAGCAGCCTGTTTTGAGTAAAAGTCGTGGACCAGCTCCAATGCATCCAAAAGGAATCTAGCTTGTTAGCATGCACCGACCCCTCAACAGCTATGCGGGCAATGAAAGACAAGACGAAGAAGCGAGAAAGAACCTCAAGTTGGCTTTGTCATTCCTTTTGGCTCGCCGATTTGATGTTTCGGTTTAAAAGGTAGACGGCGGATCAATCTGTTCCTCTTTCTTTCGGATATAATTGGATTGCCCTGAAAAAAGAGAGTAGGATTCCTCAACCGTTGAAAGTTGCGTTCCTGCAAGCGTCCAACGGCTTCACAGTAGCGGTTCCAACATTGTGTGATGGTTTTCGCGGCAAAAAGCTTCTAATGGTCGGCCAGTATACTGTGTCCAAGCCCAAAGGAGAAAGAAGGATGAGAAAGACGAAGAGATGAGAAGAATATCGCTCAACGGTTCGAGGTTACACAATCTCACTTCTCACATCACCCCTCCCACTTGTTCGATGATTGTAAAAATGAAACAGTTACAGGCATTTGCGTTGTCTTTTTATTCTGTAGACAGAAACACCTAACAACTGTTAGTAACATTGGGTGGGTCAGGGTAACAGAGAGTAATGAGAAAGGTTCTCGAAGAGTAGAAGAAAACAGTAATGAACTGTTCTCTAAGGTTGCTAACACTGCAATACCCCGAGAGAACCGACTGAAGCTACAACAATGCTATGTACCTTCTCTCTATGAAAGTGAGAGATAGCTCCACCTTCTCTCTAGAAACATCCAAATCCCTTGCCGGCAGATCAGAGATTATACCCATATGTTTCGAGAAATATCCAGCACTGATCACTCGCACCATCGCATTTTTCCTAGTCGTCTTCAAGATCGGAAACAGATTTCTGCCAGGCGACAACCAAGGTAAAGGCTTCGCTTCATATCTATTTTCTAGTTTATCTCGCCTCCACACCATCTGTTCTGAATCCCTCCGATGCTCGGAGAAGAAGGGCATCAACAACACCGATAAATGCTTTATCCTTCACTTTGGTGACTGCATGCACTCACATCACTGATTGATCTTCCCAAAAATGTGACGGCGATGTCAGCTGTATGAAATCAGCAATCAAGGACACCATTTACTTCCCTGCACCAACCGCGGTGACACCCCCCACCCAAACAAAGTGAAATCTTACTCCGCTCAGATCAACCAGATCAACCGTCAGCGTCTCTTCGGTCACCATCCTTTCTAGTCTGGAGCTACTCTTCTGCACTGCCCTCCCTTCTGCCCCCTCTCATTCTAATCAAATCATGAGCAACAACAATAGAACAAGGGGTCTTCCGGGAAAGACATTGCTATACAAAAGAATCCTTCACCGCAAAAAACCAGCGACAACTCCAGTCAAAATACATCCCACTCAGTTCCTCGCAGATATGAACTCCAGATTTACCTTCATGGACTACCAGCTCTCCAACCCGAACTACCACTCCAGTGTCCCCCTGCCTAGGGCATGGAAGTATCACCAGTTCGACATCTCCCTGGGGCCAAACACAATCTACTTGGGCAACCGATCCTTTCCGGTGATCATCCAATGGTCCAGACCAAAAAAATCGTAACTGGTCTAGCAAAACAGCGAACATGATGATCACAGAGGGATGGGAAAATATGATCTCAGACCTGAATCTCTGAAGGGATTGGACCATCTTCATAAAACCATCTGCTCCAAAAATGCTCACTGCCTGGGTGTGCAACCTCAACAATGAAACCCCCCAAGAACTATACTCCATCTTCTTCAGCCAGCAGGAACAATATCTCTCTTCTTCCTCAAACTCAGTGGACAACTTCTTCGTCAGGAAAGAACACCAACCACCGATGGGGACAAAAAACTGGCCTATCTCCTTATCATCAAGCCTTGAAGAAGAAGACATGTAGGACACAGCGACATCAGACACTCTCTTAGACTATATAGCGTCCAGGCATGTTCCTCCCCGACAGGAGACCTCTGTTTCCCTTGACACTAGCTTTCCCCAAAACCCTAACAAGGACATCACCCCCAGAGATGAACAAAGTTACAACCTCAACTTTCCCCCTTTAGGACAACATCCATTGCTTTCTCTAATCAATGAGTGCCTCCAAAAAACCAATTCCTCTCTGACCTGGGTCCCTGCCTGCCCAAAATGCCCTTTTCGGGCTTTACTCTGTACCACATGAAACAACAGAAACCATTCCACTTCTAGATGCCCCAAATGCTTCACTTGCTCCAGGTGTTCCCAAAAAGGCCACAAAAAAAGGGACTGCACAGCTAGCCTCTATTCTATTTACCCAGACCAGTCCTGAGAAAAGGTAGTCTCCTCCCTAGAGTTCACCCAGCCTTCTCCACAACTTTTTATAAATCTCTCCACTTACCAAGGAAGGGCATGTCTAATCACCTGAGAAAACCAAATCATTCCTCCCTTTTTTCCAAAAACCCATTTGCATGCCTTGCAGATCCTCCCTTCCCGCCTGACCATGCACACGTCCCTCACAACAACCGTTCAAAACACGAATCCTACTCGGTCTCCCATTCATATCATCCTCTCCACAATCGCCCCCATCTATTTAACTCCTCCATGAACCTTCTTGCTAAACCATCCTCTACACCCCCCACCAGCTCAGGAGACACTTGCTCCGGCTCCCTATGTCTAAACTCCACCATGGAAGCTCCAGCACACCTTGAATATGCCATCCCCCTTGACCTCCCAGCTAACTCAATGAGAGTACTCAATGTCTTCACTTTTAGAAGCATCATAGACACAATTGAAAATAACATAGATAACAACAAAGTCTACATCCTTGATGTCACAAGAGCTATTGCCCTCCTGATTCCTGGCCATACGGTACTTAAACCCAAGATTCTTTCACCAAATCGGTTGCTTTACTCCATACATGAAGGCACTAAAATTGACCATTTGTTTGGTCAAATCCTAACAATCCCTTGTGGCACCAGTTTCATCCAAGAAAAGCTGTCAAAATGGTCCGCAGGGTTGGGTGATTATGAGGCACCGACTGGGGGTTCCGACTGGGTAGACATCTCTAATCTTCCCCCACATCTCTGGGAAATAGATATTTTCAAGGCTATAACACATACCATAGGAGCCACTCTCCAATATGTCAGTCCTGAGACTCTCCACCCAACACAATAAATTAAAGCTTTCTACCTCCTTTCTGTGAAACAAGCCATTTCTCTTCCAACGACCATCAACATCATATTAGGAGAATCCATATATAACATCAAACTCTCAGCAAAACACCCATCAGAAGCTAAGACAGATTTCCCGGATCTCTCTGCTCATCCACCATCACGGTTTTGCTTAGCTAAAAGCCAGAAACCCCTTAGCTTAAACTGCAAACTCGGGGAAAGACACCTAGTCTGGGAAAGAAAAACTTCTTCGACCACATCATCAGGAAACTCCAAAAAATCACAAAACCTCAAAAGACCTAGACCATCTCCCCCCCTGAGACTCCCATATTCCCCCACTAACAACCCTATCCATACATTCCCACAACAAACTAAAGAAGAAAACCTTTCCATAAACATCAGTTATGATACTATGAAATAAGCTTAAATTTGTTATCATTGATGAGATTAGATCCTCGTAGAGTCCGAAACAGAAAGGCAAAGGCAAAGGGGAAAGCATCATCAAGTCAATCCAACCACTGCTGCCCAGCCCGGAAGGAGTAAAGAAAAGACACATCTTCAACGAATCTGAGACATGTATTTCCCCGACTTGTTCATCATTTTCACATGTTTCTGACTCCCCAAAGAATAAGATCATTATGTCTCCTTCTGTTTCATCTAAAGATTATGACTTGGACAACATAGAAGATTTAGCATCTTGGTCAAATATAGCTAGCTTCACCACCTTTATCGAAAAAATAGGAGTCAAAATTGAAAACAAACATGAAGCTCATAAAACTCTGGAAAACATAGAAAGATACATGGGATGGTCAAACCGAAGGAAAATAGAGGGAGCCAATAAGGACTTCAATCTCTTGAGCATACTTTGACTATCTTTAGTTTGTTTTTTCTTTGGTTTTTCTCCTAGATCTCAATATGGAAATCACATCCTGGAACGTCTGTAGATCTGCCAGTCTTAACAGACGTAAAGAAATAAGATACCACATCTATAAAAACAATATCGACCTTATTACAATACAAGAAACCAAAACAAATCTAACTCCCTTTGCTCTCAAAACAATAGGTGGGAACAAGATTTCAGAATGGTTTCAAATCCCCCCTTCGGGTTTTAAGGGGGGTCTCCTAGTAGGATACAACAACAACATTTTCATCCCTACCAAAAAGGAAAGCTACAATTTCTCCATATCTCTCACCTTCATAAATAAATCAGATGGCTTCACATGGACTTTTACTGGGGTGTATGGGGAACCAGGATACTACAAATTAGACTTCGGCTCTGAATTATCTTCCATTATGGCTACCCTTCACAAAAAACATTGGATCTTGGGAGGGGATTTCAGTCTCATTACCCAAGCTTCTGATAGATACAACACTTCAAACTCTTCATTCTCCCTCACTTCTGCCGACAAAACCTTCTCCCAGGTTCTCCTTTCAAACAATATGATAGACCTTAAACCTTCCAATGCATCATTCACCTGGTCTAGGAACCACACCTATGCCAGATTAGACCACTTCATTTGCTCACCCAGTTGGGAGGATCACTTTCCTCTCGCCAATGTTCATATTTCCCATAGAACCGTATCAGATCACTTTCAAGTTATCATTGATACCTCATATGGTCCTTGGGGCTCTAGACCCTTCTACTTTGACAATTATTGGCTCACCCTCCCAAACTTCAAAAACTCCTGCTCTGATCACTGGGATCTTTCCGAACCACACACCACCAATCTTGGCCTCCACATCCACCACAATACCAAACCAATCAAATATTTCATTAAGTAATGGACCCACCAACATCCCCACAATCTCTCAAGCTCCCTCAATGACCTTGAACATCAATACCTCCTTGTGGACCAGGATCCCTCTGCGGACCCTACTCTTATTCTCATGATAAAAGCTGAACTCAAACACATCAAAAATTGCCTAGACCTCAAGTGGAGACAGAGAGCAAAAGTCACCTGGGCAAAAGGAGATAAAAACACAAAATACTTCCACAAAATTTGCAAAAACAACAACAAGAAAAATGCTATAGCTTACCTCAACAGAAATGGTACCATAACAAAAAATAAACATGCGATCACAACCCACATCGTCCAACATTTCACAAAAATCTTCAACACAAAGCACCAACCTTCTTGCATGGATGCTCTGGACTAGAATTCACTCTGCCATGAAAAAATTTCAAATCCTCAATCTCTTACTCAACCGTTTAGCTCAGAAGAAATTGACCTGGAAATCAAATCCCTCAGGCTTAACAAATCACCAGGACTTGATGGTTTGAATGTAGAACTCTACCTTGCAAATTGGAACCACTACAAAAAAGACTATCTCACCATTCTACAGGATCTACACCTCAGAAACAATCCCCACAACATTCTCAAACACCTGAACAAAACATTCATTTCCCTCATCAAGAATACTAACCAACCAGACCTCATAACACATGACAGATCTATCAGTCTCATCAACACATCTTATAAAATCATAGCAAAAACATTGGAAAACCGTTTAAAACAACACATCAACCACATAACCCCCCTAAACTAGAGCGCCTTCTTAAAAGGGTAAAGTATACAAGATGCTTACCTTATGGTAAACAAAACCATCCATTACTGTCACACAAACAAAACCCCAATCTTAGCTATCAAATTGGACTTTGAAAAAGCTTTCGACTTTCTAAATTGGGACTGCCTCTTCAAAGCCCTTGCTGGCTTTGGCTTTCCTAACCAATGGATTAATTGGATTCATGCATGTCTTTCCACAAACTGCTTCTCCACCATCATAAATGGAGCACCATTTGGATACTTCAAGAACTCAAATGGCCTAAGATAGGGGGACCCCCTATCCCCCTACCTCTTCATTTTGGTTACCTCCATTCTTACAAATTTGATAAAATTAGGGATCTCTGGGGGCCTGATTGCCACACCAACTGAATGTATGGAGAACATCATCCAATTTGCCGATGATACCATCATCCTTATAACACCAGAAGACAAATCTACCATAAACACCATCAGAATCATTGACATTTTCTCATACATCTCAGGTCTTAAAATCAACCTCCAAAATCCTCCATCTTTGGAGTTCACATAGATCAACAAAATATGAATAAATACAAAACTCTGCTTAGATTCAAGATAGAAACCTTCCCGATCAGCTATCTGGGCCTCCCCATATTTCCTCTCAACATCTCCCATATGACATGGCTCCCAATCATAGAAAAAATCCAAAATAGACTCTCATCTTGGTCAAATAATTTCCTGAACCTTACTGGCCGACTCACCCTCCTAAATAGCTCCATCACTCCAATTACCACCCACTACCTCAGTTGCATCCCCTCCCCACCAAAACCATAAACACCATTGATAAAATTAGAAGAAACTTCCTTTGGAATAACCACCACAACTCCCCTCTTACAGGAAGACACATCCATCTGGTAAACTGGGAAACCATCACTGCTCCAACAGATCAAGGTCGATGGGGGGTCATCAATATAGAAAAACATGCCTTCTGCTTGATCGCCAAAATCATAAATAGCCTAGCTAACAACAAAAATAAAATATGGCACAATCTGATCACAAGAAAATATTACAAAAAATCACCCCCATGGCACAAGACTAAGAAAAGCCTAGATTCACCGCTTTGGAAGTACATAAATAGAAAAATAAATATGATTAAGCAAATCATCAACACCCCACCAGATTCACACAATCGAGTCTCTTTCTATTTGATCCTTGGTTCAAAAATTGCACCATAAAAATAGACACATTGAATGGTCTATCCCTAAAAAACTCTCTAATATCACCACGGCCAAAGCTCTTGGACTACTTACCAAAAACAGAACAAACATCCTCAAACGATGGATTCTTACACATCTAAGCCAGGTCGAAATCACCAACAGTATCTATGAACTCGAATACAATACTCCAAACAAAATAACCTGGAAATGGGGTACAGAGTATACACCAAAAGAGGCTTACACTCTCCTTCAGTTCAGAGGTGTCACTCCACCATGCTCAAACGTTTGGAAGCATAGATGGCCACAAAAACACAAAATCTTTTTCTGGATCCTTCTAAACAAGAAACTCCTCACAGACCAAAACCTCAAAAAAAAGAGGGTTTGCTGGCCCATCAAGGTGCATTCTATTCATGAGAGAAGATGAAACTGTAGATCACATCTTCAACCACTGCCCTTTTTCGACAAATATCATCAAACATTTCTTGAATATAGGACATCTGGACCAAGACAAAATAAAAATACCATCCACCCTTACTCCACGTAGGAATAATCACCAGCTCCTGGCTGATGATTACCTAGTAACAATCTTTTGGAACATTTGGATAGAGAGGAACAATAGAAGATTCAATAACACAAATAAACCCAAGAACACCATCATAAATGCAATAAAATCAGACCTTAATATCATCCATCTTTGTAGGTCAGTAGGAAATTGAAGAGGTAGTGGAAATTGTGGAACCTGATGAAGGTCAATCAGAGGCGGCATATCTTTATCAGCTTAAGGACATGCTTGACAAAGAAACTGGAACAAGTCTCCTCCATGCTTCCACTAGAATTATGCCATAACCATGTTTTTTATCAAATCAGGGGCTTGTTAAGGGGTGCCTCCCCCATGAGACCATCAACATAGTTTTCGTGCAGTTTTCTTTCCTTTCCTAGTTATAAATGTAGTGTAAAACTTGACAATGCAGGTGCTAGCTTGCATTTATGTTTGTACTTTTCTTTATAATGAAATGACCTTTTATAAAAAAAAAATGTTGCTAACACTCTCGTGAAGTGAGACAGATCATCGTGTAATTTCTTTTTCTGGTAAAAAAACTGCTTCTATAAACACTCGTGAATGCTGCATTAAATGAGATATAATAAAAAAACCAGCAATGGTAAATGTGGTGTTTAGTAATAATGGTTCACAATGATAGCAAGCCGCCCACTCCTGCCCAATTGCTACCAAAGAAAAAAACTCTATTTTGTTAAATGAAGCATTAATTTTCAACCAAAACTCTTAGAAAACTATACATGATTAAAACTAGCTAGAAGGATAGAAAGAAATGAGAAAAGGGGACAAATTAGGGCAACAAGTTAGATTTCTTAGATTTCTGAAGAATTTTGATCTAAGGAAGCTACACTTCAAACTCTTGGATGAAATAAAAACTAACTTAAAAACTAGTCACAATTGAAAATAGATCCTAGTTTTTACTTTGAAAGCCTAACATCCAACAAAAATAACGATTCAACCCTCTGCAAGTTTTGATTCATTTTCTCGAGGTGAAGACAATTTTCTAAGGTCCTACTTCATGCTTACTACACAAAAATTTCAATTATGATGCTTGAGTAATTTGCATTTTAATCCCTATTTTACTATATTTACTTAGACTCACACAAGTCAATCCACTTTCTAAAAGGTTATTGAATTCTCACACAAGTTGGTCTGACCATCCCAGGAACCGTCCAAGTCGATGCCAATCAAGAAGTCACTAATATTCCAAAGCTCTGACACCATAGGGTAGGATAAGGTTCCTCAACATGTATACACTTAGGGTTGATTTGTCACAAGTTATTCATCCTCACACCATCCATCTAAAGTTGATGATGATTGATAAGTCAATCGACAATGATTGATAAGTCACTCTACTTTTTTCTTAGACTAGACCAAAATCAACTAACTTATTCTGAAACCCTATATCATATAATTATATGAAATAGAAATATCACATTTAAAGAACTAAATTATCCCCAAAACTTCACCACCACAAAGTTAGATTTTGCATGATATGCCTAGTAATCACATAATCAACATGGTAAATCATATCTCAACATAAAATTTAGGAAAATAGTTAAATGCCAAGGAAAATTTATAAAGTAACATGGGGTTACTTGGATATGTGGAGAATGATGCTTCTGAAATAGATCTTATAACATCCCATGATTTGAGGCTTTAGATAAAATAATCTAAAATTAAATGATTGGACTATCAATATCACTAATGTGTACCTCCTTTTATGGGATCCTATCACTAGCGTGCTCGACATGAAGTAGTAATAGGATGGGTGACCTATCTGGAAGTTGATCCCAACATGTGTGTAAGTAAGGACAAATTGCACAATTAAGGCTAGTGGGGTCTGTGGGGCCAATCATCATTCCTAAAACTCTAATAGAGCCTTGGATAGTGGGCCCAAGGTTTACATACGGTATTAGAACCATAACCCCTTTAGTAAGTGTGGCCTACATGGGCATGTGACATGACAGTCTTGAGTCAGTCTAGGTATGTTGGAAAGGGATGTCCATGATGATGTATCCACCCTTGCATTGGTAGCCATGATCGAAAGTTGGGAGTCCATGGGCATTCTAGGCCTACACTGAAATGAGAAAATATTTTTAGGCCATATAGTTGAGCCTTGACGAGGAGGTTGAGAGTCTAAGTGGGAGAGTTTACAACATTTGAGGATTTGAGGATTCAGATAAAATGATCTTAAAAGGAATAAATATACTACCAATATCACCAAAGTGCACCTCCTTTTTAGGGAGCCAATCACTAAGAACTCTAAAGTTGAGTGTGCTCATCTTGGAGTAGTACTAGGAAGGGTTACCTTCTCAAAACTTAATCCATGCATGTGTGTGAGTAAAGAAAAAGTGCACGATTAAGGGAAGTGGTGGTCTGTGGGGCCAATCGTCATTACTAAAACTCTACTAAAGCCTTTGTCAGTGGGCCATGGGCTTTACAGATCTCATGTAAAAGGGGGTTAACTTTAAAATTTTTTAGTCCATACTTGTATAGGAATAAAGAATAAAAACCTTGCACTTTGGAAAACATGATGGTTGGACCCATATGTAGACAATATTTTAAGAGAAAATGACCAATGTTTGTAATCTATATGACATCTATGAGTAGGGTAAAAGACTCTTACACATATAAGATAATGACTATGGGATAGCTTATAAGGCCACACACCTCATATTTGAACACACCATAAGGATTCTCAATCATGAAGCTAGTTAAAATAGATTTTTAGATAAGATTCCTACAGCTTGAGTGTGAATTAGTTATGGGTAGTCTACTAACAAATGAATTTCTAACCACATATAGTCTCTACCATCAATATCATACAACAAACTGACAAGGTCAGGCTAGAGAAAAACTAAGACCTAAAAACCTCAATATGCTTATTTATCTCATGATAGAGAGTCATAGAATAATGAGTAAAAGATGATGCCACTAAAAATAGGTGAATCTTCCCAATCCAAAGACCTACCAAAAACATGATAAACAAAATGGAACATGTATCAAAGGAAACATGGGGAAGGAGCCCAAAGTTGATGAGTCCAAAGAAGGGTAGATTTCATCACTAGCACCATCATGAACAACCTAAGAGGAGAGCCAATGATAGCCTTGACTTCCCCATGACCACCACAAAGATGGACCACCAATAAAATGAAACAACAAATATGATCATTTAGGTTCATAATCTAGTGTTTATGGATATAAGACCCAAAGATAATAACCCACTATCAAAACGGATTCCAATATAGTGATGGGGGGCCCAAGGGAGCGGGCTAATGGTCACTGACAATCCACATACCTCTATAAGACCATGTGAGACCTCAAGTGGATATACAAGCTACCCCTTGCATTTCTAGACCAATTGTTGACTTTCATCTTCAATTGTTTGTACATGATTCACATATTATATAATTCATTCCAATGGGCGCCAAAGATCCCTTAACTTTTCAAATCCAAAAACCCAGACTTTTGAATACCTAATATTGGCTTTAATAAAGAGAAACAAACTTAATCGTATAGGTTAGACTACAAAATTTTGTGAATCATGTATTATTTGAACCCTTCTCATGCAAAACAGGCACATCATAGATTCATTCATGTGATCCCATCTTAGTTTGTAATGCTTGGTTATTAATAGATTAGATCTTTAGCTCTTTGACTAAGTTTCTTAAAATTTCCATTTGATATTGATTTCTAACCATGTACTGTTTGTTCATACCGACCTTCTTACTAAGATATGATATTGAAAAACATACAACCTACTACTAATATACTTTTTGATGATTTGAATTACAACTGATATGGATTCTTAACACGTGATACTATAGGTTGAAACATATCCTCTAATCTCTCCACTTGCATTTACTTTCTTCTAAACATTAATGACATTCATTTTACTCCTATGTGATTAAAAGATATGACTCAAGTATCATTTTTAGAATGTTCAAGATGCCTTTTAAATTACTAGTAAATGCTCCAAGACATCTGAAAAGCATCAAAATGCTAAAATGACTTCAAAAATTAAAAAATTGAAAGGAGAAGGGACGTCAGACTAAAGGAGTAAAGACTATGAGAAGAAGTAAGTGAAGAAATGGTAGGGAAAAACATGCCTTATGTAGCCTCCCCAAGAGAGATTCAATATATCTTGGCTTTATCCACTTCAAACTATTATCCAAATCTCTTCATCACCCATGGTTGAAATATTATTATTTACGCAAAAGATTCTTGTTTCTCCTTCTTTGGCCTAGTTGTAGCTAGTTCATACAAGGGTTGGGAGTTTCAAGCTTGTTTGATGGAGATCTGAAGTAGGGGTTTCGAGCTTATTCATGATGGAATGAAATCCTTCCATGCTAATAGTGCTATACATGCTATTTAGTAGTGTTTGTCATGCAAATTCTAACTATAATCCCCTAATCTCCCAAACTACAAATTATATGTACTAGAGATGTGAATCTATGATGGTTTTTCCACAAATACATAAAAACTTCCGAATTTACCTTCTTTATATGCTTATTTTATGTTCCTTCATGAAAAAATATATTTGTTTTATCGATTCATAGCTAAAAGATATGATCTTTGTGTATATCTTTCCCTAAATTTCCAATTTCAACCCTTCAACAACTTTTAGTATATTAAGCTCAAATTATGGAATCTCTTGGTGATGCTTTCCAAAATTGTTTATTATTTCTATTAGAGGATGTTACATCGATTTAATATGGATTTAATCCATATTTGTTACATGATCTATATTTGGATGAAAAATAGAAACTTTGGACATGAATGTGCATTCTAGATATAAATTAGGATTTCTAATGCTTAAATTGTGTCTATTTCAATAAGAATTTTGAATTTTATTTTCTTTTACATGAAATATGAGTAATTGTACTAATCAATCAGGGGTACCCTAATCATGTTGTTGTCTTATGCACTGTATAAATTCCATTGTTTGTAAAAAACAATAAAGCAAAATGGGTATTCTTGCAGTGATTCAAGGATCATGAGAAAATACTTAGAGTCATATATTGTTGAACATATGTGCTTTATCAAGTATCTGTATGAGGCATGCCCCCTTAGTTCCTTGAATTCACTTATGTTCATGAGAGAAGTATAGGACACAACTTTAGTTGTTTATGTGGCAGTCATGTTAGTGTGATTGAAAAGATGTGATATGACATGATATATGTAATACATGAGCACCTAAGAAAGACTTGTTTCTATAAGTCAGTGACTGATTAATGAGCCTCTACTTTAATACTACCACCAATTGAGGCATTGTAATATATTAGTTAGTATGTATATTCCAAAGATCCTCCACGACGGGCTAAGGGATTTTGCAAGCATTAGTAAATTATCTAGTCATATTAGTCCACATTACCTAGGTCTTGTGAATAATATTTGCAATCAAGTCATATAGCCGTGTTCATTTGGTTACTTTATTGTGTATACAATATATAACCTTCATTTATGTATCATGTATTGTAGATGTTACCATTTGTCATAGAACTATTAACTCTTCTTACATATGATTTATCTCTCATCGATCCTTTGGTTGCAAACTTCTTGTTTATCACTTGAATGGATTCTTAGCACCTTTAGTAGGAATGTTCTAGTAAGGATTCCCCCTCCTTGGGGCAACAACGAGTAGAAGGTATGTAACTTTTATGTTGTGGTGTCTTAGTGTTGTCTCTATACACTCAGATCCCAAGTAGGATGTTTTAAATGATGATGTATTTGCATGAGTCTATTTTTATTGTATGCCTTGTATATGATACATATGTTGTATATAGTGGACATGTATACCTTTTTTGTAGCATGTTTTTACATAGATATCATCATAAACAATGTACTAATATATGTTAATATATAAATGTGTTGGACCTTCCTACGAACTATGTTTGTGGATCTTGTTTGGAATCTTAAATTGAGATGATTCGTGCATGATTGATGAATGATTCTAGTTGAGATTGGTTTGGTTTTTGTATTTTGGCTTCTTCATGATTTGGACTTAGGGATTTGGATCATGCTTGTACCTCAATACTAGGAACAAATGTCACATGCCTTACTATTGGGTCATTAGTTACTAAGGCCATTATGAGTCTACAACCTTATAAAGGCAACACCCAAATGAATATTGTGGGGCTATCTACTGATTCTAGCCTTACTAAAATAAGTTAATGGGGTTTTAGGTGATAGAATCAACTTTTGGATATTCTCTAGCTATAATTAGTCTTAAGTTCCCTTAAATATTGAGAGTGATCTGCTATTATCATTTGCATATTAATCTTCTCTAAATACCTATAGGGAATGCCCAAGGGCAACTAAGTCATGATTATTTGAGTTAACATTTGACACCAAGCCATCTTACTGAAGATCTTACCTCTCTAGTCCAATATTTAAACCAGACATATCCCAAAGAACAAATAATTCTATCCATCTAATAAAGTGGGTTCTCCATGATCAGATAGGCACTAAACATGTAAGACCCCTGACCTAGCTTAGTGTTTGATCTTTCTTGTTTGGATTAATATGATTCTTAAACCTTAATATAATCTTGTGATGCACCTTAATAACATGTGACACACTTATGTTTCTAGTTTGGTCCAATTTAGATAATGTTTGAGCTAGTTATGCTATGTGTATGCTTATTTTGGACCAAGTTGCAATTTACCCATGTAGAGGGTTTATCTTGGAATTTGTCACATGTTGGATGTTCCTCTTGTACCTTGGCATCATGAGAGAGAGAGGGAGTGTGTTTCTTAGGATCACTTTGTTGGACCTTGGTTGATGAAGTGTCATCATGGGTGTTGATGCTAGGGTTTGCATGGTTTGCATGGATGCTTGAGTTGGTGGTGTCGATCATGTTGATGTTAGCTTTGTAATGCCCAATATGTTTGGTGTCCTTGAGAGTGTTTCGACCGATGCACCTTGTTTTGGTTGTTTTGTAGGGACCTAGGTGCCTTGTCCTTGGATTTGGTCTGTAGGGTTTTGCTTGTGTTGTGTGTGTCGACTTGTAGTTTGGAGTGACATGGTGTAGCGGTCGCTACCATGCTAACCCTTAGTTTTGCTTCGACCAAATCTGGGTTGAGTGGCCTAGAGATTGTTACTCAACATTGGTTTTAATTTTCTATCTTTCATGCATGTTTAGAGTGCTTGCATGGCCATTTTTTGGAGGGACATGTGTCATTAGGTGCTCTAATATCTTGACACCTCATGTCCCTCTACCTCTCTTCTACCCTTGGGTATTTATACCCCTTCTTTCATATTCAAGTATCTCTTTTAGCTCTATTCTTTATCTCTTCTTGCTTTTGTTCATCCTTGAGCTTGGTGGTGCAAGTGGAGGTGTTGATCTTGGAGAAAGTGACCATTTCCTCCTTGCATGTGGTGATCTAGGGATTGATCATCTCTCTTGTGATGGTTCTAGGTGATCTTTGTGCTTGGTAAGTGGTTTCTTGAACCCTGCCCTCTCTTTTCTTCTCTTGGCCATTAGACTATGGTTCTCCATGGTGGCTATCCTGAGGAACTTCTATCCATAGAGGTTGAGACTATGGTTTGATAATGGTAGTACCTGAGTGAGATGAATCTCTCCTCTCCCTTATTTCTTCTTTCTTTTTTGGCCTAGGGTTTTTACCCTCTTCATTTTGATCTTTGCTTGACCTTGGAGTGTTATTCTTCTCTTGAGATGATCTTGTTTGGACGTGGATTTGATCCAATCTTGTTATTTCCTTCTCTCTCTTAGAGCTCATGACTTTGATGTTGATATTTACCTCCAAACAAGTTATACTCTCTTCTATTATTGCACTTTTATCTTACTTTCATGTACTGTCTTAATCTCTAAAACGTGATCATAGGTTGCTATATGATGTTATCTTGTTTTAGGGTTTAAGATTATGAAGTATTCTTGTATAAATTGCTCTTCTTCTTAACCCAAATTCTTGTACCCAAAATCTAAATGAAGGTGGATTTGTTGTTTCTTACTTACATCTTGATCGTTGGTCTTGCTACCATTTTATGGTTCGGCTATCATGGGTTAGATTGAGGTTTGGTTCTAGTTTATATGTGTTGGACATTTGGTTTCTCCTTTCATAGAATGGTTTTCTTTATTGATCTTTGTGACACTTGTTTTAGGGTTTTGATGACCATCTTCTTCATGAGGTTTCCTTCATGGTTACTTTTCGGTTTCTTGGTGTTTCTCTTCTGTTTTTTTTAACATGCTCCCTTAGTTCTAAAAGGTCACCATGACCATGTTTATGATGTTCTAGGGTTCTAGTTTCGTTGCCACAATCCTAACCCCAATCACATTGGTCATTACATAAGTGGTTTGTTTGGGGTCGCTACACTTGAGCCATATTTTGGGTCACTACTTATGTTGACTATGTTCTAGTCACAACATGTTTCCTAACCCCATTGTGGTTTCTACATGTATTGAGTCATGTGGTCTCTACAAGGTTGAGGTCTTCATAGATGGTGATTGTTGTTGAGGTCGCAACATGTTTGATCGCAACACCTTGATCCATGCATGGTCGCTACACATGGAGTTGATGGTCGTTACATGGTTAACCCTTCTTGCGGTCGCAACATGGTGTTAAACCTACTTGGCCGCTACTCATGATTCTCCTTGGGTGGTCACCACACAATTTTTTTCCTAGGTGTATGGTCACTACATGTGCCATGTGTGTCGGTCACTACCTATAACCTAACCCTAGTGATCACTAGGGCAGCCAATTCCTAGTGGTCACTAGAGGTATTACAACCTTGTATGGTCAATACATAGTGATGTGTTGTTTGGAATGACTGGTTGATCATAATAATAATGCCTAACCTAATGTGCTCCAAGAAAGTGGTAAGTTATGTACCTAGTGTTGATTTTGAGTGTTGCAATGGAAACCCTAATCGAATATCTATGAGAAACCCTTACCCTAATTTGGGCATATGAGGTAATTGATTATCTTTCTTGAAGAGATTAGCATGTAATGATGTTTTCTCTCTCCTACTTGAGTAACCCTAATGTTGTAGGTTGAATACGCATCATAGTTTGTGATTACTATGGTATCTTATGTATGACATAGGATAATGATTATGAGCCTTTATGAGGCATGATGAGATAACGATGATGTGCATGAACTATGTGATTGGGCCTTGTGACCTGGCAGAGGTTGCATGCCTAACGTGAGGTGATGTCCTCTAGTGATGAGATGAGGGATTGTTATCCCCAGTAATGTGATAATGTTGATGGCCTTGTATGACAATGATATCATGTGATGATGTGACAAATTTATGCCTCGTACATTTTATATCTTCTGGAGTTGTTTTACATTTATGCTTGATAGAACGAATTAGGATTTGTATGTCCACTTGTATGATGAAGCCTTATTTCACCAAATTAGCATGATTAATCAAGTGAAACCCTAATCTTGTAATTTCCCTATGCCCATTGATCCATTCCAGTGTTAGAACATGCTAGATGGTGAAATGAGTAAATCCTACGAGAAACTTGGAGTGCATATTGTTGAATATATGGGGGTGCAAGTTGAGGATACATCCTTGAATCCATAATTTCAAGTTATGGAGGATGGTTGTGGTCATGCCTCAGATATTGTGATATGTGAGCAGTGGGTGAAACTACAGGATGCCTCAGATTAGAACATACATGCATGACATGTTCTCTGACTCTGTGACCTGTATCAAGGTAGGCTAGTTGTTTTCAGCTTGACTATATGTCACTATTGGCAGTTGACTATTATGTCTCTGCGTTGTCTCTCATACTAACTGGGAGTTGTAGGTGATATCATGGAGTCTAGATCTTCCATAGATCTTGTATGGCACTGATTTTGATTTAGTAGTGGTCAGTTGAATTTGGGTGGTACGACTCAAATCCTCAAGTCATAATAAAAGACATAATACAGCCGTGTACTGCATTTGCTTAGGGTTAAACACATTTCACATTAAATGACCCTATGCCTTTTTTCATACTGTTTAATTGTTATCTTTTATATATGTTCTTCATATTGCTTCTTAAGGTAAAATATGTTCTACTAATCAGCTGTAGCTGCTTAATCTGCCTATGCTGTGTTGTCAGTTTTAATTATTCATTTAGTTAAATCTGCCCATCATGTTAATAGTAACACTTTTCTTCTATAGAATCTATATGTGCTAATACTAGTTGTTGGCAAAGAGTTATATCTCTGACTGGTACATTGGTCTCACTCTGTGGGTTTCCACATCTTTTAGGTGGTCATACACGATGCGGTAGAGATCGTGCGGTTGATGAAGAGAATCCACATCTTTTAGGTGGCCGTACACGACGTGGTAGAGATCATGTGGTTGATGAAGAGAAGCTAGGAGAGAATCAACTGTTGAAGGTTGGGTATGTTGCTAGTGTGTTTTAGTAGAGTCCTATGTGTGGTCCTTATACTCTCAGGTCCTTAGGGTTGTTTTGTATATTTTTTACATTGATACAAGGTTTTGGCAGTATGCCATGGTTGTAAATGTATGGTTTGTATATATAAATAGGTTACCTCTTATGAAAAGTTTGTTGTAGGATGACCATCGTACAATGATGTAAGTACCTTTATGGTATGATACGTGACACAGGTGGCACAATTTGTGGACTTCAATGTAATATGTGTCAGCTTGAGAATATATAAGTGATTGGTTTTAATTTATTGTGTTTTCTGGTAATTTGGATGTTTAGTGTTAACTCCACACATTGGCTTGAGTAATCTCACTCGTGTGGCATTGATTTGTCACAAAAAATGTCAATTGATCTAAGAAGAAAGCTCAAATTCATTGTTAAATACCCAGCCACTTGAACAATACCTATGCATCAGATCCCGTTGAAGATTTTCTCTAAAAGTGAAAAGATCCTCAACATACAAGCCATTCACCTGAGTATCAAAAAGCATTGGTGTATATCTAAAGGAGACATTGTTTAAAGTCTTCCACAATCCAATTGGGTTTAGCTCCCCCCAACCAAATTAAAAGCCTAGAAACTAAATGTTCAGACAAAGAGGTGAAACATGACTAAATATCTAAAGACATTCATCATAAATGTAATGTTTCTTGGACTGAATTCCACTCAGACACCTAGAAAATTACATATATACCCCTCACTAACTATCCCACATATAATTCCAATCCCCTACCTCTAATCTTGAGCTTTATAAATTCATTCCCACCCTTCTATTCTTGATCATATTGCTCCATGCTCATCATCCACCTCCACCCACGATTGAGAAAAATGCTCACATACACCTCCCATGTACACTAATCACAAACTATCTCATTTCTCCCATCTCTCCTTGCTAGATTTAGACTTCCAATCCAAATCTAAAGTCCATGATAGTGGTGTGACAACCTGAAAGAGATCCTATGTAGCAAGGATAGAGAGATATTTAAATCCTTATTCAAGGACACCTTCTTCTTTTCTACACCCTTCTTTCATGTATCAATAAAGGGAATTGATCCATCACATGATTTTTTAAGGTCATCTCAGTATACACCCCTCAATCATGTTATTTTTCCTTTATCAATAATTTTGGCTTTGACAGTTGCTTTCTCTTACTTATCATTTTTGATATCTATCATCTCTCTATAATGACCACCATGTTGTAGTTTTTATTATTGTACCCCAATAAGAGGAGGGATTCAATCTAACTTCAAGGGAAGAGTATAATGTTGGGTGGTTTGATTTTAAAATTATTTATAGATAGCTAGATTCAAAAGAGGAATTTCCAACTAAATATATAAGTTCTACCCAAAATCAAGAGTAGGGGTAGAGATACAATTCAAATTGCCTAGTTAGTTGCAGTTAGGTAGGTAGTGTTGTTGGATCGGTCATAACCCCTATGTGAGGCAGTTAACTATGATATTTTAAAATATATTAACTTATGTTTAGTTTTTCTCTTAAATTCCATTTTTTTATTTCCTTATGTTCTTATCAAATTATCCAAAAGACTAGTAGTCTTATCACTTCATTGACTTTGTAAATTGTCTAGATTATCTACAATTGACTTAATTCACTTGCAAGTGGAATTGAAACTATGTTAACTCATCATACACATAAAATGATGATGATATGAAACGATTCATGATATTATTTAGATAGTAGGTGTTCACCAAATTTTAGGTATGCTTATAAGTTTTTGGCACCAATGTTCAGGAGTACAATGAAGTATAGACATTTTCACTTTAGCTAGCATAGTTTAACTATTTGTATTATTATTTGTACTTTCTTATATACAACATTCTTAGTTCCCTCATTGATTTGTCTATTGCACTCCATCTTTAAGTACTCTATGATCACATATGATGAGAAGCTCCTCTACTTAGTTGGACTGACTAGTACATAACCGACCTTTAGTGTTGGTTATTTAATGCCTTTAGTGTCAATTTCTAAGTGACACCTATGTGGGCGACGCTAAAAGCCCAGCTGTTACGCGTCGGTTCAAAAACCGACACCAAAACCCTTCGCGCATCACCGAAAACATGCCAGCAGGGCACTATAGGCGTCGGTTATTAGATAAGAAACAGACGCCGTATACCTTCGCGCCACAGAAGGGCGCCATCTTGGGCACTATCAGCGTCGGTTATTAGATAAGAAACCGACGCCATATAACTCCCAACACGACCGTGCTGGCCAGCACGGCCATGGTGTCTGGTCCGCTGCCACGGTCGTGCACTCCCAACACAACCGTGCTGGCCAGCACGGCCGTGGTGTCTGGTCCACTGCCACGGTCGTGCTGGCCAGCATGGCCATGGTGTTAAGGAAATAGACATCGGTTTCTATTAGAAACCGACACTGTAACGATGTGGCGTCGGTTTTATACAAATAACTTACGCCTATTTTTTGTTTTTTCTGTCAGTCTGCAGACCTGCTGTATGGCTGGTCGCAGGATGAGAAACCTGCAGTTCAGTTATGAACAACAGGTTTTACGACATCCATTGATATCAGCCAACAACAGGCCACAAACATGCAAAATTAACAACAAAAATATTCACACATTTAGCAATGCAACCTGCAGTTCCATTTGATTTTCACACATTTAGAAACATTCATGTAGCTAACAATCTGTAGTTCCATTCATTTTCATATTCACACATGTAGAAACATTCATATATCAACCAACAGTTTCATTCATTTTCACTCAGACACATGTAGAAACATCCAGACATGTAGAAACATTCACACATATATCATAATTCAAAAATTCATTTACAAAATATCATTCTTTAGTCATTATTCGCTATCAACATCCCAATTATATCTTAAAACCCCCACTATTTGTATGGTTGTTGCCCATTCTTCTCTTACTTCATTTAATTCTCCTGTCGTATAGGGAGCATGTACATCTAGTAAGGCCATTCCTGTAGTGTGGTCAGTTTTAAACACCTGTAAAGAGAATGATGTATATATATAATTAATGAGATATAAATAAGATTGATATGTTTAATATTATCTAATGAGACTATATAATACCTCAGCAATACAATCGATGTCCATTGCGGCTTATTTGATAATCATGTGCATAAATCGCATCACATAGTATCAACATGCCCATCTGTTGTCTTGTGTAGCACACTATAAATTCAAACATACAAAATATTAAAAAATACAACTAATTAAGCATTGTTCACATAAATAATATATACATATATTGCAGTTGGGAACTTACATTCACGTTCTTTCAAATTATTGGCTGGTTCTTTTTCGTGGAGACCTTTCCTCTAGCCTTTTTGAACTCATCAAAACCCCTACATGTTAATGTAACACAGTACATTGCATAATTAAATAGTAATGTAATAACATATGTTAACGGATATGAAAATGAAATATTTCTCACCGGAATAATGCCATTTTCATTATGTGTCCGTATTTTGTATTCAATTTACTCCCCTTAGGATCTAGATAATAGACAGTGAACGTCTCGGGGACAATAACCAGTAACTCCCAATGCATACCACTAGAGGTAAAAAAGTTAAAAATTAATAACTCAAAATCCACAATAAAAATGTAATTTTCTTAAGTCCAAATTATAATAAGTAAAGTAAACTTACTCTACATTGAATGGAGCCATTATCACCGTCTTCTTATTTTGAGAAAAAATTGTAAAAGCCTCACAGCAGTATTGTTGAACTGACGGAGGGTCTTTAGATACTAGACTAATCAAAGATGGAATCAAAAATCCTACATGTTCGAATGCAAAATCTGCACATATCTTGTCTAAGTAGTTGCAAAATATGTATTAATTACACATGCATTAATAAATAAGAAACCAGATCACCAGATCCTACACAAGGTATATGGATGTATAAAGAAGATTTCACCTTATCCATAGCTCTATCACAGATGTATTTAGCCAATCATATCGAAACAACTCCAAAATATCTTGTATAAATAGTTTGCTTTCGTATAATTGACATGCAACATCTGAATCTATAGAAACAATTATAGGGCAATTTATATCATGTTCGCCTAACCATATTGCCATACCCCTACAGTTAGGACCTAACGGGACAGGTAGGTCATGTGGAACCCAACTGGGTAATGTAGGAGGTGGAAGTGGAGGCCTAGATGTTGTGGGTGTCTTCTTTTTAACCTGTATATATATATAATAATTTCAGATCAACTGACATCATATACACACACTAATAATTTAACGTAATGTAAATTTACCATACAGTTTCAGTAAAGATGACATCCGCTTTTAGCCACAATATCACTCCGCCTTCTGCCTCACCAAGCGTTTCACAATCTGGGTGGGCATATGGCAATGGAAGATCCATCCACTTGGGGAATATATGTATCGGGCTCACACGAATCCAACCAGCTGGTAATGGAGACCCGTGAAACATTTCCCCTGGTAGGGATGGGTAAGATGACGCCTCTGCAACGACATATTCATTAACTTTTAGACGGCATGGCTTCAACCCCTACAAATTTTTGTGTAAAGAATGTTATATACATATATACATATCATCTTTTTTTGAAACGACTACAATTTCATATATACATATCATCTTGAAAACATATCATCTTGAATTAAAAAACTAGTTACTATGTCATAAAAATACTTACAGCGGATTTGCTAGGTGGTGGGTCTACATGATTACTCCCAACCTCTGCAGTAGGAGTAGAGCCTGCAGTAGGAGACACCATAGGTACTGTCTGGTAAGTGGCAGTCTGAGATGCCTGCCACTTTTTCATTGCTTCTTCGAGTTTCCTATCAAATAGCTTATCTACCTATACATGGATAAAAGAAACGTCAAATTCTAATTATTGAATTCTCTTTTACAGTAACATCTACAAGGAAACAATATGTTACCTCTTCTTGTGAAAGTCCCACTTTTGGGACATGTTTGCGCTGGGATGGCCCAAAAAAAGCTTTGATGCCCACACCAGCGCCTGTAGCCCTAACACGTCCAAGATGCTCTGGGTTACCCAAAGCAACTGTCAATTCATCCCTTGTGCCCTCAGGGATGAACTTGCCTTGTTTCCTCTCCTCGTGCAGCTCCCGCTAATCGCCAAAACAAAAATTTGTAATTAAGTAAACACCACAAATAATCAATATTCGAACGATTGCTGTAAGAGTTGTATTTTACCATTTTTGCAGCCGCCTCAGCAGTTGCAGGCTTCCTTATTTCTCCCTTCTTATTTTTCCTCCCAGCTATCCAGACATCATGGCGAGGCAAAGGTGTGCTACCTATAGTGGAGGACTCCTGAGTAGCAGCAGACTGAGCAGTAGCCTCAGATTGTAGTCTTTGGCGAATTCCTGCATACCCCTTCGGACCCATTGTGTGGTCATGCACATTCAGTGCACGCCTTGATCTTTGTGCCTCACTGAGGGCCTAGTTAGTATGCACATTAATGATTTGGTTACTAACAGTAAATGTTAATCTTGAATAGGTGAATACAACATATATTGATGAGATTGGGACTGATGCCTAATGCCTTGAATTCATCAGTTTGTCTTGAAGCAACAAACGCGTCCCATTCTTCTTTGTCTAGGAAGTTCCACTGTTCAGTGGTTTTCTTCTTCCTCTTGTCAGCTGCTTTTATGTATTCTCAGGTGAGATTTGTCCTATAGTTCCTTAGGACTCTCCCACAGCATTGCATCACGCATTTACGATGCAGCTTTTCATCCAATTCAAATATACTCTGCAAATTAGAATTGCTATTAACTAGTATCCAAAAAATTAGTAATCTACAAAATAGAATTGCAATTTAATAATAACTCACACATAAATCCTTCCATATTATATCTTTCTTCTCCTTAGAAACTTTATGCCAAGAATCTATCTTACAACCGCAATGGCTACGAGTAACATACCCAAGATATGAAACAAATGAATTGCGATTCACACCAGATGCATTTCCTGCATTATCAAAATCCACAACAAGTTTGGGTCCATTTCCCTTTTGTGCTATTGACTTCTTCATCATAATCATTCCCCTTCTCTTGTCAACTTTTTGGTGTTGCCGATCAAGTGCCTCAAGTGCTTCAGATGGTACATGTGCATCATCAACCTAAAATTTGACAAAATAAACACATTTACAAGATATAACTATAAATGGACATATAGATATAAATATATGATATATTTTTAAAACTTACATTGTGAGGCGGCGCATTGATGTCCTCACCCTCACGGTAATCATCAGCACGGTCATCAGGAGAATGCTCAGCCATCTGAAAATTCACATTTACATTATAAAGTTCACATTGTAAAGTAATTCAAATTGTAAAGCTCACATTGTAAAGTTCACATTCACATTGTAAAGTAATTCACATTGTAAAGTTCACATTAAAAAGTAATTCACATTGTAAAATTCACATTGTAAAGTTCACATTCACATTGTAAAGTTCACATTCACATTGTAAAGTAATTCACATTGTAAAGTTCACATTATAAAGTAATTCACATTGTAAAATTCACATTGTAAAGTTCACATTCACATTGTAAAGTTCACATTCACATTGTAAAGTTCACATTCAGAAAAATAAAACATATAAAAAAATATAAACATGCCTCTAATATTGTGATTTTTTTATCAATTAACAATCCTTCATTGTGATCTCCGCGCACATACAAGTCATCATTAGCTTCAATATTTGCTGGTGTTGGCAACCCAACTGAGAATGGACTGGAGTCATCATACTTATCATAGTATTGTTCTTCATCTATAGGATCTTCAATGAACTATCTTTTACCATGAAGAACAACCGACCATTTATCATTTGCAGGATCATCGATATAAAATACTTGTTTCACATGTGATGCCAATATGAATGGTTCATCCTTCTCGCCAATCTTTTCAAAGTTCAGTAAAGTGAAACCCAATTCATCCACTATAACTCCTTTGGTGTTATCAACCCAATTACATTTGAAGAGAGGAATTCTGAAATCTATGTAGTCAAACTCCCATATGTCTTCAATGACACTGTAATATGACATTTTAGCTTCACGTGGACTCTTATCCTTTGCACTTGCAAAAAACATAGTCGATGCTTGAAGGGTGACCCCACTGTTTTGGACGACACTCTTATCATCTTGGCGCTTTGTGTAATATGTGAATCCATTAATGTCATACCCTTCATAAGACATAACAGTCAATTTTGGTTTAAAGGCGAGGCATTTGATAGTTTCAGTAATATCATCTGGTGTTTGAGATAGTTGATGTAAGACTTTATTTTCAAACCACTTAATAAATGTCTTGTTATGCTCTCTAGCAAGCCACATTGTATTGGCTCGAGGATATTGTCTCTTGATGAAATTGGTATGTTCCTCGATATAAACGTTCACTTCGTCCATGTTGTGTAAAATATACAAGTGACCTTGTTCCAACTGCTCACGGCTGATTACTTTCACACGTGATCCCAAAATTCATTTGCCAAATTACTCGTCAATATTCTTGTCATTATCAGGAGTGTCATTACCACTGAGAAAGTCATTGCAAAAATCCATAACCTCTCTCGCCACATAACCCTCGATAATACTCCCTTCAGACCGATAACGGTTTCGAACATCACTTTTAAAAACGCTCATGTATCGTTCAAAGGGATACATCCAATGCAAGAAAATTGGTCCCAACATTTTCACTTCCCTAGTCAAGTGGACAACAAGATGTACCATGATATCAAAGAACGACGGAGGAAAATACATCTCAAGCTGACATAGGGTAACAACCACTTCTCTTTGCAATTTATCGAGAGTATCAGGGTCAATAACTTTGCTGCACAGACTGTTGAAAAAGAAACAAAGTCTGGTGATTGCAAACCTTACATGCTTCGGCAATATAGATCTAATTGCCACAGGCAATATTTGTTGCATTAGAGTATGACAATCATGAGATTTAAGACCTATCAACTTCAGATCTTTCATTGATACCAATCTACGGATGTTGGATGAGTAACCCTGTGGCACCTTAACATTTACCAAACATTCACAAAAAGCTTTCTTCTCCTTTCTAGACAATGTGTAACAAGCGGGAGGTAAGTATGTTCTCCGATTTCCCATTTCACGAAATTCTGTTAATTCTGACCTTATTCCCATTTCACATAGGTCCAGTCTGGATTTTATCCCATCTTTAGTCTTACCTGGTATATTCAACAAAGTACCAATGACACTATCACAGACATTTTTCTCAACGTGCATGACATCGATACAATGCCTGACTGTCAAAGAACTCCAATAAGGAAGATCCCAAAATATTGACTTCTTCTTAAATAAAGATTTGTCACTCCGTGTGGCCATAATGCATTGTGATCTCTTACCAAATTCATTGACAAAGTCTTTTACTCTTTCATAAACAACCTCCCCTGGTATAGGTTTAGGTGCACTTCGTTCCTCATTCAATCCATTGAATGCTTTGCGCTTCCTACGATACGGATGAAATTTTGGAAGAAACCTTTGATGACCGAGATATACAGTCTTATCGCCATGTTTTAGTCTTGTTGAATCAGTGTTCTCTTCACATATAGGACACGCTTTAGCTCCTTTGACACTATATCCAGACAAATTCCCATATGCTGGAAAGTCATTAATAGTGCAAAACAACATAGCATGCAAACGAAATGTCTCTCTTCGTGAAGCATCATAGGTCATCACACCTTCTCCCCAGAGTTTCTTTAAGTCATCAATCATAGGTTCAAGATAAACATCGATGTCATTTCTAGGTTGTTTAGGGCCCGATATCAACAATGACAGCATTACGTACTTATTTTTCATACACAGCCAGGGAGGAAGATTGTATATAACAAGCATGACTGGCCAAGTGCTATGTTGGCTGCTCAATGTCCCGTACGGATTCATCCCATCTGTACAAAGCCCAAGTCTTAGATTCCTGACTTCTATACCAAATTCAGGGTACAATAGATCAATCTTCTTCCACTGTGGGGAATCAGACGCATGTCGTAGGATCCCATCATTATTTTTCTTAACATCTGCATGCCACCTCAAATTCTTTGCATCTATCGGATTGGAAAACAAGCATTGAAATCGTGATATTATAGGTAGATAGCACATCACCTTGGCAGGAGAACCAGTTTTGGACTCCCCTGAAGTCGTCAATTTATACCGTGACGCACCACATTTTGGATAATCTTTCAAATCCACATAGTCCTTTTGAAATAATACACAATCATTTGGGCATGCGTGTATCTTCTTGGCATCCATTCTCATTGGGCACAACAATTTCATTACCTAGTATGTTGAGATTGGCAGCTCGTTTCCTTCAGGAAGCATTTCTTTCAACAAAGACAACAATGACGTGAAGCTTTTGTCGATCCATCTATTGTTAGCTTTCATCTTATACAATCTCAACACAGCGCTAAGCTTCGTAAACTTAGTACAACCTGTGTATAACGATATCTCAGCATCATGCACAATGTTTCTGAAAATGGGAGGTGGATCGGTGTGCTCTACCCCACAACTATCCAGCATCGCATCAACGATGTCTACTGCAACTGGTTCATTCACATCTACGTCATCGTAGGCAATTTCTTCTTCCACACAAGCACTGCTATCGACATCCACTGGTTTCGGGTTTGAAATCTCTCCATGCCAGTGCCATTCTGTATAGCCTTGTATAATCTCATTGCACATGACATGACTTTTGATTTCGTCACCAGTGCTGACTTTCAAGTTGTTGCCGCAATGCCTACATGGACAGTAGAACCTATCTCCAGGTTTTTTCCTATGTTCCTCGGAAAATCTAATAAACTGGTCAAGACCAGAAATAAACTCTGGGGTGTAGCGATTGTGAATGGACATCCATGATCTATCCATTCTATGATCAAAGAGAAATCAAATATACATTACAACAAGATTAGGGTCTAGGGTTAACAGATTAGAGTTTTTACATGGTTAAAACTTTAGGCCAACAAATACATGTGTTGTCATTCTTATATATAATAAATGTGTACCACCTATCCCATTCTTGAACACCTGATCTCACTAGTAAGTGTATAATGTGTATTGGGTTTTCAAGAAAATTTCAGCAGCATTTCCCCGCTGTTCTCTAAGTACATATGTACTTAGAGAACAGCGGGGAAATGCTGCCGAAATTTTCTTGAAAACCAAATACACATTATACACTTACATCCTAAGTGAGATTAGGTGTTCAAGAATAGTCCCAAACTCGGGACTATCCAAGACTTACTCCTAATGAGTATATCTTGGATGGGTTTCTAGGCCAACAAATACATGTGATGTCATTCTTATATATAATAAATGTGTACCACCTATCCCATTCTTGAACACCTAATCTCACTAGTAAGTGTATAATGTGTATTGGGTTTTCGAGAAAATTTCGGCAGCATTTCCCTGTTGTTCTCTAAGTACATATGTACTTAGAGAACAAATGGGGAAATGCTACCAAAATTTTCTCGAAAACCCAATACACATTATACACTTACATCCTAAGTGAGATTAGGTGTTCAAGAACAGTCACAAACCGGGGACTATCCAAAATTTACTCCGAATGAGTAAATCTTGGACGGGTTTCTAGGCCAACAAATGCATGTGTTGTCACATAATTAGGGATCACATAATCAATTTAGAAATAGAAGACGCACATGTGAGTTAAGTTTGAGTCATCAATGTATCTTTAACACGCATGTTTCAAGGTTCAAAGCACATAATCAAATCAAATTAGGATGCTAGAATGGACAAGTTTGAATCTTATTTCAACATGCATCAAATTAGGATATTGAATTAGGTCAAGCATGAGGATTAGAAACTTAAATTAGGATATTGAATGTTCATCATCAAGATAATCATAACACACAAATTCAGGTATCCTATTGAGAAATATAGCACAAAATCATCAAAATAATCATTACACACATAATTGAGTAATACATAACAAAATCAGCCACACCACGGTCGTGCTATGCAGCACGGCCGTGCTACCACCAAGGTCGTGATGCCCAACACGGCCGTGCCAACATGCGATTTCACAACATGGTAAAGAAGAGAAGGAAAAGGTACCAGGAGTAGCGAGCGGGAGAGAGGGCGGCGGCGGCGGCGAGCGAGAGGGTGGGTGGCTAGAGCAGCAAGCAAAAGAAAGGCGGCGGCGATGAGCGGGTGACCACCAGGAGAAGAGACCTAGCACGAAGCTGGCGGCGGCGAGGAGAGCACCGAAGCAGCTACCGGCAGGGGCGGCGGCGACGAGACGAGAGGAGCAACGACCGGCGGCAGCACCGAGCGACAGTGAGAAGAGAAGCAACGAGCGGCAACGAGCAAGAAATCGCCAGACCTAACTAAAGAATCGGGAATGAAACAGAGAAAGGGGAAGAGTCGCTCGCGCTGGTGCTTTTAAGTTATACATAAGCATCGGTTGTTTAAACGACCGACGCTACAGCCTAACAACGTCGGTTTACATAAAAAATCAACGCAATAGGGGTGTAAAAAATTTTGGCCGGGACGGCACGCACACACTTATAACGTCGGTTATTATAATACAACCGACGCCCATATTAGAACTTTTGGCACAAATTTTATCTTCATTCAGCATCGGTTATTAGCTAAAACACTGACGTTGTATCTGATACTTTGGCGCAGTTTTTTTTGCTCGAAAAAATTGGATTTCGCAGGCTACTTTAGGCGTCGGTTTTTTTTTCCATCAACCGACACTGAATGAAAAGCGATACACGTGTCTGCCTGGTCTTCAAATATAGACGTCGGATGTCCTAATTAACTAACGTTTAATGTGAGTAGAGTCAGTTTTACTAAAAAACTGACGCCTCTAAAAGCGATGTTGAACGTTGTTTCTGTAGTAGTGGCTTTAGGACATCAATTTGAGATTAACCAAACATTGTAAAAACTTATGTGAGATTTCTAAAGAACTCTAATCACATTTATAATTCTAGTTATGCATGACAAAAAGAACAAACTATATAGGCATGAATGGGTGTGTGGTGGCACAAAAGGTAACAATAATTTAAAAATAGGTATGTATATTCGAGATTACATCGTCTCAAGGTAAGAAATCTTATTATCAGTGTGATTAAGGCAACATTTGAGCCCAACAATAATGAGGATTTTGTGAGTATAATCACTTAAATTAAATCTAAAAAGATTATTTGGTTTTCCTACAAAACAAAATACATTCAAACTTCTAAAAATTTCTATGGTGATATAATTATTATTTGAGTATGTTAAGATCATGTCTACATTTGCATTTCTAATTTTATTTTTCTATTAAGACTTAATCATGGTATACAGATACATGAGAATGCTTACAGATAACATCATCAATAAGTGTTACACCCCTACTACAAATAATCACTAAAAATATCAATTATGCAATTTCAAGTACGTGACTTGTATAAACACACATTTTTTTCATTTGTTTTATTATTGTTACTTTTTGGTAAAGTAATGTGCAATACAACTATTGCTTGAATATTTTATGTGGTTGTCTTCAATAAAACCCATATTGGTCATTGTATTCAATATATGGGTTTTTATTTCAAAGATTTGTGAAAAAACAAACCCTTTAGTCAAACATTAGATTAAAAAGACCAATAACTAATTTGTTTGAAATTGAAGATTGTTTTCTATTTTATTTTCCTATTTGTTCTTTTACATGAATGTATGACTTAGAGAATTGTAGAACAATTTTTTTTCAATAAGTCAAATAAGAGTATTGGGTCTCCTATATATAGGATACAAGGATTAAATGGGCTAAATAGAAACAAGGAAAATGCAATCGGCCTAAGCCCAACTAATCAATTATACCAACACACCCCTCAAAGTTGAATGTAAGCATTGCAAAGTCCCAACTTGATGCCTATATACTAGAATAAAATAGGAGGAAGAAGTTTGGTAAGGATGTCCACAACTTGATCAACTACCCTAATGTGAGAAGTGATGATTAGCTTGGCTTTGACCATGTCCCGCAAAAAATGGCAGTCAACTTCAATGTATTTTGTTCACTTTTAGAAGACTTGATTATTAGCTATGTGTATTGTTTCCTGATTGTCATAGTATAAAGTACCTAGAGTTTGAAAAAAAAATTAAACTTAGTCAAGATAGATTGGATCCACTGTAGATCACAACATGCATGAACCACAACCTGATATTCTCAGTGTTGGAGCGATCTACAACTACCTATATTTTACTCCTCTAAGAACTAGGGTGAGTGCCAATCATGACACAATACCCAAAAATGGATTGTTTGTCTTTACAATCCCCATCCCAATCTACATCTACATATATAGAGATAGAGATTACCTTAGATGTAGGATGTTTATATACCAATCCTCATCCATTAGCACTCTTGAGATAGTGAAGAATGCATAGAACGTTGGACCAATAGGCTTGAGTGGTTCCCTCATGTGTTGGATGAATAACCCAATAACATAGGTAATATTTGGTCATATAATAGTCAATTGAATCAGCTTCTTGACTATGTCATGATACTTCTCTAGATCAGTAAAGAGTTATCCTTCATTCGTAGGCTTTGTATGATAGTCTAATGTGGTATAGAGTAGTTTGGCTTCTTCCATGTTGGCCTCCTAAAGAAGGTCCAAGACATAGCTTCATTGTGACAAGATGATCCCCAAGGTTTGAGTGGAGGATTCAATCCCAAGGAAGTGTCATAGGGTGCTCCAATCTTTTGTGTGGAAATGTTCTTGTAGAGACTGCTTGAGTTGGGATATCCCCATCATATCATCGTTGGTGATGACAATGTCATCAACATAGACAACAACATGAACATGGCCTTTGGAGGACATGGAAAAGAACAGGTATCGGTATGTGGCTGACCTCTAAAAGTTTTTTTTGTGTAAGTACATCACTTAACTTGTTGAACCAGACCCGCAAAGATTGCTTGAGGATGTATATAGATGACACACTATGTGAGAAGATGCCCCCTCAGAAACAAACCTAGATGGTTGTTGCATGTAGACTTCCTCCAGGAGATCTTTGTGAAGGAATGCATTCTTGATGTCGAGTTGATAAAGGGGCTAGTCAAAGTTAGTTGTAAGGGATATAAGGATGCAAACAAAGGCAATCCTTATCACTAGAGAGAATGTCTCAAAGTAATCCATACCAAAGTTTTCTATGTATCTTTTGACAACTAGGCATGACACGAGTCGTTCAACCGAGCCATATGACTTATGCTCCATAGAGAAAACCCATTGGAAATCTACAATACTTTTGTTTGCTAATGTTTTCACAAGATCTCAAGTCTTGTTGTTATGGAGAGCCCATACTTCTTCCGTCGAGGTAACTTTCCATCCACGATGACACAGAGCATCTGTTGGATATTTGCAGGCATGTCTTATGTCTAAGGCAGTAGAAAAATGATGAGGCTTAAGAATAAAGATGTGCAAAACAAAAAGTGATGGAAATGAGATGTTTGATAGTGTAAGACTGTCTACCATTGCGGTAGTTCCACCAGTGGATTGGATTAGTTCAGAGCTAACACTGATGATGGCAATACAATTGGTAACTCATCTTCCATGTGCCAGTTTGGTGTTGTTGAAGGTGGAGATGGTGATGTTGTTAGTGGGAAAAATGGATCAAGCAATGAGACCATTCTATTAGTATGATCTATGGGAGTTAGGATGATAAAAATAATATTTCTACCTCATGAAAGGTGGCATCGAAGATATATATTCTACTAGATCTAGATTCATGACATTTGTATCCTTTTTGAGAAAAATGATAATTGTGAAACAAAATTTTGATAGCTTAGGGAGAACACTTGTTGGCCTTGGGATCTAAATTATGAATGAAGATGACACAATGGAAAACCCGAGGCAATAGATGGAACGATGTATATTGAGAATAAACAATGGAAAAAGGAGTGTACTTTTTGAGAATAGAGGAATGTTGGTGATTGATAAGAAAGCAAGTGGTGAGGACTGCATCAGACCAAAAAAGATTAGACGAGTAGGCATGAATGAGAAGAAATCATGCAGTTTTTGTGCTCGACGATGTTGTTTTGTTGTGGAGAGTATGTGCATGAGTGTTGATAAATCATCCCTACGTCCTGACAGAAAGAGGTTACAACCTTTTTGGTATATTAGAGGACATTTTTAGTTTGACGAATCTTAATAAATGTTGAAAATTGAATCAAAACCAACTTTT
This sequence comes from Alisma plantago-aquatica, assembly GCA_963693085.1. Lineage (NCBI taxonomy): Eukaryota > Viridiplantae > Streptophyta > Magnoliopsida > Alismatales > Alismataceae > Alisma > Alisma plantago-aquatica. The sequence goes on from OY856414.1 coordinate 748,669,196, forward strand.
GAAACTCACAAATTAATGAAAATACTTCATCTTGAGTTTTAAGAAAGTAAAGCCATGTTATTATTGAAAAAGCATCCACAAACTTAAGAAAATATTTATAGCCATTGTATCTCATATTCCTGAATGAATCACATACATTAGTATGAACTAAATCAAACATATGATATGATTGTTTATGATATGTGTCGGGAAGGACATGTAATGGTAGTTTCCTATCTGAAATGCACTACAAAAAATAAAAGAATAGGAAAATAAAGAACTATCTAATAATTTAATCTTGTGTAAAGGTAAATGGACATGATGTAGATGCAACTGAAGTGGTGTGGAGACAAGAAGGGCTCATTGTAGGCTGGAGGGTGAGGCAGAGAAGTAGTAGAGATCACCATAGCGTACTCCCTACCTAATCATTATCAATTTCCTCCAATCTTACAAAATAAAATGAGATGGAACAAAAATTACAAAACACCAGAGAGAATCAACAGTTTTTTTACAAACATTAAAATGTATGGAAAGTTTGGAACAAGATAGACATTAATCAACTTGATTTTAGAAGAGCTATGAACAATTCCACACCGAGTTACTCATTTCACTGACACATGTGATGTCATTTGTGTCCCATCACTTTTGTCCTAGATAGCGAGCCAATTCTAGACCAACTTCCATCAGACTCTGAAATTCATAAAGGAGTGAGTGATAAATTAATCAGATGTTGTCAAAATATGGGGCATACCGGTCATGTTACTCCTGAATCCATAATCCAGTTAGAACTAAAAACAAGCATGGAGACACCCCAAAGTTACCTTAAGAAGCGGTGGCTTGGTGGACAGAAGAACCGATAGTAGGTAAATACCCGACTTGCTAATTAGAAGAGGCACATAGCGGTCATTCTATTGTGGAGAGGAGAATACTCAAAATATTGGGTAGCTTGGAAAAAGTGTTCATGATCCTCATGGGGTAATGAAACATGAGGAGTTTGAGAAGATGCATGTGGTGAAGGAGATACATGACCAATTTTCGGGGTAGATGTTTGACCAATGTGGGCAAGTGCTTGAGCAACATGGACAAAGTCCCTGTCATATCCTCTCCCATAGTGTGCTCGATATCCATGCTTTGAGTAGCAAACTTATTCAATTTGACCAACTTGCCAAAATAAGTGCATTTTGGGCATTGGCCTCGTCTACAACCACGACCTTTTGCCACTGGAGCCATTGTCTGTGCAGGTTCTTATGTAGCAGTGGGATAAATGCAAGGAGCAAACATCTCAAACTGGGCCAAGTATGCATATGCTTGGTCCATAGATGGAAGGGTTGCACCAACCAGAAGTAGTTGTTAAACAACTATAAAGCAAGGATGACTCCTATTGAGGAAGTGTATAATGAGGAGAGTCTCCCTCTCTTTGGTGACCTCAATAGAGGTCGTTGGACAAAAGAAATTCAGCTAGTTTGATAGGGCCTTCGTTAGATCATAGTAATTTGATAAGCAATGAACCCTTACTGCTCAAAGAAGATTTTGTCCATTGCATTGTAGATGTGTAAGAAGTTGTCCTCCTAAGTGAAGTACTTCTTTATTTCGTCCCACATTTTTTGGATGCACCTATGCAGCATGTACTTGACTAAAACTTTAGGCTCCATGCACCCCTAGAGCCAGAAGAGAACCTAGATGTTGCATGTAGTCTAGGAAGTGTCGGGAACATCATGGGAATCCTCAGTGGTAAGCTTGAGTTTACCCTATGATTCCATGAATGTTTGAACAACATTCATCCAAAATAGAAAATTGTCATCATTGAGTCGGATAGGAGTAATATGAGGCATATCAATATAGATAATGGTAGGTGTTGTCTTGGCAATGTCATCCACTGTTTGACAATAAATGTATAAAAATATGAAGCATGATACAAATAAAAGATAAAGATATTAGAATTTAGCATGGTACACACGTAAAGTAAAGGTATCAAAATATTCAACAATACAAAAGAACAAAAAAGAAATACTATCAGAATAGAAATTTAGTAGAAGGAGTAGTACTATCATAATGGAACTCGATAGGAAGAAAGCAATACTACCATAATGAAATTCAGTCAAAAGAGGAGTGACACTACCAAAATAAATATCGATAGGAAAATAGAAAGTACTACCAGATTAATAGCATGGTATATAAAAACATTACATCTCTAATTTTTAAGAGATGCACTCGACCATGTGGTTTAGGGGAAGCACATGGAGAAGAATAAAAAGTAAAGATTTGTTCCTTTTTTGGTGCTTTATAAATCTATAATAGGTCTTTTGAAACTTACTTTATTATATGTATATAACAACGTTTTGGATCTAGAACATACAAAAGAAGGAAGAAGAAGATAAGGTTCTTCTAGAAAATCAAGAGAATAGAAACCATGTAGGGTGGTGGCTGAATCTAAGTGGATGCGCCTATAAATGTCTAGTTGTCATGCCTTCTTGTGGCCTGAGGCTAGTGATGGATGCCAAATGCCTAATGAGCTACTATGAGTTGTCACTGCTATTGTGAGGCTCGATCACTAGTTGGTGCAGTGAAGGGAAGAGAGAGGGTGATGAGGGGAGGGTTGGTAATGGGCAGTGGCCACTAGGTAAGGGAGAGGGAAGATTTTAAGGTTTTTCTCTTCATACCATGCATACAGATTGCTTTTAGTAAGTCAAATAAGAGTACTGGATCTTGTACATATAGCAGCCATGGAGTACATATTCTAAATAGGAATAAGTCAAAATACAATGGGCCTAACCCTAGATGATCAAATATACGAACAAGAGAAAGTTTGAAATATGAGGATTATCTAAATGAACTATATATTTTTAATATAAACATGAAAGAATATTATTAAGATACCCTCCAAATTTTTCATCAAAGGGACACTCATAGTGGCCTATTAAAAAATAGAGACAGAAAGGACTTATTTGTAATAAATGAGATTGTTTTTGTTAAATGAATCTAACTTTGGTAAGAAAACATGATAATGCATTGAACCGGATGTGGTCATCAAATTGGAGATCAACGGACAATCCATCATCTCCTACCCTGATCCCATCATGGAATGGGGCGTGGGCACACCGTGCATCCCAAAACTCTACTTTCCTATCTCTCTCCTCACTTATCCTTATCAAATAAATATTTTACCAAAAACTTCTTCTTGTAAAACTAGTTTGTAAGGTATGATCAAGTTGTGCCTTGATGTGTAAGGATTTCTCCTTGCAGCCATTCTCAACTCTAGAATGTGAACCCCATTTCTCACCACTCACCCTCAAATGTCCTACCATTAGGTCCATCCTAAATAATACATCATGATCGACATGTTTCTATCCCTTGACTCCTCCTCTCACACCCATGTCGCTTCATGTTTAGTGATTTTCTTTGTCGTGGACCTCCGTTGCTCGTGCACACATCTATGAGTAGGTGGGTCTAGTACAAAGTGTTGGATCTTAGCCAAGTGTTGGATGAAGACCAACATCCACATACCAGAGTCACCCACATCTAGACAACCTATATGGTGGGCGATACATATTGTAAGGAATGGTATCCGAGAGGGGATCCACTCACTTACTAAATAAAATAAAAGGAAATACCCCATACGCCAAATGCACAACTAAATTTTTCAAAGGGATGATATTCCACATTATTTAGAAGTATGTTTGAAGATACTAAATATAGGAGCATAATATAATAGATATAAATATCACAATGCATGGTTCTATTATAGTCCTTCACCTTATAGGGTGATACATATGAAAACTAAATTTATAGGATATGACCCACATAGGGTTATCTAATCATCTTGACTCTATCTACTCAGAAGGATAAACTACACTTGATTATGTCTTGGTCAAATGTGGTTCTCTCCTCCTTGATCTCTACCTAGGGGTTAGAACCATACCCCACAAGACAAGACAAAGATGGAAATTGTCAACATAAAATCGACATGAGCATATTAATTGGGGATTGAGAAATATTAGGAAAAAAGACATCAAATATATCAAGGATTCCCATCTAAGAGGAAAGTACCATCCAAATCGATATCTGAAGAATATGAATTTCAACAAGATGACAAATAACAATAACACATGCCATTAGACACAAGTAAGATGTGCCACAAAGGACACATTAATATTTTAGGTCAAATTCCTATCAACAATTATCATCAACCTACATGCATGTGACCTACATGCATGTGAGATAATCATTGAACTAGTGAAATATAAATAAACACTAGAGGCTAGGGAACATAACCCATAATCTGATAGAGTAAGACACATAAACAAACTCCCTAATATATAAGGTGGGCACAATACCTGAGAATAGCGGCATAACCACCATCCCAAAACATATAGGGCACATAACCCAAAAACCAAAGTACTTATACAAATCTAGGGCTACTAAATAACAAAGCATGCAAAATGTAGAGGCAAGTGAAAGTATAGTCAAAAAAATAGAATTAATGAGGCTTCCATCTCATAAATGGACAATATGAAACATACACCTCAAAAGTGGGAAAAAGTAGGGATCCATCTCATAATACAGAACAACTTGGTTCAACTCAATAATTGGGGTTTCATCATGAAGCAAAGTACAATCTTTATGTCCCACATGAAATATCACAGTTCTATAATATCAAGAACTTAAATTCATCAAGATTAGACCCAAATTGGGCATCAAATTGAGAGAGACAATCCATTAACATAACACCTTAAAGAGGCTCAAGAGAGAGATAAATATGATCAATTGCTCAATATTTAATTTTGGGCATGCAACATACATCAAGAGAGAGTAAAATTATGTTAACTTCTTAATGTTATTAGGGAGATGCAACCTACCTCTAGATGTGAGACAACTTGACAAAGTCGAAATCCAAGATCTAAGTCAGGGTTCTTGTTCACTTAACATAGGTTTTACATACAAACAATTGATTATAATGTGTTTTATAAACCCTAGATTACTATCCTTATTATATTTGGATTTAGGTTATGACATATATTGATTTAGATAGAGGATAACTTTCTAATTCTAATGAGTATTTTTGTGTTTTTTTTAAACCAAAGTATTAGTTACAAAATCCTAAAGATTTATTATTTACTGATTTATTTGAGAAAAAGACAAAAATGCCCTCACATTAAAATTTAGGACATAGAATCGTGATATGGTATCATAGTCGAAATAACATGTGAGGGAAATTTGATTACATCCATATGAAAACGATTAAAGATGAGATTGTCCACACACAAAAAAGAAGCAATTGGGCATGAAGGGAAAAAATCAAAATCCATAAAAAGAGTCCACTCCTTCCTAAACCTTGTTCCATGCATGTGAGAAGCAATGTTGTAGGTTCACATGAATTTGGGGAAAATCATCAAGGTGGTAAAATGAGGATTTGATCTTACAAAAATGAAGAACATGGACTGACTAACCTTACCCTACATGGGATTGGGACGAGAGGAAGCAAGATGGGAGATTTTTGAGCTGACGTGGTTCCCAAGTTCACAAGCTCTTGATAAAGATAGGAGACATTAGGGATGAGATTGACATGAGAGGAAAATTACTGGGGGTGCATAAAATATAGGAGATATGATCCAATATTTATATGTTACGATAGGGACACTCGGTGTGAGGAGGTTTTGAGAAGGTTAGAGACCCAAATTGGGGAATTTGAAAAATTAGGAAACTAGGGTTTCAATTATGGCTCATTATGTACGGGTTTGTCTTCCGAATTCAACGCATGAAGAATCTCAAAATAATGTCAAGTGACAAGGGAGATATTTGTAAAGGAAAGTCGACATGTTCACATGTGTACTGTACACAAACCAAAACCTAACTTGCCAAAATAGACGGAGGTTGAAGAAAGAAGGGGAGTTGTTTGAAAGGGCAGATCAAAGTGCAAATTAACCAGAGACATCTGAAGGCACATCAAGAAAAGGAGTATGTGCATGAAAAACTTAAATGAGGGACTATAGGGAAAATCAGTGTGACTATATAAATCCATGAACTTTAGGGAAACTAGTTACATTGGTTAAATAATAGGATTATTAAGAATTTTAGAGTGTATTTTCTTTCCTCTTTTATTCGAGGGTCCAAATAATTCAATTAATACTACATTTGGTACTTATACTAACTAGGATATGTAGACCCCAATTTTGATATTTGTTTCCACTTTTTAAGTCATTCAATAATAAATTTAATATTTTTGGACTTATCTCATATTTTTTTCTAAATGAAATTTGATAGTTATTATTGTTCAAATAATGTGAAACTTGGCACCCAAGCTCATTGGGACCCAAGGATTGCAATTTTCACATTATATTTGGGTTTTGGAATTTCATTTTAGGAGCTCTGTTACAATTAAAGTTTTGGTCTCATCACCATTATATCATTATAATGTTACATCACTAACATCATTATTTACTATTTAGAGTCCCATTACCTTTAGATTCTTGCCAAAAGAGTTTCTTTATATTGTTATGAATGAATTTCCATATTGTGCTTATTTATCATATTAATTCCATTAATTTAATCTTATTTAGATAATGATACATTATTCATATTTATTCTTATGGAAATACAAATAATTATTCTACTTTGTGTATTAATCATATTATACTTTTTATTATACATATTTTATCCATTATGTGCATATTAGCTAGAAAAGGAAACATATGTGACATATTTATGAATTTACTTACATGTTAGCACATAATAAAACTATTATGTTAATATGAGTGTATTTTGATATGTGTTGTTGATTATAGAACCTTATGCCACTTAAAATGTTATATTTGTTTCCAAGCCTAAATATGTAATGAATTACCATTGAATTATTTTTGCTATATGCAATAAAAATATTAATTAAGGTATAACTTCATCCTCATTTAGTCAGATCTAAGGAACCAAGCTTATTAACCTCCTAATCATGGAATAGGGTAAGTCTTATATTTTACTATGTTACAAAAATCCCATCCATGAGATCATAATCACGGTTAACAAAGGACGAGGAATCAAGTGACTCTCCTTTTTCCATTTTTAGGTGATTCTCACCTCTATCTGACCAAAATCCAGTTTATACCTCCAACTTGCAAAATTGATGGAAATTTCATCCTTCAACCAAAAGGTACAAGTCATCTGTGAATTTTTTTTCCACCATAAATATATGAGTAACACACTAAAAATGTAATCATGACCTGGTTCTATTCATATAAATAATTAAAGTCCAAAGGTAGAATCTTATACTTGTTATTAAAAGCAAAAAAGTTATCTTTTTGCAAAAATACTTCTTTCCATCATATTAATCCTAATTTGCATGTTTTGGAAACTTAATTATAGGATCTAGAATAACACTTTTAAATGTAAATATAAAACTTAATTTTGGAATCTATGATATGCTAGAAAGTAGAGTTCTTTCTCAAAGTTAGGGTTGAATCAATGACCCTAGATTTTTCAGTTATCCAAACCAAATCTTGATGATAGATTTAGGAGTTATCTAATACCCAACTTTGAGTTCTTAAGATCTATAATAACACAATGAGTGTTATTTAATATTTTTAGGTTAGATATTTGACTTGTTGAATCATTAGCTTGATCTACTTCTACATAGTAGTTACATAGGTTATCTATGTGTACTCCTTTTAAAAATCTTTAAAATTCCCAAAGTTTTCCAAACATTTGACTTACATGATATATGCATGGAATTCTTTCAATTACAAAAAAAAATTTACAAAATCTTATTTATCATTAATGTACAACATGCAACCCAATATCTTAGTGCCTCACGAGGGTGTTTTTTGACGAAACCAAATCTGTGAAAAGAATGTGGAATGATACAAGTGTGTCGCATGAAACAATAAGAATTGAGGTGGAAGAAACCAACAATATGATACACATTGATGAGTCTGATGATAGGACATACACTTTAGAGTTTATTTAAGGATCAAATTTTAGTGGACCAAGTGAGTTGAGTAATACTATGGGTTGAATAAATTGAAAATAAGGAACTTATGACATATATGTTGTTAAATATACATGCACAAATTTTAGTTACACTCATGCACTTATTATTATGTGCTAACCAGGTTTTGTTTTTTAGCATTTTAGGTTAAAGATGTTGATGTGAAGGATTGGATCTTCTCTCAAGAAATCAAAATAATGCTAACAAGGAGGAATTCGATAATTTCTTTTATGCTATTATTTTCATCAAGTGTTAGATTTTTCGAATGTTTGAATACCATTATAACTCACTTGGGGAAATATATCTTCCATTTTGTCAAAATACTATGGTTTGAAGTTAATTTACATTTTGTATTTTTATTTGAATCTAGATTCATAATAATTTATGGACACTGACCCTTGCCTTCTTGTTCTGATTTTTAAATAGATAACAGGAGGAGGGGGTCATTATATGACTGATAAAAACTTAATGATGGATGTGAGAGATATAAAGAACACCAACATGAATGTATGTATATTAGTTTTCTAGAGTGCTTCTTGGTTTACTACTTTACATGACTCAATTTTGAGGATACAATGTCTATAATGATTCTATAAGAGGATTATTTGTGAATTGTGATATTAGAAAATATCCAAAAATTGTCACATGCATGCCCTTAATTAATCTTACATGGAGCGTCGCTAATGATAAACCACTCAAGTTCATTTTTGGTTACCAAATCACATCAACTTCATAAGGGAGATATGCATGAGCTAAATAGCAGTGACTTCATTAATTCAATATAGATTTTACATTTTTGGATATCATATTCCTATCCAATAATCATCAAGAGATTCCATAAATAATTTAAATCATATGACTTCATCCATGCACCCCTATGCATTAATTAAATCATGCAATGTTAGTGATGGCTACTCTAACATTCCAAAGTTTTGCATCTATAACTAAATCAATTAGGAGACCAAAAAGGTAAATCCTATCAATTTACATGAAGAAAGGTTACATTCCTAAATTCTCATTGTTTTCATCTAATCACACATGCCGAAATAGTAAACATATTATTTTTTCCTATGGAATTACCCAAGCTACTGGGAACTCACACTTCATTGACAATATTAGTAGTAGTAGTAGTAATGATGTAAATCGTCATAATATGAATATATATGATATTAGTAATGGTTAATTTCTAGACATAATGTTTCTGACAAAAGGAGAATAACTCATTCTTACTACTATGTCAAGAGATAAACATGTAGAACAATATTTATTTAAACCTTAAAGAATTCAATCCTCATCTCTAGTCTTTATGGGAAAACAATATGAGAAGAATAACCATTTTTAAAGTCTCACCTATTAGTTGGCTGGAGAATTGGATGATATTCAAAATCAAAAAAAAAAATCAATGGAAATCAATTAGCTTAAATGGTCAAGTCTGAGAAGATATTCCTTTAGAAAACCTTTAAATACAAGGAATTATTAACCATATGGGTCAAATCAACTACAATTCAAACACTTACAACTTGAATTATTATCATTTAGAAAATTAAATATGTCACTCCTATAGTTTTTGAGTTTGTGAAGGAATCCCTTCATGGAAACTTCCTATGCTAAGAATTATTAACCGTAGGGGTCAACTCGATGAGAACACCTAACTTGAATATTGGTCATGTAGGAACCTAAATTATTACTCATTATGAGACAAACAAAGGATTTTTTATTCTTTATCTCTTATCTTTATTTATTATTACTTTTAGATAAGTTTTGTTCATGCTTTCTTTTATTTGAGATTTCACTTTCCTGACTAAATCTTACGTTGATAGTGTAGGGAAAAGTTGATAATTAGACTAATAATACAAAATAATTACAAAAACAACTAAAAATATTTTTATCCTACCTTCCATGATAATGGATGTAATGACCTTCAGTGGCCATGTCCACCATCACTTATTCCCCCTTTTCACTCATCACTGTAAGGCTCATCTTTGTTAATGTCCAACATATAAACAATTATTCTAAAAAGGAAAGCAAAGACCTTCTAACATAAAAGATAATGGAAGGATGCTCCTATCTAAAGAATGAGTGCAAAAGGATGTTTTCACATTGGAATAGAGTTTATAAATCTATTTGAGGGCACACCAAGGGTTGAGAAGGAATCATTTGAGCAGCGTCCCAGACACACAACCAACTTCTCAGACATTGTGAATTGTTTTTCACCAAGGCAATTAAAACCACTTCCTCACTCAATGTTGTTAATATGGATCAACCACTACATGTTATATTTAAATTTTAAAGGCACGTGAATTTAGTAAATTAAGAAGATTACATGCAAGATCTGACCTATAGACTTCCATAATATTTTTTAGTATCTCATTTAATACAAATGTGATGATATGCGTTCAATGGAAACATGATTAACTATCACCCTAGATTCTCACACTAATTCCTTGAGTGAGAATTGTATTCATATTTTGATTTATATAATACTTGCAATGATTGATATTGTCCTCTCTCAAATATATTGGTATTCTATCCAAAATGATTTATTAATGATGTTTAGCTTTATTTTAAAGAATTTTGCCTTCTAATTATAGACTTATATCTAGGATCATTATATGCTAAAACCCAATTTGAGACTCTTTACCTTCCAATACGAATATATTTGACTCCATTTTATATATTATGTAGGATCAAATCCCTTTTCTTCTGAAAGAAAAGTGAGGGTTGTCAATATATCATGGAATATCCATTGTCTAACTAATATCAAGACCTTATGCAAAGAATAAATAAGGTGATTTTCTCTACTGGTCATCAATGAAGACAAGATGTTGATCTTGAAATCCCTAATTACAATACATCACAATTATTTTCCCAATACTCTACCACACATCTCCCTCAACTTATGATGTCAGTTCCCACATCTCAAGGACCAACAATGAAAATGTGAAATCAGAAGGAGACTAAAGAAGCTCAAATGTTTCGGTGTGTGACTAACGTGTTATGCTTGATCTTCTAGGTTGGAAGGTGCATGCTCACACCCTACCTGGTCGTGTTGGACTCACAACTAATCCTATGCTAGAATCCCAAATTTTTAAAAGGAGTATGTTAGGGTTCCTATTTTTCCTTGTAATAGAACATCAAGGAAGATGATAGTAACATATACTAGTTATTAATATCAAATTGGGATGTTCCAAAAAGATCTAAATCTACATGAAACCTTGCAGTTTCTAAAGAATATCAACAAAAACCTAACACAAATATAATAAATGAGGATCCTTGGTTCAAGGAGAATGAATCATGTAAAGAGCTCCCCAAATAACCTTCCTTTTCAATTTACAAGGTGAATATCTGCTAAATTTAAATCTTTCATACATGTATCTATGGAATATTTTGAGACACACCTTATTCATGTGATACAAGTACATGAGTCTCAAAGTGAAGAACCTATTGAAACTCTTCTTTGAAAAACATGATTATTATATGAATGCAACCTACTTTTGATTGATCAACTTACCAATATGAGAGATAAATAGTTTCTATTGATAGGTGGTATAACCTAACTAATTGCCATTATAATGTTCATCATCAACATCCACAAGCTTGTGCATTTGAAGAGACTGAGTAGTTCAACCTTGATGGACAAGTAACATTTGTGGCATGCTGAGATCTTTACAAAGGACAATCTAAGTATCAATGTGCTTTGTTTTATCATCCCATGCTCCATGTTTCTCTTCACAAATTTCCCCCTCTGTTAAGAGAGAAGGACAACTGATAATTTCCATTGCTTGAGAGAAGTGTTACTACTGGTATTTTAATATTTAAGAAGATAATTCACTAGAGAATGCTAAAGATCCATATTCTCTAGACTTTGCATTCCTAGAGTTTTACCAACTGGTCATCCCATTCCTATGCAATCATCCCTCACTTCTATATCATATTGAATTTTTTATAATGATAGATATCAAGATGAATAGATGATATTTCATGTACACGTTTCTATGAGAAGTTTGACAACTCAAGTGTCCATAATATTGAAGATAGATATGGGATAACACCAGTTCCATAGTACTGGTGTCACAATTAGGTACTACCTGATAAGAATCAACTTATCCTCCAAGGAGTGCGGTGGATCTATCAACAACACTTATTCTACTTGTGTAGGATTTAAATACTAAAGTTCATCCACATGGAATTTTTAAACTAGAACATGTCAGTGCTCCCAAATATTGTTATATCTCTCACTATTTCTCAAAAATCTTAGGAAAAACTTTATAACCATCTTATATTTTTTATCTCTCCTTTTACAAGACATATGGAATTCCCATTACGTCATAAAAGCAATATTCCTTAGCAATATATCTATAGTTTAGTCAGAATAATGACGCCAAATAAACCACTAAAGGTTTTTAATTTTTGTTCCTTAAAATATGTCATCTATACATGTTCTTAGTGATATCCAATTTCTAGTTACTTGTGAGTTGTTGTGGGTACGGAAGACCCTAAAGCCAATGAATAGTCACTACTTAGATTGAATACAAAAATCATCTAGCCAATTTCCAAGAAATAGTTGAAAGACTAGAAGTTGATATGCATAACATAAGTGAGAATTCATATCATCATTTGGAAATGATCTTACTACTAAATTTTAGCACTCATTGTATCCCATTGCAACTATCAACTATTGATGATTGGTCATTACTTAAGATGAGTATAACAACCATACATCAATTTCATCATTGAAAATCACCACATAAGAAATACATAAGTTCTATCTCAACTCGCATAGTCTTCCCATCACTCATATGATCAACATGTTTCATGTCACCATGTCACTCTAGAGATTACCCCACACAAGTTAACTCTACCATTACTATTATGGAGAATATCCTAGATAATGATCTTGGTTATCTATGATAGCATCTATATCTCGATATCGAATTCCACTTGTGAAAATAATATGGGATATGATCAAGTTGATTTTCTTAGATGAAACCATGATCCTATATATAGGAGAGGGGAACAACACAAGGCATGTTCAAAACCCTATGTGCTAAATACACTTAGTACCATTTACATAAAACACATAATAACTAATTACTCTAGAACTCCCCCTCTAAATGAAGTATGGGTGAAACACATGTATAGCTTTCTAATATAGAAAAATATTTCAATATCCCATATATAAATTTGTCACGCTATGAATTTTGTAGTATTATAATAAGAACAACCAAACACTCCCCCTAGAGATGATATCACGTATCAACATACAAGTCTTCTCCCCCTGATGAAATTAAGATTGATGTAAAAGAAATAGTAGTAGACTAGACACCCCCTAAAATTCATAATCACCAAACTATTGGGAGCGATCATTTTTTTAGAAACTTTAATAAACATCCAAGTAAACTTTGATGGTGGAAGATATTTGTAGAAATCACTACTCATCATTCTCATTGAAATAGTTCCATATAAGAAGCACAAAGGATGGAATGATGCATGATAGTTCAGATAACAACACTGATATAGGAATATGTTCTATATCATGTGAAAATGTGTATGTGATACACTACTACATGAAATATGCACTATAGAAGATGTCAACAAAGCACGGATAAACATTGGAAACTTGATAACATGGTTGGGTGAGTAATCTTATATTATATGAAAATGACATGGATCACCTCTTGATCTTATCCTATTCATCCCATTTATTCCTCTACGTTTCTTAATCTATTCTCCCCCTCATGACAACCACAAAAAAGATCATTAGAGTGGTTAGGGTAGAAATTCAAAACAACAATATAGGCTTAGACATGTATGTAAAAAAGTAGAGGGCAGTCAATAATGTGATTCAATGTACAACACGACATGATTTGATTTAGATAAGGGAAGAATTATAAATGGTTCCTTCAATAATCCAAAGAGGCCGATTTGTCTGACCCTTAGGTCAAAAAATTGAGGGAGGGTCACATAACATTGAGGGAGGGTCTAAAAAGTTGAGGGTGATAAGGGTATGTGTATACAGTATTGTTGGAAGCAACAAAGACAAGTTAGAAGTAGTAGATAACCATGGTTGGGGTTAGAACTTGTAGGGTAGAGTCAACAGTAGAAACATGAGGTGGAGGAAGCAACAACAGGTCGATAGGAAAAAAAATCAAGGTAGGGTGTGGGGGTGACAGGACAACAATAGCATGTAGAGAGGGGTTATAGCTGCAATATCTTGGGGTGGGAGAGGCTTAGAGGCTAGAGGGGAATTAGCCTATGACAACATTCATATTGGAAAAAGGATAGTAGATAAAGAAGAAAAGAGAAGGAAAGGGTGGTGGTGGTGGGTCTTGGGTTTGCGGCAGTAGGGAAGGGAATATTAACAACATCATAGTGGAGTTTTATCAACATAGAAGAAGAGAGAAGAAGATGACCATGGAGGTTGGGAAGATGCCTGGTTGGTAGTCAACCCAATGAAAGATGGTGGGTCCCATAGACATATGAAAATCTCCTTTTTCTCTCCCATAAAGAGTTTTCTAAGAGCACCTTTCTTAGGTACCATGTGGAAAATAAGATAGGAGGCAACATAGTTGATTCTATTAGATAAAATACTACTCATATATAGGAGCATGTATTTGGAAAAGGAATTGTTGAAACCCCAAAGTGTAAAATTCACTTAGGCCCATTACAAAAGAAACACAATAACTAATAACTCTATCACTAATTTTAAATATTCCAGACACCAACTAGCCACAAGGTAACATGTTCTATACTAGTGACATTTACATTCTACAAGAGGACTATTGTTTCTACTTTAAACCACTTAGGGGATACATAGTGGTATCCATATTTTGAGAAATCTTATAAACCATAATGGAAATCATAGAAACTCTACCATCTAGGGAAACCATTTTCTTGTGAAATTATCTCTTACATCATGATTTGTTAACATAAAGTCCAACAATGTCCAACCTCAATGGATAATTTAGGGAATTAAAAAGGGTCATCATCCTGACATCAAGATCTTAACAATTTCCCTATGCTATGAAGATCATTATATCCTTTTCATATTATATCCTCACACTATTTTTCTCAGCAGAAATAGTTTAGACTAATTAAAAAATACACATGTCATGAAGATGAATGATGATGTCGATGTAGTCCAAATGATGTGGAAAGTCAATATTCATGATCAAACATATATCAGATCCATTTATGGATGAATCTAATCAAATCCATCTGAAAAACCCCATAATCAAAAGATGATTACAGATACCATACTTTTTGTGTTTTATGTTAAATATTTTCTATGCTAGAAAAGCTCTAAGGAAAGTTACTTTTGGATAGTATACACCCAACCTTAGGATTTGAATTTTTTTGGATGTCATGTACTAAGTATATTCACACATCCACATTCGTCGGGGAAAATGACCATCTTGATTCAACTCATTCTTCATATCCCTATATTTATTATTTTTCTTCTAAACAATCAAATTTTAATGTTGAAGTGAAGATCTAAGAGCAAGCCTAATCGAAATCATTTCTAACTCCAACTCTTTTCTTATTTTTAATTAAAAAATTATTTTGTTTTCCGACTTCAATTTGTATT
This sequence comes from Alisma plantago-aquatica, assembly GCA_963693085.1. NCBI lineage: Eukaryota > Viridiplantae > Streptophyta > Magnoliopsida > Alismatales > Alismataceae > Alisma > Alisma plantago-aquatica. The sequence continues at coordinate 748,684,738 of OY856414.1, forward strand.
TTAAGTTGTTACTTTATATTTTAATTTTTGTTTTATGTTGTTAGGGAATAATCATAGGATGTCTTAATCACCCCATGGGACTCCTTACTCTATCTAAAAATGTAATTTTGTAAAAATTTGAACAAGAAATAAGACGATTCATACGTTCTACCTTCCTAAGATACTATATTCCCCAAAAGATTAGAAGTAACACTTTCTTAGCCTCTTTGTCTAGAAGGAAAACTCAATCTCTTATAAAAATACTTGTTAGATAAGGTCTTGATAATGATAATTAATTTAACTCATGTTCTTTTCCCATTAGTGATACTCTTGATGATATAGTGAGACCTTGATATTTGAAAAGCTAATTTGGAATAATTGTCAAAATGAGTTTAGAATCTATTTATCATTTTAGGCTCGTTGAAACAATAGGAAACACAATAAAAGAGAATATTGGCTTAAGAAAGACGAGTTAAACACCCTAAACACAACTATTAATATATAAAAATTCTTGTACCAAAATGATCATGTCATACGTGTTATGTAAATAACTTATTTCTTTTGGCTATTTGATGTAATCAGTTTTTCCAATGGAAGTTATACCATTTACTAGAAAGATAGTTATTTGTGAAATTAAATAGCCTAATGCTCAATCATGTCAATCAGATAGTTGAGAAATCCATCAAATTATACTAAAGGGATTCAATGCTCATAAGATTGCATTCGAAGACATACCAAATTTGGATAGGTAAATTGAGTTGAACTTTCCCATGGTCCACAAGGACTGAAGTAAATATTCTTGAGAATGCTATGACACATACATGACCAAAAAGTGATAGATAGGTGGAAGCAATTTTTTATTTCCTCATGTATAAATTTATGAATATCATTTTACAATTCCTCTTTTACAAAGAAAAAAAATTCATTCAAAAACCCATTCATCAAAACTTCCTTATTCTTGATTGCTTGCACTGCTTGGGGACACAAAAACTCTTAAGTGTGGAGTGGTTACTAACACTCATTTTGAGTATTCACATCAATATAAGTAGTATTAAATTGCATGATGATAGGGAAATAAATGTTAGTATCATATGAATCTTATTATTATCCATGTACCTGCATGGAATGTACACAAAAACAACAATTCCTTCTATTTGAGTGCAACTCAAAACTTATATGACAAAAATTTCCTACTTACATATGAAAATATCCATAAGAACCTGAGTAGAACACATGAAAATGTCAAACACTTGGAAAGATAAGCCCCATGAAAGTTCAATGCAACGTCCTTGCAATTTAGGTATATCCTCTTAAATTTAGTATTTAACATCTTCATAGGGACATATCATGCTCACTCATCTCATTGCTTTGGTTTTTATGACCAAATATGCCTCAAAGAGATAAATTGATCTGAAAAGAAAGATTGGATGTAACTTCTAGTGACCTTGACACTTAATTAGAGACCTTCTTATCTGATCACATTGAAACTTTATCTAAAAGTCCCTTCACATGTAATCCATTTGTCTAAGTGTGATAAACTCAAGTGGATACCTAAAGGTGAAATGATTTAGAAAATCCCATAACCTGACCAAGTAAAGGTCCATGCAACTAGATATAGAACCCTAAATTCCAATTTTTTTTACTGAAGAGGTAAAATACAATCGAATTCCTAAATTTATCCATCTTTAATGAGACCTTCCCTTGACATGAATCCACCCAAAATTCTTAGACAAAATATACAAATTCTTTCTATCTAACTTTCATATTATAAAATGAACCACTAACCATTGTTCTTAAGGTTTGAACATTCATTCATGCACTACCATTCACATTTACTACCATTTTTCTTTCATGCTAGTAATCTACCTTCCACAAGTGACGGAGCTACATATCTACACATATCTCAAGTACAATCAATGCCAGATTACTTTTCTTCCCTAGTCCCTGTCTTGCTGGAGTTTGACTTCTACTCCATTTTAAGGCCACGATGTGGCCTGGAGTTCATAAGGAAAAGATGTGAAACAACAAATGTGAGATCCATGCACTTATTTAATGGTATATTCTTTGCTCAAGTCCTCTTCTTTTATGCATCACAAATGGAATTGAGCTCCTTTAGTGAGCAGCATAAGGTACATATTAGAGTTGAGAGACTAAGCTTCATATCAGTGTGGGGGTTATTCCCCACAATCATTTTGTTTATCAATGTAGTTACTATATGATATATATTTTAATTGCTTTCTCATCCTTATAGCCTTTCTAGATTCAGTGCCTCTTGTAAACAACCATGACAATGGATGTTTGGTGTGTACCCATACGAGAGAAATTATTGTGTTTTTCTTTGAGAATAGTAGACCAAGTTGGGTGTTTTGATCATATAACTGTAGTGATAGAGTATTGATAATTAACTTCAAGAGAGGTAGTGTCCAATTCATTTTTAAGTTCTACATAAAATTTAAGAGTAAGAGGGTATAGATACAATGGGAATATCTTTATTAGTTGATCATGTGTGTGAAACAGTTGTAGTTAGATAGGTGAATTATGTTGTTGGTTAAAACCCATTCTCAAATTTAAACTCTTACCTCTCATTGTCTGTTAATAAAGACATATTTTGTCCCTTTTTTAGTTGTTCATTAGTCTGTGATCATCTCCTTGTATTGTACTCAAATTAGGTAATAAAGACTAGTAGTTATATTCGTTCATTAACACGCTTCTTGGTAACGATCCAAATACTCTGCAATATATACATTGTACATTTGTGTGTATATTTCAACATCTAGATGTAGTGCTAGAGTTGTGTTTTGATAGTAGTTGCCTGCTAACTTTGAGTGCTAGAGTTGAGTGTCATTATCATAAGGCACATATATAAATAATGTTTATTATCCCTAACCTCAAGCTCATCCATATACTAGGCCATTAGGGGTACCTAGCCTCATTAAGTCATGAATGTACAAATGGCATAGGTTAAATATCAATCCAAGCTCAAATCAGGTTTTAGAATTAGGTAACTAGTAGTTTATGCACATGACACTACATAATAATTATATATAAACACTAACCCTAAGTTTAACCTTATTTAAGGGTCAGTAAAGGGTCATGAGTCTATTAAACACATCACCATATTTTAATGACCTAGGACATCTACTAACCCATCTTGCATTAGATAATTAGGACTAGGTATCCTATATATTATTTAAGTACATGCATTGAGAACTTAGATCCAAATAGGAAATATTTTATGTATATCTGGTCATTCTTAGGTAAAAGTAGTGATTTTAGAATAGTATATAGGTCTAGAAAATCATAAATGCTTATGAAGTCTCATATATGCATATATTATGTTACCAATATCTTGACTGGAATTATTATGCCAAAATGGCATAATTTACTAAAATGATCAATCATTCATAACTATTAGTTGGAGTTTATTAATAATCATATGGTATTATAAGCAATCAAAATTACCATATACAAGATTTTATGGTGTTATGGTAAATAGTATAAAAATTTATGCTATAGAACCCCATGGTACTTAAAAGGATAACATAATTAATAATCAAATTAGTGCAATCATGTAGGAACCTTATTAGGAAGTTGTTACATAATATTCATCAATTATTTTGAAATAGTTCCTTGTTTATAAATGTAACCTACTTGGAAAAAATATTGTTATCATATCAAGCCTCAAAACATAAGCTTCATGCCACATGGGTATTCTACTCATTTTTACCTTTAAAATAGTACCTTACATGTATAGTATGGTCATTCACACATACTAAAGTGCTTTTTCAAAGTCTTCTTTTTTGTAAAATATGAATGATCAAATATTCATCATGGGGCTCTATGTGTGCCATTATCCCAAGGAGTGGCTCATAATAAATTAAGATAGGTCCAATTGCTATAGGATTTGGTTTATCCATTCAAGATTTTGACCAACCTTGTTGGAGTACTCCCCTAGCCTCTTAGCTCTGGCCCATCCCAATCGAGCCTCCCCTTCTCTTTGATTCACACCTTGGACTTTCAATGCATCCCTCCACATCAAAGAAACCAAGGTACCACCTAAAGACTTTCCCGGAGTGATCTATTATGCTTCTTATAAGATGCAATCTTATGCAACATTGGTTCCTAGAGATCTAACTAGGTGGGAAGGTGTTTGGAAACACTTCTCATTTTCATTGGGATTGCCTCAGATATGGAACTTAGTGATTGATGGCCCTTACTTTGCTCGAAAATAAGTGAGATTAGGTCTGGTCCTCCCTCTAGTATGTCGCCACTACCCTATAGGAGTATGAAGGATTTCACAGACTCATAGAGACCCTCCAACTAGGTTAGGGTTGTAAATAATCAATCTTTACAGTCAAATAATTACATAATAATATCGGAATTATAAACAATCTTAATTACAATCATGCTTTTACATCAGAGTCACAGAATCTTTACACAAGATTACAAATTTTAGAATAAGAAATGGTTTCGTATCTAGTCTGCAATAGAGGGAAGCTCCTGCATGTCTCTTCTTGTCCCTTGTTCATGTCACCTCTCCATGAGACCCTGAAGGAACAAAACCACACATGGATCCCGTTGAAGGGAAAATAAAGGACAGCTAGGGTGGTACTAAATTCATTTATTGAGCCATTTAAAATAAATAATTATGAGATCAAATCTTGGTAAGATTGCTTGGTGGACTATGGTATTAACAAGAGAATATTGTAGCTATAATGCTAATTTCAAAAAGGTGCAATAGTTCAAAGTGGTGACTAGAAAATAGTAAATAGATTCTTAAACTAATATCAAGATTTCAAAATGGAACATTTTTTCTCAAAACTTATATCAAGATATCCAATAATTCAAAATGCAAAGATTTATCCAATGGCACAATCAATCTAATATTTTGTTTTCGCCAATGGCTAAGTGTCTAGTGTTCTCCCCTCTACGAGGGAACAACACTTTCTCCTGTGGGGGTAACCAGTACAGTGGGACCTTTAATTGTCCATTATCCATTGCACATGGTTGGGGACCATGACCTGCTGAATCTAGTGAGCCAAAGCTCTGGGAAAATATTTTGAAATTTTATGTCACTATCAAAATCATTCAACATTTTCAATTTCTCAACAATGTTTAACAACTAGTTAGTCATGGTGAATTTCAACAAAAATGGAAAGGCTAAAAATAAAATGTGTTTACTACTTATTTAAAATTATATATATGAAACTCAAGAGGGAGGAAAATAGTTCTATAAAAAATAGAGAATTAAGTACATGTTCAAAATTGAGAACTTCCTATCAAGTTGTACATAAGGATCAACAATGAAATTTCCTCAAGAATATAGAAAGAGAGGAGGTACTAGGGTTATTTGATGTTTCTTATCTTGGAAATCACTTCTTAAGTTTTTATGAGGTAAAATTACTATTTTACCCCTTAGCAAGTAGAATGTCTTATTGATCATCTTTTCATTATTATAGTGTATTATCTTGAGATTATTAATTTCATGTCCATCATTGTAGTCATATCTGGGTACACATATGACATAGTAGTCATTGCCCTAACATAGATATATGTATCCATATAATGAATAAATTCATTTTTGCATATACATATGATCCCTCAGGTCTAAGTGTCATTAATGAGGTGAATTTTCATAAGGTTATGCTACTATGCTTCATAGGGGTAGGTCATGCAAACAAAATAACATAAGGTCCATTATTATAATTATTCATAGCTCTAAACTTTAGTCACTTACTATTATTATGCACTTAGGTCTAGGACATGACTAATTAAGTAAAAAAGGTTAAATATTTTAGAACTTGGGTGAAAATTGATACAATATCATGTACAAATAATTTCATATTAACCCTAGCTATAACTAGATATTCCATATTCCCAATTAATTGTTTGAATAAATTAATTCTAAGTATTTAGCATTATAATTAGAAATTATAGTTGTTACTTATATGAATTGATGATTATATGTCACATGTGTACCCATCACATGTTATTAATCATCATCACATGCTCTATTAAGTTTTCCACATTAAAATAATATCTAATAAGGTATTGGATTAGTACATGATTTCTCTTGATAGCCAATGTATAGAAAATGACTAGATGTATCATATACCTAAGTTCTTGATCTTATTTCCCTTGGTTTAATATTGTATTTTTGTCATTATATTGATACCCTATCATTTTCAATGTTGATTTTATTTGTCACATGAACCATAGTTTCATATCACTTATACACTATTCGATTGGTTTGAAATAGAGAGGAGAGGACGATGTGGAATTAACCTATGAGTGGGTCTTGATGGTGACCAAAGCATGTGAGGTTGGAGCTCCCGGGACTTTCATGCTTTAGAAGCTGATCATCTAAACTCCCTAGAAGCTAATGAACTTGGTGTTCTCCTCTAGTGGAAATATAGTGCAGGTGGGAAACAGCTGCAACCCACATCACGATTAGATGATGGAACCTAGCTTGGACTGGTCGGGCAGGGGGCTCAGGTGGATAGGGATGAGTCGGTGGTGGTGGCAAGGTGTGTTCCAGTCTTCAATTATGGCTGGACGTAGTAGATAGGATGATGATGTGATTTCACAGATGTTGTGGTGTGATCGTGGTGGAGACATAATGGCTAGGTGTAGTAGGGTGTCAAGATAACGAGATGGTGTCGCCACGGTTGTGGTGGTCATGGTCTGTTTATTGGTTACAGCGAGCATAAAAAGTTAGGGGGGAGAAGGCTGGAAGGGGTGACGATGGAGGCCTCTTGACGAGCACTAGATGGGGTGTTCTCAATGCTTGTTGAAATGAAGATGGTGGGAGATGAAGTCAGGAAAGATAGCTTGATCTGTTGATTCCTCGCCATTAGTAGGGCTGATTGTACTCGAGGGTTAGATACAATCATGAGTTGTAGGTCTATTCTGATGATTAAGTTGTAGGTTTGGGACTGATGCATTGAGTCAACAGGGTTAAGGCAAAAGAAGTATTAGTATCTATGCATGTCCATGGGACAACACATGTCAAACTTGTTCTTCATGACCTTGAGATTCAAGGCAATCTTGGTAACAGTTACATTTATGTTTTCTCTCGCTACTAGGGTTGAAAGCAATTTCTCTACAAGGGGTTCTACCATAATGGGTTTAGGATGGTGTAGAGGATAGGAACCAATGGCGACTTAAAGAACTTGGGTTTCTCAGAAACAGTGGTGAGGAGGGGAGGGGAAACTCTATGTCATCCCTCTGAAATGGATACTTTGGATTGTGGGTTTAGGGTAGATGGGCGGGGTTAGAGATGGTCAATTGGCTTGACCAATTATTATTGTGTATGTTTTCCATTTAATCCCCCAGTGTTTTTAGGATTGTATATATTATTAATTTCTTATTCCTTTATTCTCAAATTTTCAAGAAATGTTTAATGGTCATTACTCTAGTAACTAAAATACTAGCTCCCTTAGTTCATGAGTCTAATATGACCAAAACTATTTATCCTTTCAATTAAATCAAATATTAATACCTTAAATTCAATAATATCTTTTTAAGTTATTTCAAAGACAAGTATGTATCCTTGAGTCCAACTTTTGGATAGTGAACCCCGTATGGGATGAATAGATCAAAACGAGAACAAATTGCATGTAGTTTCTCAAATTCCAAGATATTTCAATAAAGTGTAAATGGGAATGCTATTCTATGAAAAGAGGATTTCAATTTTTTGAGGATTATGTATGATAGCTCAAAATTTAAATTTAGTACCAAAATTTGGTATGTTACAACTCTTCACCCCTTTAAGTGGATTTTGTCCTCAAAATCCATGACTGGGTGTACACATTGGGGTAAGTCTTAATACATATTGTTCAATCTATCTACATTCTAAAGGATTGACATGGGAAAAGGGAAGAGGTGGTATGTATCTCTTAAAAAACTCCCACTCTTAGAGGAAAGATAAATGGTCATGTCAAAAAATAGGTTTTGTATAATTTCCTTCACTCATTATAGGGCTTCTCCTCTAGGGTTTCTTCACACCTTCTTGATTTTGACTTAGCTCGAGAAAACTTTGATAAAATCTCATAAAATTATTTTTGTACATATAGTATTATATAGGAAATAATTTTTTTGATGGAAAATATTTTGATGCAAAACTGAAAATGACCAAAATCAATGAGATGACTAAGTCACAATCACATCTCCCAAATTCACCATGCTAACTATTTGACTTAGTTGTTCACATATGGTATAGGAAATAAGGATGTCCTTCATGAATTAGAACTTTGGCTTAGTTTTATTGTTCACCTTCCAATTACTAGGTTTCTCACATTTTTTGATGCCTCATCTCACCTCTACTAATATGGCAATGTTTCATTTTCACTAATTGGTGGGTAAGATAATTTTGTGAAATTAAATTCCACCTAACTTACTATTTTCATTTAGCTAGATAAGGCTAACAAGACTAGGATTGATTCTAAACTACTTGACCAAGTTCTAGGTATGCTAGTTTGTAACCCTAACTTCTACAAGATGTGCATGAGTCTCAACTATTTATGGCTCTTGATACCATGTTGTAAATACTCGATCTTTACTGTCAAATAATTACAAAATACTATCAGAATTATAAATAATCTTTATTAAAATCATGCTTTTACATCAAAGTCGTGGAAGTTTTACACAATATTACAAATTTTAGAATAAGAAATGGTTTCCTATCTAGTCTGTAACATAGGACAGCTCCTGTACATCTTTTCTTGTCCTTCTTTCATCTCACATGTCGATGAGTCCTCGAAGGAACAAAACCACACATGGACCCCATTGAAGGAAAAATAGAGGTCAACTAGGCTGGTACTAAATTCAATTATTTAGTTATTCAAAATAAAGAATTATGAGATCAAATATTGGTAAGATTGCTTGGTGGACTATGGTATTAATAAGAGAATAGTCTAGCTACCATGCTAATCTCAAAAAGGTGCAATAGTTCAAAGTGGTAAATAGAAAACAATAAAGAGATTCTCAAACTAATATCAAGATTCCAAAATGGAACAATTTTTCTCAAAATTAATATCAAAATATCCAATTACTCAAAATGCAAACATTTATCCATCTACACAGTCAATCTAATATTTTGTCTTCGACAATGACTAGGTGTCTAGCATTCTCCCCTCTATGAGAGAAAAACACTATCGCCTGTGGGAGTAACCAGTACCATGGGACCTCTAATTCTCCACTATCCACTATGTAGGGTTGGGGGTCATGACCCGCCGAATCTAGTGAGACAATGCTCTTAGCCAATATTTTGAATTTTTGTGCCAATATTAAAATCATTTGATATTTTCAATTTCTCAACATTGTTTAACATTCAAGTTAGTCATGGTGAACTTCAACAAAAGGGGACAAGCTAAAAATAAAACGAGTTCACCACTTTTAAAAAATTATATATATGAAACTCAAGAGGGAGGCAAATAGTTCAATAAAAAAATAAAGAACTTAGTACCTGTTCCAAATCAAGAACTTCCAATCAAGTTTTACATAAGGATCAACAATACAATTTCCACAAGAATCTAGAAAGATAGGAGGCCGTAGGGTTATTTGATATTTCTTGGCTTGGAAATTGCTTCTTAAGTTTTATTAGGTAAAATTACTATTTTACCTCTTAGCAAGTAGGATGGCTTATTGATCATATTTTCATTGTTATAGTGTATTATCTTGAGAATATTAATTTCATGCCCATCATTGTAGTCATATCCGAGTACACATATGATATAGTAGTCATTGCCCTAAATATAGATATATGTATCCATATAATACATAAATTCATATTTACTTATACATATGATCCCTCAGGTCCAAGTGTCATATCTGAGGTGAAGATCCATAAGGTTATGCTAGTATACTTCATAGGGGTAGATCATGCATACATAATAACATAAGGTCCGTTATTATAATTATTCATAGCTCTAAACTTTTTTCACTTACTATTATTATGAACTTAGGTCTAGGACATGACTAATTAAATAAAAAGGGTTATATATTTTAGGACTTGGGTGAAAAGTGATCCAATATCATATACAACTAGTTTCATCTTTTCCCTAGCTTATAATTAGATATTTCATCTTCCCAATTAATTAGTTAAATAAAGGAATTCTAATCATTTAGCATTATAATTAGAAATTATAGTTATTACTTATATGAATTGATGATTATATGTCACATGTGTACCCATCCCATGTTATTAAGCATCACCATGCTCTATCAGGGTTGCCACATTAAAATACTCTCTAATAAGGTATTGGAGTAGTACATGATTTCTCTTAGTACCCAATGTATAGAAAAGGACTAGATGTATCATATACCTAAGTTTTGATCTTATTTCCTTTGGTTTAAGATTGTATTTTGGTCATTATATTGATACCCTATTATTTTCAATGTTGATTTTATCTATCACATGAACCACCGTTTCATATTACTTATACACTATTCGATAGGTTTAAAATTGAGAGGAGAGGACAATGTGGAACCAACATGTGAGTGGGACTTGACGGTGACCAAAGCATGTGAAGTTAAAGCTCTTGGGCCTTTCTTGATTTGGCGACTGATAATCTAGACTCCCTAGAAGTTGTCGAACTTGGTGTTCTCCTCTAGTAGCACCGCAGTGTGGGTAGGCAATAACTGCAATCCATAGTAGACTCAGATGATGGTGTCTGGCTTGGAGTGGTCAGGCAGGGGGCTGGGGTGGATAGGGACGAGTTGATGGTGGTGGAAAGGTGTGTTCCATTCTAGGATGATGGTTGGATGTAGTAGAGAGGAGGACGATATGATTTCACTGAGTTTGTGGTGTGATGGTGGTGGCAACATGGTGGTTGGGAGTAGCAGGGCATTGAAATAATGAGATGGTGCCACCACGATTGTGGTAGCCATGGTCTACATTTTTTGGTTACAACCAACGTTAGCCTGCATAGGGAGTTAGGGTGAGAAGGCAGGAAGGGTTGACGGTGGAGGCCTCTTAGTGAGAACTAGGCAGGGTGTTCTTGACACTTTTTGAATTAAAGATGGTGGGAAATGAAGTCAAGAACTAGGGTTTGATCTGTAGATTCCTCGTCGTTAGTAGGGCAGGAGGTGTTCGATGGCCGAATATGATCACGAGTTGTAGGTCTGTTCTTACGATTAAGTTGTAGGTTTGGGACTGCAGATTGAGTTGTTAGGGCTGGGCCAAGGATCCGCGTGGCGCTAATACTCTGCGTGGGTGTAAGGGGTGTTAAGGTGGAAAAGTATTAGTATCTATGCCTGTCTGTTGGACAACACATCTCAAACTTGTTCTCCATGACATGGAGAGTCAAGGCAACCTTGGTAATGGTTGAATTGATGTGTTCTCATGCTACTAGGGTTGGCAGTGGTTTTCAACAAGGGGTAATACCATAACGGGTTTAGGATGGTGTAGAGGAGCAGAACTAGTGGTGACTTAAAGAAATTGGGTTTCTCAGAAGTGATGGTGAGGAGGGAGGGGAAACTTTATGTCGTGCCTCTAAAATGGTGACTTTGGAGTCGAGGGTTTAGGATAGGTGGATGGGGTTAGGAATGATCAATTTCCTTGACTAATTAGTACTTTGTATGTTTTTCATTTAAGCCCCCAATGAGTTTAAGAATGTATATCTTATAATGTTCTGATCTGTTTATTCTCAAATTTTCAAGAAACATTTAATGGTCATTACTCTAGTAACTAAAATACTAGCTCCCATAGTTCATGAGTCTAAGATGGCCCAAACTATTTATCCTTGTACTTAAATCAAACTTCTAATAACTTTTAAGTGATTCCAAATCCAAGAATGTATCCTTGAGTCCAACTTTTTGATTATAGACCGTGTATGGGGTGAATAGATCAAAATGAGAACAAATTGCATTTTGTTTCTCGAATTCCAATATATTTCAATGAATTGAAATAGGAATGCAATTCTATCAAAAGAGGATTTCAATTTTTGGAGGATTATGTATGATAGTTCAAAATTTAAATTTAGCACCAAAATTTGGCATGTTACAGGGGTTTTCTAGAAGAACACCCTAAAATGTTCTCTTATTCACATATATGTGTATAGTGGTTGATAATCTCTATCCCAAAACATATGCAAACACCTCCTCTGACTACCACACACTACATGGGTCCCTCCCATAGCCTATGTCTCTATTTTCTTCCTCAATCATTACCCCTTTTTGTAGATCATGTGCACATAAGGAGTGTACGATATGGTGGTAGAGGTGGTTCTATAATCCATGCACACTCCACCAAACTCTATCATATTTGGGTTAAGGAGGAGCTAGTCTTCAACAAATGTGTGACAGAGCCACATTCCCATGGAGCTAAAGCAAGGGAGATGGAAGATGGGGGGCATGGGCCAACATTATGCCATTCTCTTCTTCTTGTACAACAAGCTTTTCACTCAAAGGGTTCCTAAGTTACCCATTACCCCTTTAATTTATCCACTAACCTTGTTAGAAGCAAGGGATAAACAATGGAAACATGGGACCAAGTTCTATTGAATCCACTCTTCCCTCCTTTATTTTAAACTAAAAAATGTTTCAACTAAAATACATTTTGCCACAAAATTTGAAGCTTGCCTACACCCCAAGAAAAGTAGCTTATAACCCAAATTTAAGGCATTTGGACAATGTTAATCCCCACGATAAAATTTTAAAAGTGAGGGCATTATCAAGCTCCATTCCATTGGATTGACCCATTAGTCTGTTGGATCAATGGGCTCTAGAAGGGGGGGTTGAATAGAGCTTCACAAATTCTCACAAGATAAATTAGACCACCAAATTATATATTTGAAAAGCTTAAACAAGCAGCAATTTGATGTCCTAATCTAACATACATAGCAAGGATGAGAGATAGTGAAAAACAAGCACTTGGATAGGTGGCTTAGAGTGGTTCCATGTCCTAAACTTAGGAGCAATGTCAGTCCACTACCTAGAGTGGGTTAGTCTCTAGGATTTGCAATATTGGTACTCTTATATTCCACAATAAGATTACAAGACACAACAACCACACATCCAAGGGATTAGTACCTCAAGCAAAGATCTTCAACCTATATAAGGAGCTTACCCACTTGAACCATGGAGTCTTCTGCCATCAACATGGACTTACCCACTCCTTTCTTCAAGTCTTCTGCCTTCAAGGGATTACCTATCTTCCTTGAGCGTTGCCTTGCTTCTCTCCTTCACTCTGAGATCTGGAGCACCTATCTCCTTCACTTGGAGACCTAGAGAAACTTGCCTTCTTCAATCTTGAAGAACATCACCACCTTCTCCTTCACTTGAAGAGGGACCTTCAACTTGACTTCAATAGGAATTGAGGTTGGAAGATGGAGGAGGAGAGCTTTACAACAATATAGGGAGTAGCTCTTTTACACAGGAACCTATCTCACTCATACTCACGAATTTGACTTGAAGGTAGAGAGAGAAAGGGGCTCAAAGGCTTAGAACACTCTCAACTATACTAGGACTAAGTTTGCAATGAATGAGAAGCCTTGGAATGAACTCCAAGAGGGTCTATTTATAGTTGAGGGAGCCCCTTTGAGTTGTGGGACACTTGGATATGAAAATAGCTGGTTTTTGTTCAAAGAAATGACTCTATTTTTGCTCAAAACACTCACCAACGATCACATCACTTTTTTCTACAATTTCTATACAGTGCAATCGGTCGAGTTTCAATAAAGTTAACTCGATCGATCAAGTAAAAGACAAAACTGTTATTCAAATGGTCGGTCGAGTTTGTCTTGGGGAAACTCGATCGATCAGTGAAGATCGTTTTGGTCAGGCACTTGATTGGTCGAGTTCTGTGTAAACACAACTCGACCGATGCTATCTCCAGAAAACTGACCAAGATGGATCGACCGAGTTTGTCCTGGGGAAAACTCGACCGATCGACAACCTGTTGTCAATCTTTAGAAAATGCATCTAAATTGATCTAACATTGGTGTTTTATGTCCCAATCAATTTCTCACCTTAGTTACAAGTCAATTCATCATTACAAGTGATTACATATATGTTCTAAGGTCATTTACGTAGATTTCCACAAAAACACACTTGTAGCTCTTTGACTTGAACTTGAGTCAAACTAGGGTTTTGGATTTGGGATCCTTTTCATGTACCTAATACCTGAAATCAATCTTTAATACACATATTAGATACATATGAATGGAATGGTTAAGTCATTATCAAAATATAGGCAATGTATAACCTCTAGGTCAACATTCTTCCCCTTTTTGACAATGACAAACCATTCCTCAAACATATTGAAAAGGATGTAGAGATTATACCTTTGCTTTGTGAAATAGGAAGATTCATGTAATGAACAATGTGAATTTTCTCCCCCTCAATCTATGCTTCTATTAACCTACATGGTTAATGTATCTACACAATGCAGTAGCAATATACATGTAGTATGTAGTCCTTTGCAAGTTCACATAATAAGCAGTGAATTGAACAAGAAAGGATCTCACTAGAAAAAAAAGCAATATTATAGCAAAGAAAAACCAATATGATTGAGTTTCAAGACTTGAGCTATCTCTTGAAATATCTCTCCCCCTTTTTGACATTATCAAAAAAGTAGGGGGGTAGAAGAGCATAAGCCAGGTCTTCTGCAAAACACATACATCCATATATGCAAAGGAATAAACAACAGTTTAAAAGCATATATCACACGCAGATAAAAAAACATACAATTCAAGTCATGATCAAAATATAACTCGAGATGGCACAAATGCATAGGATAAAACATAGTATAATACATAGTTCACATCAAAGATATTACAACTCAGATATATGTCCTCATAAGAGCAACTACATAACATAACAGCGATAAAATAAAGATAAGAAATAGTACATCTCAAAAGAATGTGCCAAGATGTTTCTTATACAAAATAGTCTAGAAAGATATATATGATAAGCATGCTAGACTATAAACTAAGAAACCACCTAAACATCTAAGATATCTATATCAACAATGTCATCATCGCCAGGTGTGTAGTCCCCGTCCCCGTCAGAAGGTGGAGCAGTAGTGCCAGCATCATCATCAGCACCATCACCATCACCATCTTCAAAAGCATCCTCGTCGTCACCTTCATCATCATCAGCATCCTCAGCCTGGTCTGGCATCTCCTCATCAGCACGAGGTCCAAAGGAATGTATGGGCCAGTGGGCATTCTGCTCATCCCAAGACATACCAAGAGCGTGAAGCTCATTGTCCTGTGGAAAAAATAGAGCAAAGTCACCTAGTGAGGCGAGCAGGGTGACTAGGGGGCCAGCATGTAACAGGAGGATGGCAGGAGTGGAGATACCAGCAGAAAAAGGTGGCGGAGCAGCAACGGAAGGCTCGGGAGTAGGATAGTAATGATCATATGCATAGGAAGCATAAACATTACTGGGATAGGGCTGGTAGGTGGGGTAGGGTGATGCACATGATAGGTTCATGTGAGACATGATGGAACACAGATCCTGGTGCAGGTGGTCCTGAACCTGTTGATTGTACACCTGTTGATGCATCATATAACCCATAAGGATTTCATTAGACACACGAAAAGACACATGGTTGGGTCTAGGAGGAGGCTGCGGTGGTGGAGCTTGGGTGGAGGAGGATGGGGTAGCTGAAGCGGCTGCAGAGGAGGAAGCACCAGAGGCAGAGAAAAACACAGGAACGGACTTTTAAAGAGTGGTCTCACTAATAGAAACACTCTTTCTGGAGACCGGATAATGGAAGTCAGAAAAGAGACATTTGTCAGTGGCGAACATGAAAAAACCACAAATCAAAGTCGGATAGGGTGGGTGGGTGCCTTTGGTGTTCTTGCCAGTGTCAAAGCAGGTCATGTGATGTAATATATACCTGGCCCACTTGACACCGATATTGTTTAACAAACAATACATAATGACTGCGGTATTTTTGGCAATGTCCGTTTGATTTCTATTTGGATGGACATTATAGTTAATCACCAAAGCCAGTATGTGCCTCTTTAGGTCAAGAGAGGAGGAGGACAGGATGGACTTCTTCTTATAGACCACGTCAGGTTTCTTAAAAAACCGATGAATATTCAGAAACGTCAATTCATGGTGTTTGTAAAAACCTTCCAGGTCAAGAAGATCGAAATACTCTCCATAATCCTTACGCCATGTGTCATTTTCCTCATCTCCAGCAAAAAAGACATTTAAAGTATCCTCGGGGAGTTGGAAACGACGACCGACGATCATAGAAGTAAGAATTACTTCAGTATTCGGCGGTGGGATGAGCGAATCGTTGTTCCAACACAAGTTGGCATAGAACTCGTGAACAACCTTAGTGTTAGATAAAGAGTTATTAAAGCAGTCACGTTCGATTGCTAGGGCGGACAAATGGTGGGTGGCGAGAAGCCGAGAAATAGAGGCAATAATCGCTTGATACATAGGGGAAGGATCGATCAAAGAACAAAAAGGAAAAGGGCTTCGGCGAAGAAGGTCCTTGTACCTATTTACAGCCTCAATCGACACAAAGGAGGTATTATCAAATGGAATCAAAAGATTATTCGATGAGAAAGTTGGAGCATTGCTTGGAGCAGGACGTTTTCATCTATGAGAAGCCATAGAAATGAAAATGAGATGAAAATCGTGTAAACAAGAAATAGCAAACCTCAAACGTCAAACAAACACCACCAATGACACTCAGGGAGGTCAAGATCAAGGTTTCTAGGTCGATCTAGGGCTAAGAGCGGGAGGTTTAGGGTTCGCGTTGAGAGCTTAGGGCTAAGAGGTGAGGAATCGGTCGTCTATTTTCTAGTTGAAAGGGAAATAGTCAGCCAATCCTAACTTTTAAGTTGGCTCAGCCCGCGGATCGGTCGCGTTCTGTGTATGGGAAACTCGACCAAACGGTCCACTCAAGAACTACTCATGGCTCTTGATCGGTCGAGTTTTTCAGGGTGGAAACTCGACCGAAGGTCAACCTAACCTAAAAGTCACATTCTTAGTTTCTAGCCATATACATGCCAATTAAATTCATTTTTCAATTCTATTATGTATAATTAACATACTTAGGCACATTTAGCTCATCAGTGGGCACTATTTTGCGATAAAACATGGAATTCAATAAAAACCCAAAAACAAGCAAAAACTAAGCATGTTTACAAGCAAGTTAGGCACATTTAAGCATATATAGGGAAAACAAGGTGAAGAGTGACATGAGCAAACATATAGGAAAGAGACAACTAGCTAGATCACTTGGCAATATCATCCAAAGAAACAATAAGCAGTCTAGATCGAATTAAATTAAATTTATCTCTAGCTAGAGGTTTGGTAAAGATATATGCCAATTGATTTTCCATGTCCACATGTGTGATATAGATATCCTTCTTAGCAATGTGATCATGGAGAAAGTGATGGCGAACCTTGATATGCTTGGCTCTACTATGAAAAATAGTATTGTAAGAAAGATTAATTGCACTAGTATTGTCACAAAAGATAAGAGAAGCATCAAAAAATATGTTATAGACTTGGAGCATTTGCTTCATCCATAGAACCTGGGCACAACAACTCCCGGCTGAATGTACTCAACCTCAGTAATTGATAATGTCACGGTGCTCTGTTTCTTGGAGAACCAAGACACCAAGCATGGTCCTAGGAGAAAGTACGTGTCATTTGTGCACTTTCTATCAACCAAACAGCCTATGTAATTTGCATCACTATATGCTCTAAGAGTAAAATCCCTTGATTTAGGATACCATAGTCCAAAATTTTGGGTTTTGGCTAGGTACCTCAAAATCCTCTTAACATCTATAAGATGCGATTTTCTAGGGCTAGATTTAAAGTGAGCACACAAGCCAACACTAAACATAATATCAGACCTAGAGGTAGTTAAATATTGTAAACTTCCAATCATACCTCTATAGAGCTTCTCATCTACTTTCTCACCTTCTTCATCTTTATCAAGTTTGGTGGTGTTGGACATGGGTGTATCCATTGGCTTCATATTCTCCATCCCAAAGTGTTTGAGTAGTTCATTTATGTACTTGCCTTGATTGATGAAGTTTCCTTCTTTGGTTTGTTTGATTTGAAAGCCAAGGAAGAAGGTCAACTCACTCATCATGCTCATCTTGAACTCACTCTGCATAAGAGAACTAAACTCCTTGCAAAGATCAAGATCAGTTCCGCCAAAAATGATATCATCAACATAAATTTGAATAATAAGAAAATTGTTAGAAGTGTGTTTTAGAAATAAGGTAGAATCAACTTTGCCCATGACATACCCATTATAACAAAAAGACATACCCATTATAACAAAAAGTTCTTTAGTTTCTCATACCAAGCTCGAGGTGCTTGTTTGAGTCCATAGAGATCTTTTTGCAACAAATAAACATGATTAGGTAGCTTGTCATTTCCAAAGCCCAGAGGTTGAGCAACAAATACTTCCTCCTCGATTGTACCATTCAAAAACACACTTTTAACATCCATTTGATATAGCAAGAAATTTTTATGACTAGCAAAAGCAAGTAGCATTCTAATGGATTCAAGTCTAGCAATAGGAGCATAAGTTTCATTAAAGTCAATACCTTCCTATTGGTTGTAACCTTGTGCTACTAACCTTGCTTTATTTCTTACCACTTTGCCTTGCTCGTCTAGCTTGTTGCGGTAGACCCACTTGGTGCCAATAATCTTTTTATCACTTGGTCTTGGCACTAGAGTCCACACACGATTCTTCTCGACTAGCTTCAGCTCTTCTTGCATGGCAAGGATCCACTAATCATCAATAAGGGCGTCTTTGATGTTCTTTGGCTCTAGTTGTGAGATGAAGGCACTGTCTGCTTGTTCTTTGTTGTATGAAGCTCATGTCTTCACTCTCTCGAAAGGGTTGCCAATGATTAGCTCCTTGGGATGATTCTTTATAAAGCGAGGAGTAGGATCCTTCTTTTCTTCTTCTTCTTCTTCTATCACTTGCTTGCATTTATTGTCGATGTTGAGATCTTTTAAGATTGGAATTAAGTTATCTACAACATCATTATCCAAAACATGCTTGCTAACAACAGGGTTAGTTTCAACAAACTTAACATTAAAAAATTCCTCAATTTTATACAATTCAATGTTGAATACTCTATATGCCCTGCTAGTAGTGTTGTAGCCTAGGAAGAAAGCCTTATAAGATTTCAAATCAAACTTGTCAAGAGAATCCTTCGTGTTTAAAACAAAACAAGGACATCCAAAAACATGGAAGAAATCAATAGATGGCTTTCTACCACGCCATAGTTCATAGGGGGTTTTCTTTAAAGAAGGATGTGTAAAAACTCGGTTTTGCACAAAGCATGAGGTGCTAACGGCTTCATCCCAAAACTTCTTAGGAGTATCATACTCAAGAAGCATGTTCCTAGCCATCTCTTGTAGCGACCTATTCTTCCTCTCTACAACCCCATTTTGTTGAGGCGTACGAGGAGAAGAGAAATTGTGCGAATAACCAGATTTCTCACAAAAATGCTCAAAAATTCATTTTCAAATTCTCCCCCATGATCACTACATATAGAAACAATCCGGCAAGAAGCTTCATTTTCAGTCTATTTACAAAAGCTCAAGAAAAAATCAAGAGTATCGCTTTTAGAAATGAGAAAGAAGGTCCAAGTATATCGAGAGAAATCATCAACAATAACAAGACAATACTTGGAACCACGTAGTGTTTGCATTCTCATTGGTCCGAATAGATCAATATGAAGAAGTTCAAGAACTCTCTTGGTACTCATGACTCCTTTGGATTTGAAGGAGGATTTGGTTTGTTTCCCTTGTATACAAGGTTGGCATTCCTCATCTTTTTCAAAATCCAATTTGGGAAGTCCTCTAACCAAGTCTTTTTTGCTCAATTTCTTCGTTTGATGCATATTCACATGACCTAAACAGTGATGTCAAAGAGAAATATCATTTTTATCCACTACCAAGCATCTATTTAGTATGGGCTTAAGAGCATCAAGAACAATAACATAAATATTACCATTTCTAGTTCCCTTATATATAACATTGTAGGAGAGGGAATCTAGAAGCAAGCATTCTTTTTTTTTTTTGGTTAAGCCAGGAGGTGCTTTTATTCATCCTACCCTCCTCGTGTAGGCAAAATCACTGAAAAACATTTACAACTCCTGCTTATATAGTGCAGGTATTCACCCCAAGCAAAGATATAACACACCTCTATACATAAACCACTCCCAACTAATTACAACTCCAACCCTTATCCACATGAACATAAGGAATATTGCGCCTCTCCATAATCAACATACCCTTGATCTTTTGTGGCAGATTTTTTGGGATAGAACTGATGTATATATCTTCCATGTATGAGCCCCATGATCCTAGTTCTTTAGGGATAGAATTTATCACTTTGTGAACCATAGATCCATTAATCGCATCCGTAATGATCTTTCTTCTCAGGTCTCTGAAGATCGGCATAGGTTTCCATGGTGCATCAGCATTCCCCCATAGGATGTCGAAGGTGTGTTGATCATCTATCTCAATGGTGGCAATCTTCAAACATTTATCTTCAAGAATCTTAAGGCCCACAATACACACTTGTAAGTATGCAAGAGTATAGTCTTCTGCCTGCAACCATGTTCCGAAGGCCATCGACACCTGACCTCTTCTATTTCTCACTATACCTGCCGCCCATCTACGACGATTTCCTTCCAGATCGACTACTCTTCCAATGGTGATGTTCATTTTGAGACTATGTATGTCCGATGGATTCCATCTCAGAAGCATAATATTCCTGACTCTCCATGAAGGTTCATTAGCAAGCATTCTAAAGAAGTAAACAACACAAGATATCCATTGTCACAAAGTTGACTAACACTAATCAAATTGTGATGTAGGCCATCAACAAGCAACACATTTTTAATACATAGCTCATTTCCCACATCACCCTCACCTATGACCTTACCCTTCTTATTGTCTCCAAAGGTTACCGATCCTCCTTTCTTTTTTATGAACTTGTTGAAATGGCTGATTTCTCCAATCATATGTTTAAAACAACCACTATCAAGAATCCATCTCTTTTTAACCTACAAGAAAGAAGGATGTTGGAACCCAACTCAAACTTTGGGATTTGGGGTTAGCTTAGGGACCCATTTCATCTTTGGGTTGGTCCCCTTGGGCTTGTAAGGACAATAAGTAGAGTAATGGTCATCACATTTACAATGAACACAAACCATAGGGTTCTTAGAGCCGGAAGTCTCTCCATGGAAGATAGGAGGTTCCACACTCTTCTTCTTACCCTTGTTCTTGCTCTTTTTCTTACCTTTGGGAGCAGTCCCATCATATCCCAAACCGCTAGTACCAACATATTTGGTAGAGTGTTCTAGGACATCATTGAGGGATTTCTTTCCCGAGAGAAACTTTTGCAAAGAAGATCTTAACTTGGCATTATCATCACTAAGGTTAATGACAGTAGTAGAAAGACTAGCAAGATCATCTCTAGCATGCAATAGGTCGGCCTCAAGACAGAGGGTTTTAGTATGAAGGGAATCTCTTTCTAAAGCTATGCTAGCAACTTCATTACCTTGCAAAATAGGTCTAGAAGATAAGTCATTTACTTTAGCAAGCAATTTGGCATTTTCAGATTTAAGCAAAAGAATTTCTCTTTGATAAGCATAAACTTCATTTCTCCTAGCATCATCTATGAGTTTGAGTTCTACATTTTCAGTTTTAAGACCATCAAGCTCATCTAGGCACTTTTGGTTTTCTATCTTAAGATTTTCAATATTTTTAAGATATACACCATTCTCAACCTCTACTCCATTATGTTGAAGCTCAAGGTCAAGAATTTGCCCTTGCAAAGAGTCTATGTTATCAAGGAGTAATTTTTCATTTTTATCAAGAATTTCAATTTTAGCATAAAGATCATCAACTATCTTACCTAACCTTTTCCTTTTAGATTTGCATTTAGTAAAGGATGATTGGCATTCATTTAGCATATCAATGATAGTTTCTTTAGGCAGCTCTAGCAGATTTACTTCACTTACCTTGCTTACCTCACTTACCTCACATACATGTTCACTAGTAGATGCCATGAGAGAAAGATGGCATTCTCCATCTTCGGAGCTTGAGAAGCTTGAAGAAGACTCCTCCCACGTTGCATGGGATGCATCTCTTGATCTTCTTTCTTTCTTATCCTTCCTCTTGTACTTGCCTTCTTACTTGTACTCCTTATCTTTTTTGTGGCTGCTCTTGTGATGGCTCTTCTTAGCCTTGGGGCAGTCACTCTTGTAGTGGCCTTTTTTATCGCACTCATAACACCTTGGAGTTGAAGATGAGGGCTTGTTCTTGAAGTGTTTGTCCTTTGAGTAGTTTGCCTCATGCTCATTAGGGCATTCATCTTCACTTGAGGAAGGGTTGGGGGACTTCAAAGCAAGTTGTTGTTGCCGCACCATTTCTTCAATTTGTACTTTGAAGGTTGTGCCCTTTATCTTCTTGGACTCTTTTTCTTCTCTCTTCTCTTCCTCTTCTTGTTTGTCAAGCCTAGGCTCATGGGCTTGAAGATTACCAACCAGCTCCTCAGTTGATAGCTCACTTAGCTTGTACACCTCTTCAATAGATGTCACCTTGGGCTCCCATCTCTTTGGAAGAGATCTCAAGATCTTGGAGTTTATGATGCCTTTGTCTAGCACACTCCCAAGGGCTGCCGATCCATTTATGATGACATTGAGCCTAGTGTACATATCAGCCACTCTCTCATTCTTACCCATCTTGAAGTTTTCTAGAAGACCACCAAGCATGTAGATCTTGGCTTTCTTCACTTGCTCGGTTCCTTCATAGGTGACACACAATTTGTGCCATATCTCAAGTGCGGTGTCCCATGAGGAGATCCGGTTGAACTCAGATGGAGTGAGGGCAGCGTAGATGATGCTCACAACTTTGGCGTTGAGTTGAGCATGCTTCATTTTAGTTTCAGTCCATGTGGTGATGTCCCCCTTTGGATCTTCATATTTGAGGTGGACATTCTTCCACATTTCATAGCTCACACCTTGTAGGTAGAACTGCATCCTTCTTTTCCAAAAGAGGAAGTTGGTGTCATCGAAGACCGGAGGTCTCATAGAGAAGCTTCCTTCTAGGTTAAGCGAACCAAGTGTCGAATCGCCCATCTTCTCCTACTTGTTGAAGTAGCTTGGAGAAGACCTGCTCTGATACCACTTGTTGGATCAATGGACTCTAGAAGGGGGGGTTAAATAGAGCTTCACAAATTCTCACAAGATAAATTAGACCACCAAATTTTATAATTGAAAAGCTTAAACAAGCAGCAATTTGATGTCCTAATCTAACATACATAGCAAGGATGAGAGATAGTGAAAAACAAGCACTTGAACATGTGGTTTAGAGTGGTTCCATGTCCTAAACTTAGGAGCAATGTCAGTCCATAATACCTGATTCAAACTAGGGTTTTGGATTTGGGATCCTTTTCATGTACATAATACCTGAAATCAATCTTTGATACACATATTAGATACATATGAATGGAATGGTTAAGTCATTATCAAAATATAGGCAATGTATAACCTCTAGGTCAACATAGTCTTCATCCTAATGCTAGATATACATATTTCTAACTTAAGTTTATCATCATTATTACCAGATTTGAGGCCTTTCTCTTACTCTAGTGAATTAATTTAGTTCTGAAATCGAGTATATGGTCTAATTTTGCATATTTAATTTCAAACTGGCTCCATTAGTAATTGAATCCCAAATGGACTCAACCAAGGATATGAATAGGTAGGTTCGTTGACTAAAATGAGATAATTTACTTATACATTTAGGATTTTCCCTAATGTATACAGTTGGGTTTTCAATATGGGGATAAGGGATCAACTTAGGGTTGTTGATGTTATTGACTTCAATTAGGTATTTTGGAAGTAACAAAAAGAATCTAGTTTATGACACCTTCTCCCTATCCATTTATGTGAGGTTATATCACATACCACAAATAACACCATCACTTCACGCCACATTCCCTCATCCATTTATTTCATTCGAGTTTTCCTCTCTCAATCATGTTGCCCCATGTGTATATACAATAGAATACCCTAATATGTAATACAAAAATTGAGATATGAATATAAACTAAACTTATGAAAGCAAACAAACTATCTTTTTGATGTCTGACTTTACCATTTTTAAGATCACAACATTTCATTGATGCATTTGCAATCATGTTAGTAAGACACTTCACATTCGTTTGTTCCGTTTGGAGAGCGTTTGGCTTGCAATTATAAATGCACATTTAACCGATGCAAAGGTCGTCTGGAGCAACCAGAAGAGATATCGTGCGTTAGTCTAACAATGACATTATGTTTGAAAATCTCCATTTAACTTCTTTGAAGACTCCTGCAAACCAAATACAAAAATTTGTCTTGGTGGATATGGGAGGACATCCTAATTCCCCAACAAAATCCACCAAATTCAGGTAATTGGGTTTTGTCCGTCTTCCGCCGTCCACGCCAAACATTCCCTCTAAATTTTGGCAACTGATTGGCTAGAAATCAGGGTGTTGTTGGCGGAAGCCGTTACATATCCATTGTCTCAATCTGCTACCTTTCTCCCGGAAAAATCAATCAAAGGACGGTCATGAAATAAAATTGGCATCTTGCAGACAGAGGGAGATATATACACACGGCACGCCAGGCACCCGCTCACCCACCCATTCACCCATATAAACAAACACCAGTCAGCAGGCTCTTGCAGGTTAGGACATACCGCCCACCTTCTCCGTCCACCACCAAAGCTAGCACTTCTTGTGTAGCAGATAATTATCAAGCCCGTCCGGCCATATCAGTTCCATCTCCAAAGCTCTACTGAAACCCACGATCGTCATCTACCTCCCTATCAATATCCTCTCCGCTGCACATACATGGTGATTTCCGTCCAACCATCACACGTTCAGCACTTGAGTGATGATCCCGGCGCCGACAGCTTGTCCTACCGTTGGCTCGTAACCATGCCCGTCGACACCAAGGCGGGCACGGGAGGCAGCTACAACGATGATTTCGAGTTCGAGCTCCTCCTCTCGCCGTCCCGCTGCTCACCACCACCTGCCGATCAGATCATTGCGGGTGGATTGCTACTCCCATTCCGTGGCTCCCGTGATCATAGAGACAAGAACAGAAAGGCCAAGACGAAGAAATTATCCCTTACTCCGGATCGTGTCCTCAGGTGGTCGCGCTCGACCGGTTCATCATCGTCCTTGTCCACAAACATTTCCTCCTCGTGCCCCTCCCGCTCGTCCTCCGCTTCATCAGCATCCTCTTCATCATGTTCGAGCGATGTGCCTCTTAAGGCCATTAGATCACGGTCCGCCCAGTTAGCACCGCGGCCTCGCTCCTCTATGCTCCGACAGGATGCAAAGGAATTACAGATCAAGGCTGGAAACTTGGTGTCTTTCTCGGAGAAGGTCGTGCAGCGGTGCCTCTGCCTCCTTGTGGCCGCATACAGGAGGGCCAGGATGTTGAGGCCTGCTGCTGTTTGTTTCGCCACCGGCAAGGGACGCACGGGTGATCTCGCTCCTGGTCGTAGAGACAGGATGCATTCGGATGCATTGAAGGGTGAAAAGAAAGGCCGAAGGGGTTCTGATGGGTTTTCGTCTGCCTTCCTTTGGTGTCGGCCGGACATCGACGGGGCCGTTGACAACTCCATCCAGGAAGCTATCATGTACTGCAAAAGGTCACACGGTAGGTAGCTCTCTCTCTCTCTCTCTCTCTCTCTCTCTCATTTCGTATCTTCTATATTATTTACATGCTTTGTATCACAACAGGAGTTGCGCACAACCTAACGGATCCAAAGCTCATACGAAGTGGTTGACGCCTATTGGTTTGCATATGCTTTTTCAGCTGCTTTGTACATGCATCAAATCCAAACATATTCGGGCTTAACTGATGTACTCATAGTCGACAAAATATGCTCTTTCGAGTTCCCAGCTTATAATCTGTACATGCTGAGCATGTTAGCTTGCATGCAGGATTATGTTAGACATGTCATCGAGAAATTTGTTGAAAACGTGCATTTATTTGTCGAAATTACCCTACTTTCAGTTTTCAGTATCGATTTAATGGTGTGTGGGTCTTTTATCCTATGTATTTCGACAGCTTAAAATTATTCTGCAAGATTTACAGGAAATCAGGATATTGGGTATTGCATAAGTTCATTGAAAACTACCTTTCATATATGTCATATACTTTTCCCCCACCGATGGCAAGGTTCAAAATTCTAATCATAATAGAGTAGAAAGACAACACAAGCAGTACTATCGTCTATGGAGCTACAAGTATTGCAACAAAACGAGATCCAGGACTACAATAGAACTAGTGATACATTATGATACGAATAAATGCAAATTTGTACTATGAAGATAACTATTTCCCCCCTTATATATTGAGTCAATCTTTTTTAATATCCGTTGGTAGTACAAAGATCTGGCTGATGTTGACCCATGTCATATTTCATTAACAAGGAAATAAAAGAGAATGCTAGTTACATATCTACTAAAAGATGCATTATAAGACAAGAACCACGATGCAATAAGGATATTCATAAATAACGAGGCATATCCCTTTCACACATGGTTGATATATTAAATTACTTTGAAGACATGGTATTGCATCACCACATTTAGTTAAAGAAAAGAATATAATATTAGAGTTCATAGGTAATTATGTCGTGCATAAGATAGGCGGTACAAAAGAGAAAAATGAAAGATAGGCGGTATATATGGGGAAGCACCCCATATATAGGTAAAATTATGATACAAGTTCTCTCTTACTTTGCGTATGCGTTTTTCCATTTCAAGGGCTGGTGGCAAAGCTTAGTTCCTGTCTACCTTCCATAGAATATAAATCCTCTTTATTTGATTATAATTGATTTGGCATAAAAAAGTCAACTAAATAGTAAAATTCAAATATAAATTAACATATATTTAAAGATAACATATATTTAAAGATAACATAAAATTTAAAGATTAGCAAACAATTATCTACTTCAATATGCATTATTTATTTCTTAAAGCTTTGATAAAATCTATACTCTAGCTATTTTGAAATACTTAAAGATATCTCTTTTAAAATAAAAAAATCCAGAATGGTTAAATGTAGAAGAATGAAACATAACTTTCTTATTTGTTATGTGTTGAATGCGCTAAAGTATTTCTATAAGTATCTTAGTTATGTAGGGTGATGGAGCTCCATTTTGTCGGTGGTCTTAATGCTTAGTGTAGTATCTTAGTTTTGTAGGGTGATGGAGCTCCATTTTTCTTCTTGTGTTTATGCGGGATACCTCCTCCTAGACTGTATGTTCCTTCTGTTTGGAGTTCTATTTTGTCGAGACTTCTTAGTAGGTCTTCTAGTCTTTTCTGTAATCCTGTAAAGGATTAGGGGGTACGACCTTATCTAAAGTTTGGTATCATCAATAGTAACAAGATTTTTGTGGACCAAAAAAATATATTTCTATAAGTATCTTAGAAATTAATATTAGATTTTAGTTTATATGAACGAGGTGATGACTTCAAAAAATCTTGCGATGAATTGCCACTGAAAAATAGCAATTATAGTATTGATAAAAATCTTCTAACTATTTTTTGTGGAACTTGTCTTGATAAATATCTTTCTAAAAAGGAGTGACAATAGAAATCAAAATATTTAAAACTAGATGAATAAGTTTTTATTATAAATGAGTACACGTTACATTAAAAAAAACATTATAACATCAATGGAGATTGACTAACCACAAAGGATATACACAGATTTAGTATGAGAATCCATGCTAGTATACAATCAGTATTTGTTTGGAGTGTTTCTCAAAAAATAGACTGATAAATGCTAAATAATTGAATACAATTTAAAGGAAGCTCTAACCAATCTACGTTACTAATATATACAACAATTTTACACAGAAAAAATTAACAAGCTAGAAGGAAAATAATGAGAGAAGAAAAAATGTAATGCTTTTCATGACTGATTAGACAAAATAATAGTAAAGGGAAGAAATGAAAGGGAATTTGTTTGAAATATTTTTATTTGTTTCCAATCACATACTTACCCATTGAATCATAGTGAAAACAAGCAAAAAACCAAAATATATATATATATAAGTCAATATTGTGGATGAAAATCTAAAGAAACGTTAAGGAACCATTTAATCTGTAATAAAATGGGTTGAGAAAAATGAAGAAAACTTTAATTAGAAGAATGGATCGTAGACATATACATTGTACCAAAACAGTTAGGTAATTTAAAGGGAGAAATTTAAATCTAGAGGGAAAATAATTTTTGTACAAATTTTAAGTTACAAATATTTTGAGATTAGGGATGGCTGGGGTGCAAGTATGATGTGCTTTATGTCAAAATCACAATTGCAGATATGATAGAAAATCAAACACCATATTACACCATATCCATAATAATTATGTATATGAGAAATCACATCCACGCCATCAAAAAAATTGCACCACAATGGTCCCAAAGTGTTTATTATATTAGTATCACAAAAAATTAATGAAAATTGTACATGATAATTGGAAATACCAATACGGACTATGAAAAACAACGTTATGTTCATATTACATAACTAAAAAACACCAACGTTTTTGTTCATGCACAAAAATTTCTATATTTTTTTTAGGACAAGTAAAAATAAATTTTATTTTTTAACAATTACACATATACTTTTCCATTCAAAATAAAAATACCAACCACTACTAAAACGTCTATGAAGTCTATTTCCACTAATATGTATTTTTTTAAACAACATTATACTATTTATATGCCTCCTTAAGTCTCTCTCGCTTTCAAGTCATCATCTTTACCTTCAAACATTTAAGCTCTCTTTCTTTCCTATACATTTTTGTTTGTAATGAATATAAGTTATATATTATTTAGAGAAAATTTAATGATATAGTTTCTAAAAGATAGATGGGAGTAGTGAAAATTATTAGTATGGGAGGGTGGTAAATATTTGAATTAATTATAGAGAAAGATAGCTACTAATAGTGCATATAGCTATTCCTTCTTGACTCTCTCTCTCTCTGTTATATATCTCATATTATTTTTATCTTTCTTATATTTATTAATTATATCTCAACTAATAACTACAACTCTCAATCAATAAATAATAGTTCACTTCTTATTTTGGAGGCAATAATAGTTCACTTATAGTAATATCAATTCTCACATTAATTGTCTATCTCTTCTTTTCTAGTTTTAACAATTCTACACAAGATCTACATGAAACTTGTGAATAAAAACAAATAAAATATATTAGATGATTCCTCTAATGACTCCAACTCTCTCGTTCACCATTATGTAAATAACTATATAAGTTTTTGATAAGTCACATATGAATATTAAGTGTAAAGTACATAACAGTAAAATATATTTTGTTATATTTTCACATGTAAAGAGCATTATATGTTTACTAGTTGTACAAGGAGGAAATCCATGTGTGAAAGAATAGCACAAAATGGAAGTTTCTACTTCTCTATACATGACATTCCCTTTAAAAATAGATATAACAACAATAAATAATCTGATTAGGACAATATTTGACATATATTTATATATATCTAAATAAATTATATGGGGTGTGGTTTCAAATTATGATTTTTTTCTAGAACCATAACCACACGACATCACACCAATTTCAAAGTTTAAAACCATATTCACACTATAACCACTTCATGCGGTTAAGCGGTTCAAAATATGGTACAATTATCTATGAATATTTTTTTGCAGCACCATTTCCATCCCTAATTGACATATACATATAAATACTTGTGTATCTTATAGTCAATATAAAAATTATATAAAATACATTTCTTATTGATTTAAAAAAAAATATTTTTTTCCTGCTCATATAAATCAAACATCTTAATATTTATGTCTTTTATAATTGTTCTCCACTATCCTCCCTCCCTCTATTCCCTTTAGATCCTTTTTTTTTTAAAAGGTCAAGTATTTGAATCTCCCTCTATTCCCTTTAGATCCTAACATATCAAACTTAGCATATGCATTTATCTTGTTAAGTAGTCCGATTTATATTTGAATCTATTCTAACAATGTGACTATGGAAGTTCAATTTATTAGTTATGCATTTACTACTTTTAAACCAACTCATATTAATTGAATTATTTATGTTCAATTTACCCAATATATTATATCTTTTCACATGTGTTCATCACATTATTATATTGTTTTCTATTATACATTTTATGTTAAATAGTTTAATTATGGTTCGCTTTAATGGAAGCTTTACCACCGTTGGAATAAAAATACTAAGAAAATGGTACTTGACCTTATAAGTCAATTTATTGTTCTTTTCAGTTTAGATATTTTTCTCCAATATTTTAACGAAGTATGAGAAGTATAATTGCATTACAATATGTGACTTTTGTCTAAACTACTACTTTTCAAATTATATATAATTATTATAATCTTACTAAGAGGGTGTGACGTAGAAAAACATATTATTTTTCATAGATTTAAATATGGTATTATATTATAGATTTTTTTTTTAATTTGGAGGTGGGGTAGCGTGGTCACCCAAGCTTTTACGTGGATATGATAATCTGTGTTGCTAATAAATGATAATTTTTATATATAGTTCTCTGAAACATCGTGCACATGTTATACATCGATAGCTTAAAATAATGGGTCAAAATTGTTGTCTGAGGTAGCAACTACGGTTATTTTATATGTAGTAGGAAGAGGCCGACATTGACAAATGTAGTCCTTTATAGTGACTTTACAAAAAAATCGGTTGATATTAACAATGGCCAGGACATTTTTTATAATATAAGCCATCTCATAAGAATCGTGACATTATGAATAAGTGTATAATTGCAGTGGATCCAATCACTATTACCGGCGCATATTGTGAATGAAAATTGGACAAACATAATTATAATGTAGTTCCTTTCCATATTACTTTTTTATTTAGTCTGTTGTCTTAAATAAAGGTTCCAATTGACATATTTTGCGTGATGCGATTGATATTTGGTATACTTTTCAAATATGTACATATATATTGAGATTGACTTTTTTAATGAATGTATATCACAAAATTCTTCATAAAAGTGTCTCTATATTATAAATTTTTTATTGTGTATTCTGAATAGTAGTTCATTTAACTTATTACTACATATATTTGTTATGGTTTAATGTTTTTCTTATTTATAGAATAAGTTAGTATGCTGCAGATGTATACAAAGCAAGAAAACCAGGCAGACTTTCACAATCGCACCCATACCAAATGACTTTCTTCAATTATCGTTGTTTTTCTTCTTATTTCATATCAAGGTCGTATAACAACGTTCATATAAGTTCGAACTTGTTATCATCTACTACTTCTCGATTGACGGATTTCTATAAAGGCTGAGGAGGCCACTCCTATCCTTCAATTTTTTATATGTTTAGAAATTGGGATACCATGTTCTAGTTATTAAAAGCTAATATATTATTCCATGTCACGCCCCACCTAAAAATTAAGATTGTAAAAATTATATGCATATCATTATGAAAAGTAGTTATTCAAATGGAAGCCAAATGCTACAATACAAGCACACGTTTTTTATTCAATTAAAATACTAAAAAATCATATATTGAATGAGATAATGAATAGACTAAAACGATCAAATACAAAAAAAAATATTTTATTATAGTGGTTGCAATGCTTCCGTTAGGGCTGTCAATGGGGAGGGTAAGGTCTTACTCTTACCATTACCCTCTTTGGGTAGCGGGTAAGGGTAAGGGTAATTATCCTTCTCAGCAATCCCCTTACCCTCCCCTTACCCTTACCCTCTTCTCCACAGGGTAAACGGGGAGGGTAAAGGGTAAGTGGATAATTTTGACAAAAAAGAATTTTATACACATTGTGTGTTGATTTTTAATAATTTTATAACTAATTTATTTATAACAATATATAAAACATTATATCCAATTCAAAATCATATGTTTCTTCGTGTAAAGTTAAGTCAATTCACACAATAACATTTTTATATGCATAAATTTATTTTTTCCTTTGCATAAGTATGCATAACAAATAAGTGTTTCACCAACACCTCATTTTCCGCAAGATATATATGTTTTTCTCTCAACAAGAAAATATTACAAGCACAACACCAAGTCATTTTCCAATGATAGAATAAAGTATTAGGGTTAAACATTTACATACAAACCCCTTTAGAATATTTATATTTGTGTAACCTTTATATCATGTGCGGGTAAAAGGGTAAAAGGGTATGGATAATGTATATACCTTACCCTCCCCTTATAGTATAGCGGGGAAATGGGGAACGGGTAAACGAATAAAGGGTAATAAAAATATTTACCCTTACCCTCCAGGGTATGGGTAAGGGTAAACGGATAATACCCTCCCCATTGACAGCCCTAGCTTCCGTTAAAGAAAATTATAACTTAACCATTCAACAGTAACGTATAATACAAAATAATGAAATGATGTAATGAACGGATATGGAAAGATATAATGTATCGAATAAATTGAATATGAATAAATCAAATAATATGGAATTATTCAAAAAGTCATTAATGTATCAATTACTAAATCAAACTTCCAACATGATACTATTATTATAAATTATCATTATTGATACTACTTCATAAGACACAAACCTATGCTAAGTTTGACATGTGATAATTAAAGTGGAATGGAGAGAGGACAAAGTAGGATAATTATTATAGTTAATAATTTAAAATATATTATATTTATACAAGTAAAGAGAAATATATTACAAAATTGAATTTGTAAGAAATATACTTCATATGATAGATCTATAAATTGTAAGATAGTCAAGTATGTTTTATATACATCTCAATATATTTCTATCTAAGATTTTATCTAAGAACTATTTCCCTCTAGATTAAATTTCTCTCTGTATATTATCTAACATTTTTTAGCATGTTATATATGTCTTATTACATTCTTCTAGTTAAAATCTTCGTCAAGTTTCCTATCCAATTTTGTTATAGATTAAATTGTCCATTTAGATTATCTCCAAATTTATTCCCAAAAGTGCTTTATATTTTTTTCCCTTTCGTTTTGGTCATTTACTTGTCTTCACTCTAATTCAATGGGGAAATATGTGATAGAAAACAAATAAAAATATATCACACTCATTCCTTTTATTTCCTTCCCTTCCCTATTACTTTGTCCAACCAGTCATGAAAACCATTTTCTCTTCCTTCATCATTTCTCTCCTAGCATGCAAGCTTTGTCACTTTTAAATAGTTGCATATGTTAGTAATGTTGATTGCTTAGAGCTTCCTTTTAAGTAAAGTTTGGTTATTTAGCATTGATCAATCTATTTCTCCAAAATTTGCTCCAACTACATACTAGCTACATAGTAGACTAAGGTTGTCTTGCTAAATATTTGACCTATTGGTTTAAAAAATACATCGTTGCGGGTTATTAGATCTCCATTTATGTTTTCACGCTTCTTCTATTTCAAATGTAACATGTATCTCATTTATAGTAAAAACTTATTCATATGATTTTAAATCTTTTGATTTCTATTACCACTCCTTTGTCTAATATAATAAAGATATTTATCAAGAAAAACTTCACAACAAAATAGATAGAATGTATCTTATCAATCCTATGATATCCAATTGTAAAAGAGATATTTACTAAGCATTTGAAAATGGATAGACTATAAATTACTCCAAAGTTCTAAATAAATAAATGATGCATTTTAGAAGTAGATACTTGTATACTAATTTTAAAATTGTGTGTTAGCTTTATAAATAAATATATATATATATATATATATATATTTGTTTTATATTTGAATTTTTTATTTATAGATGTACATATTAATTATAGAACTAAAGATAACTCACCTTTCTATGAAGGAATTCACCAATTAACTTTATCCACCATTCCTTTTTAAATAAATAGATGGATACTCAAAGTAAGACATAACTTGTATCAGCTAGTCTCAACAAGGACTATTACTATATGCGAGAAAATTTTTACCCTCAAAAGAATCTTATCAAGATCCAAAACTAGACTTGGCTCCTCTAGTTTGTGAAAAATAGCTATTTGGAGGTGCAAAAGTAGTATTTAATATTTCATTAAAAATGCATGAGCCACAGATGTGGTCGTTAGCTAGGCTTATGGCCTACGTAGCACATGTTTATCTCCAAGATCATGGGCCAAGCCTGCTTTTTACACACAATTGAATCTCATTTGAGTCATGCCTTTTGTGAGAACTAGAAGGTCTTTAGACCAAGTGTGGTCCAATTCATGTTTCATTAAAAGCACTCAAAGTGATAATATCCGCAATTAGTCTCAAAAGACATTAAGTTATTTGGATTAACTCAGACCCACTTTTATTGAGATTCTGAATTGTGTCCCATCACAAACCAAGTTAGCAGCAAAGATGTACAATTTCATTGTGATTTCACCCTATAGCTAGTGGACTAGCAACCATTACCCCAACCCATTTCTCACAAGGATGAAGCAATAATGTGGTGACACCACTAGTGGTGGTCTAGGTAACCATTTCTAGACTCTGCGTGCACACTAAAATTGTGGACATCATGTGATAGAATATAATTTTGTTGATGTTTTATGTCTATTGCTCCCTTACGTTTGTCATCATTTACATTGTCAATGCTCATATGTTTATCTATTTATGACAATAATGCTAATAATTCCTCTCAACTTATTAATCCTTGAGCTTAGGAGATTAAAAAATTTAGAGGCAAGACAATGGGTACCTTGATAGTTATCTATTGAGGCATGACATGGGGTAATCCACTTATTGAAACTGGTGAAGAAGACTTTTATTGAGATAAATTTGTAGAAGCTATATTTTCACAAAAGATTTCAAGGACAATGATAAAATATAACTTGATGGGTTAGCTATAGACCACATGCCTTGTCCATCTATGGAGTTGGATCTCAATATAAGCCACAAGAATTATTGAAGATCAGTAAGACAATATTCGACAAGTCTATGATCCATCTACGACCTTGACACCAAGCATAATCGATATATCAATTGATCGATCATCAAGACTTGACCCAAGGAAAAATATTGATAGTTAGCATCAAGATCAAGTCAGTGACCCTCAATAGGTATCTATCAAAACTCACATATAAATCCACCTTTGATAAGGCACCCTTGACTGAGAAAGACCTCAATAGACCACATGTTGAGAGTTGTTCAATGACACCTAGCTATTGGAGTAAGGCCCCATCTTTGACAATAATGATTAATTTCAATATGTGGGCCCACTTCTACATGGACCATTGGAAACATTTTGGAAGTGCCTCTCTTTCCGCATTGTGCCTATAGATAGCCCCCTAGGCCTCTATTTGGAAACACCTTGGATCTTGGGCACATGTTGAGATGCTTCCATTCTAAGTCTAGAGACTGAGGTATCATCTAGCGAGCACCTAAAATGATCTATCTAGTTTCTAGTCACAAGACTTGACTAGGAGGAATCAAACTGAACTCAAAAGAGGACCACCAACAAAGTCCCACCATCCAAAAGTGATTGACCTATAAAATACTCAGACTTACATACACATTTAGTTCCCTATTTACCTTATGGTCATTTAACTGGGAACCCTTTTTGTTAACTTATATAGTACTAGGATATTAACAATCTATAATTATATTGTTTTAATCAATAAACCAATTATTCAAGACCTTTATACAAGAAATTGGGATAATATCGTAAATTTGGTTAAATTATTCAAAATTTTCCACCTAAACAGGTTTAAGTACCTAGTTATTTTTCAAATTTTGTTTCTGTGGATATGCATGGAGAAGGAGAGATCATACATGAAATTTAAGAATTTAATGATAAAGGATTAAATAAATACATTCAAAATTTGCTTATCCATGAAGTTAAATTCAAATAGATCTAGGAGGGTCAAAAGTTAAAAGTAGAGGAAAATTTGGATTCCTCACCCCTCAAAAGCTCACCTACCAAGTTTAGA
This sequence comes from Alisma plantago-aquatica, assembly GCA_963693085.1. Classification (NCBI taxonomy): domain Eukaryota; kingdom Viridiplantae; phylum Streptophyta; class Magnoliopsida; order Alismatales; family Alismataceae; genus Alisma; species Alisma plantago-aquatica. Next base: position 748,720,675 of record OY856414.1, read on the forward strand.
CTTGATTAGGTAATAAATGCTCACACAATTTGATTAGGAAAGAAAAGAACTAATAAGTGGGTGCCACTTTAGTCTAAATTCTAATGATATAAGATTTATTGTATGAATACACCACACCATAAATTCATTTCTTTCCTTCTTTTGTTTTTGTGTGGTACTAGTGTATGGATGTATGAGATGTTCCCACAACCCATGTTCACATTATCAATAGGTTGGGGATTCATCTTGATCCCAAATTTCTACATGTTTTGAAGACCTACTTGGAACATGATTTTTCCATGAAGGATTTCTTGCACCATAGTTCATCATTGATACTATTTTTTTCCAAC